>CAUYUJ010001349.1:0-102319 GCA_963575745.1 Prorocentrum cordatum
CCCCCTCCCCCCGCTTGAGCTCGACCCCCTCCTCCGTCCCCGCTCGAGCTTCCTCCTTGGAGCCCCTCCCCCCGCTTGAGCTCGACCCCCCCCCCCGTCCTCGCTCGAGCTCCCCCCCCCCACCCTCGATTCTTGGACCCCCCCCCCGCGCTGGAGCGTGCAGTGAATTGCGTGGATAATTCGCCGGATCCCGACCCCCCCCCCCCCCCCCAGAGCGAAGCATTTATGACCCGCAAGCTATCGGGCAGCGTTATGGGGGGTTGACTTCGTGTGGGGAATGCATCGGCACCCAATCAGAAACGAGCGAACTCGCTATCGGAGGCGCATCGCTGATCTATCGGCGATGCGTTGCCGATTCCAGTCGATGCTCCCCTCCCCCCCTGAGCTTCGAGTAGGGGATCGATTCCAACATAGATTTACGTCAACATTGATTTCCCGTAGAATGTACAGCAAATTCACATCAGGTTCGCAGGTACACAAACCTTTATACGGTTTTTTCGTAGATTCGACGAACAAATGAATTTCGGGGTAAATCAATTCTGTAGTAGATCCCCTACTCGAGAGCTGGTCCCCCCGAGCGCTGCCCCTCGGCACTGCCCCACGTTCGGCCCGCCGCGTGAGGCCCAGGGGTCCCAGAGGCCGCCTGGCGACGGAGCGTCGCAGCAAAGGGCCCCAGATCTCCGACGATGTATGTGTGTGTGTGTGTGTGTGTGTCCTCCCTCCACGTGCACCGCGGCCCAGTGTGCATCTAGTTTGCCCCCCTGATGCCCGATCGCCGGAGCAGTCGCCCCCTTCCCAGCCGCCGACGCAACAAGTGCGTGTAGTTATGTGTATGTGTGTGTGTATGTGTGTGTATGTGTTTCTCCAGCGCGGCACCGCTGCCTGAGAGTGCCCCCGCGCTCTGGCCCACTCTGCGGCGCTTTCTCTCCAATTTCCTCTCCTCTTGCATGCGGGCCCACCCGCGACGCTGTAATTAGCCATGTGTTGCTACTCGCGCGAGCGGATTGCCTCTGCCGCGACGTGACGTTACAAGTTCTTGTTCTAGCCGGGCGCTCTTGTTCCCTGATCTCGGCTTCCGGGGCCCGCTGTCGAGACCACCAGATATGGGCCTGCCCGACAACGAGTCCAGGACGCAGAAAAAATAGAGACAAACACCAATCAGTGGATGGTTTTCGCTGAGGAGATCGACCGGGAGCCTGGGAACCCAGAACCCACCGAAATCGGCCCAGAACCATCAGCCAGGAACCCGGGAACCCGGGACCGGGAACCCGGAAACCCAGCCTGCCACCAAGATCGGCGGGAACTGTTCGCCAAATCTTTCACCTCTGCTCGGACCCCTTCAATACAAGCACCGGTAGAGGGAAACAATTACTAAACACCCCTGTTGCCCCCCAAACTCAAAGTTGGCACGCGCGGGGGAGACTGCGGTCGAGGTGCAACTCAGCAGACCGACCGCCAATTTGAACATTGGGGGGAGGGGGAGGCGTTGACAGATGAATGTGGCATGAGTGTCCGCTATGTTTCTCCGAGGCCTGCCTGATTGGGGGGAAAAAAACACCAGGGGGAGGGCGCACTTCAAAGCTCCTCGGAGGATGTTCTGGGGCCGTGGCAGCTGCCTCTCCCGAGAGCTCGGCCTCCCGGGAGGCCGCTCCCATGGCCCCTGGAAGGGGGCGGTCAAGGCACGGCCGGGGTCGGGGCGCCTGCTCATGGAGGAGGGGGTCGGCATTGCCCTGGGGGCCCACCTCTTCGTGAAAGAGGGGAAAAAGCTTACAAAACCACAGGCAAATGGAAGGAAGTAGCCCTGACAAAAAAACAGCCCTGAAAACGCAACACGCAAACTGAAAACACACACGTACACATACACATACACACACACACACACACAAAAAAAAACAGCCCTGGAAACGCTGCAACAAACGCTACAACAAAACACACACACACACAAGGAAAACATACAAAACACAGTACAAAACACAGTTCTGTAAACGCTACAAAAAAACGTAGTGTTTTTCATGGCGTTTTCAGCCTGTCAAGAGCCCAAATCAGAAAAGGCAAACAAAAAAACGCCCAGGGCGTTTCTAAGGCGAGCCAAGCTCTCAGGGGCCCACCTAAACTGTCTGGTGACAGCAGGGCTCGATCCGATCGATCCGATTCGACAACGGTTCTTGCCGGCTCGAGCCGATTCGGTTCCGATATGGCAGCGATTTGGTGCGGCCCGATGCTCAGGGCGCCTATTGTGCATCTTGGCGCAGCCGATCCGATTCGCCTGCGACCTCAATGCCGATGCGGCCCGATCCGACGCACATTCCAATCCGATCCGTTCCGACCTCCCGATTCGATGCCGAGCGGTCCTAGCCGTGGCGTTCAAAGCCCCGAAGGCCTCACCACACGGCGCAAGCCGATTGTCAGATGGGGAGGTTCAATCGGGAAACAACAGATCGGGAGGTTCAAGCGCCGATCCGAGAAATCCGCGCGGACCTCCGAGAGTTCATGTGTACACAACTGCTTGTTTCCCCACTGTTGCTGAGTTTGAAGGCTCCTTGCGCTCGAGAGGCATCCTCAGACAGGCGACCCAGGTCCCAAAGAGCGGCCCCCTGGCTCCGGGTCACCCTGGGCGCTCTTCTCTGGTCGAGAGGCCACCGCACCGTTTGGGGACCCTTGATTGCCCGGAGGACTTGACTACTTGTCTCCGATCTGCTTGCGGGGATCAAGCCACATAAATCGGGGTAGAGCCAGATGAGCGACGCAGACAAACGGGGTCGACTGCGCCGTCCTCGCTGCAAAAACAGCGTGCCGCGCCCTTTGCCTGCGTAAGCCGCGGCGTGAGGGCGTTATGCCATCTCGCGTAAGACCCGTTTCTGGTCGTCGCCCACATGAATCACGCGAATCTGGGATGGATCCGCATAAATCTACGCACCTCCAGAGCGACCGGGAGAAAACCAGAGATCTTCGGTGCGAGTCGGGGGGCAGCAGAAGTCGTTACGCCCTGAACGAGGACTGACCTCGCTT
This sequence comes from Prorocentrum cordatum, assembly GCA_963575745.1. Classification (NCBI taxonomy): domain Eukaryota; class Dinophyceae; order Prorocentrales; family Prorocentraceae; genus Prorocentrum; species Prorocentrum cordatum. The sequence goes on from CAUYUJ010001349.1 coordinate 3,010, forward strand.
CCTTCTTGTCCCTGTCTGTAGGTCTGCCTGTCTGCCTCTCTCTCGCTCTGCCTCTGCCTTGCTTGATGGTGCTCCAGATGGGAGCGCGGCCAGGGAGCTCTCGGGTTAATTCCGGCCCCATGAGAAAACGGCCCCGCCTGGAGGCCGCTGACTGACGTAGGGGGCGTAGGCGCAGGGGCGGGCCCGAGCACGGAGGGAGAGGAGGAGGATGTTGGCCGAACAGGAGGAAGGGAGAAGGATGGGGGAGATGAGGGCTGGCGGCGAGCCCAGGGGGGAAGTAAGGAGGGGCGGGCCCTCTCAGAAGGCTCGGGAGTCCCCCGGCCTTCCGAGAAGTTCTCTGAGCCGTTTCCCGAGGACGCGGAAAGCTTCCCGTTGGGCGCAAGGGGATTCCGAGAAGTCACGCCGCCTTTGAGCAGGCCTTCTCCTCATTTCCCCCCCTTGCTCGCCGCCGAGAGGAGGTGGTCGAAGCGGAGGTCAGGGGCAACGTTCGGTAGAAGGTTTTCACACGCCTTCGTCGATGCTCGTCGGCTTTCCACAGCCTCGGGCGGCCTTCGGCGGCTGCGGCTCGCCGAGAGCGTTCTGGGGGGTGCCCGGATAGTCCCGAACGGCAGCCGGAGAGCCAAGTTATGACCCGAAGGCCAGAAGGCAACGCGGGGATCCTTCCATTTAGGGAACGCGTCGGCCCCCAATCGCCCATTAGTCGCTGATGGATGCCTGATATGGCCCACCCCGCCCAGCAGCGTCGATCGGGGGCTGGCGCCGATCGGACGGCGATGCACCACCGAATCACGTTCGATGTGTGTCCCCCCGTGTGGCAGTCTCCCCTCATGGTCCCCCGAGAGTCGTGTATCACCTGTGAGTCGTGTACAACCCGTGAGGGTTGCCGACTGCCGCTTGAAGCCCGAAGGTATTCGTCGGCACGACGGGTGCGAAGGGCTGGCTGTGGGGTCATCTGACAGGGTCCGCTGCAGGTTCTGGCTTTCTGATTCTCGAAGACGCCACGCGGCAGAATGATGGATCATGTCAGAGACTCGCGCGGATTTCTTGGATATTCCTTGGACCCCCCTGGCGGCGCTTCTGGCGCCGCCCCTCGCGCGCTCTTGATGCTGGGCAGTGGGGTCCAGTGCCGATCTCAGGAATCCGCGCGGACCTCCGTTTGTTTCCCGATTTACACTCCCCAACAGACAGTCGGCTGGCGCCGTCTGGTGAGGTGCATGCGGGAGCGCATAGTGTGCGAACGAATACGGTGCTCGACTAAAACGACTGAAGCAGAACCCAGCCTCACCGAATGGTGCCTTAACGCATGCCTTTGTACGCTGGATTTCTCGACGTAAAGAGTACAGGCCTGGATGGCGTGGCGCACGAAATCGGTCAGATTGAGTCGGGGAGGGGATGATCGGAAGCACGAGTCTGCATGCTCGAAGGTGAGCGTCCCTGCTACAGCACGCCCAGTGATACCCCTTCGCCCGCTCCGGCTCTGCCCCCTTCCGGCGACACGCTGTTCATGTTGCATTGCTTCCAGTTCGTGGACGCTCCTCCGCCCCCCGCGCGTCCTCCGCTGCTTTCACCTCGCTCGACCCCCCCACTCCGTCTGTCCAGGCGCGCCCCCGCCGCTGCACAGCCCCGCCCGCGCCGGCCCCGCGACCCTGGCCTCAGGGCTTGCGCGTCCCGGCCCCGTGTCCCCGCCGCCGGCGATGGACCGCGCCCGCATCGGCAGCCCGCCGCCGCCGAGGGCGCCCGCGCGCCTGGCCCCGCCGATCCTGGCGCTGGACCACGCTGGCGCTGGGCCGCCGCTGCCGCTGCGGCAGCCTGCGCGCGCGGGCGCAGCCTCGTCCGCCCTGGGAGTGGCGCGCTCCGGGCCCATGGTCTCGCCGCCGGTGATGGAGGCGTCCGAGTTGGGCAGCCCGCCGCCCTTGCGGAGCCATGCGTGCCTCGGGTTCGCACCGCCGGTGCTGAACGCCTGCAACGCTGGGTCGGCGCTGCCGCCCAGGCAGCCCGCCCGCTTGGGCCCCGCGACGCCGTCGCCTGGCATGACGCGCCTCGGGCCAGCTGCGTCGGCTGCCGATCATCTCACCGTGGGCCCACCCGCGCCGCCTCGCAACCCCGCGCGCCTTGGGCCCACGTCGCCAGCGCCGGGCACGTGCCGCATTGGCCCCTTGTCCTTGCTGCCGGCGACGGAAACGACTGAAGCAGGCTCCCCGTTACCCTTGCGACACCTTGTTCGGGCTGGCTCGGCAGCCCCTGCTATGGGCCTGGCCCGCTCGGGTCCCGTATCCCCGCCGCCAGCGCCGGAGAGCGTCAATTCGGGCAGCCCGCCGCCACTGAGGACGCCCGCACGCTTGGCCTCGCCGCCCCCAGCGCTGAGCCACGCTGGCACCGGGCCGCCGATGCCGCTGCGGTCACACACGCGCTCAGGCGCAGCCCTGTCCGCCGTGGGATCGTCGCGCTCTGGGCTGCTGTCCTCGCCACCAGTGCTGGAGGCGGCCCAGCTGGGCAGCCCTCTCCCCCTGCGGGGCCATGCGCGCCTCGGATTCGCATCGCCGGTGTTGGACCCCTTGCACCTCGGGTTGCCGCCACCGCCCAGGCAAGCTGCTCGCCTCGGCCCCAGGTTTCCGTCGGCTGGCATGGCGCGCCTCGGGTTGGCTGCATCGGCCGCCGAACATCTCACTGTGGGCCCGCCCACGCCCCCACGCAGCCCCGCGCGCCTGGGGTTCCCGATCCCAACAGTTGGCCTATCTCGCTTTGGCCCCATTTGCAAGCTGCCAGCCCTGGAGAGTGTTTACATCGGCAGCACGCTGCTGCCGCGCAGCTACTTGCGGCCAGAGGCGCCATCACCTGCCCTGGACAATTTGAAGGCCGGGCCGCTGCTGCCACCAAGGTCTTCAGCGCACTCCGGCGCTCCACCTCCACCCTCTGGCATTGCGCGGCCTGGCCCTCTGCCGCCGCCCGCCGACAGCTCTAGCACTGGTCCTTCGCCGCCCCCGCGAGACCCCAAGCGCCCAGGCTCGAGCCCGCCAGCGTTGGGGCTGTCGCGATCCAGCTCCTCCCTGTCTGCACCCGACACGTCCACATCTGGCAGCTCGGCTTCGCCCAGGAGCCCTGTGCGCCTCGAACCCTCGCTTCCGGCTCAGGACTTCGCGCACACCGAGCCGCCTCCGCCGCCGCGAAGCATGTTCCATTCGGGCTCGCCACTGCTTATGGCTGGCTCGTCTCGCCCCGGGCCCGTGTTCTCGCCGCCAGCGACGGATACGACGCACATTGGCAGCCCAACGCCAGCACGGAGCGTTGTGCGCTTGGGTCCACTTCCGCCTGCCCTGGCCTCTGCACATGTGGGACCGCTGTCGCTGCTGAGGTCTGCCCCTTGCCAGCCGCTCCTCGTTGGCATGAAGATGGTGGGGGGGAGGAGTCGAAGAGTCGTGTCAGTCAGAATCTACTGGCCTTCGGCCCATGCGGCCATCGTGGCAGGGTTGTGGACCAGAGTCTGCAGAGTGATCTTGGAGGCCGCTTGAGTCTTTTGGCAGTCTTTTGGGGGTGGCCTCTTCGTCCTCTTGGAGGCTCTTGGAGTCTCCCGAGAACCTTCTGATGCCCCCGGGGAGCCTCAGACCAGCGGGCTCTCAGCGATTCCTGACATGTCTGTCAGCCCGATGTTGTTTTTCTTCCTGCATTCGTGCTATCGAGAGACACGGTGCGGGCCCAGTGGACGACGGTAGGCGCAGAGTGTGGATTTTGATGTTGAACGCTTCGCGTATCCCCACCAGCCCATCCAAGAACATCTTATCGGGGAAGTGTGGCATCATTTGGATACCTCACCTCGGGGAGCCTCGAATCTACAGGCCTCTCGGATGCCTCTCGGAGTCGCTTTGGATGTTTCCTGGGGGGCTCTGTTTGGTCTCTTGAGGCGTCTAAGGGGCTTCTTGGGAGCTCTTGGGGGCCTCTTAAAGACGTCTGGGGGGCCTATTGAAGGCCTCCTTGAGAGCCTCTTCGGGACCTCTTCGGCCTTTTTAGAAGCCTTTGAGGCTGTCTCGGGACCATCTTCAAGGACATCGATCAAAGAAGGGGGGTCTCTTAATTAGCCAACCCCCCCTGTGGAGCCCTTGAGATCGCCTCTTGGAACTCTCGTGGGGCGCTTTTGGGCGCTCTTGAGGCCGCCTTGGAACCCTCCTGGTACGCTCTGGGGCCCTCTTGGAGCCACCCGGAGGCTTCGGAAGCCCGTCGGAAGCGAACCATGCCGGAACGCAACAACTATTGTTTTCCAGATGTGTTGGAAGGATGTTTGAGGCCTTTTGGACCCATCTTGGAGCGGCTTTGGGACCTATTGGAGCATGCTGGAAGCCATCTGGTGCGATTCTGCGCTATCCTTAGCCGTGTTTGAAGCCATCTTGGGCTATCTGGGGACCTTGTAGCCATCGTGGGCTATCTTTGGCGCTCGAACTGCTCGCGACCCCCCAGTCCAGACCCAGGGGTATGGGGATTGGGGGAGACGTAAATCTTCCCCCGAGGAAGAAGGGGATTTGAAGATGAAACGTTCGAAACCACCTACGCTCTTGCAGGGATGGTGGGATTCTTCGGCAGCGCAGGCTCAACTGGGAGAACCTCGATGAGAGGCTGAGGTTCGTTGCCAGTTGCTCGACCCTGCCGTTCTCCCTTCGCAGGCAGGCTCTGTTCCCAGTCCCTCGATCGGAGGAAGCAGAGACGACAGCACCACCACCAGCAGGACAAACCCTCCGTCGAGGAGAACCGCGATGCCTCCCCGATCTCTCGATGGGAGTTTGCGGGACGCCAGAAAATAGCGGCACGGGGGCTTTCTTGTCCCTTGACCATGATGGTGGTGATGCACTTATTGTTGGTTCCAACACGGTCCAAACCCGACGAAGTCAAAGTAATGTTTCGGGCGGGAGTGGATACGCACACGTGCCAGGTGCAATGTGTTGCGCATTTTGGGGAGAGTTTATTCTCTGCAGGGGCCACAGAGATCTCGATTCGTGGAGATCTGGTGGCAGAGAGTGAAGGTGCCCTGGCTGCTCAATTCCCTCTTGTCCTCCTCTCCCCCACCTGTCTGCACCGTCCTTTGTCCTGCCCGACCGCGCAGTATGTGATATACCAAATGCTACATATCGGCGGCGAGCGAGGGGGGGAAGTGAGAAGGCGCGGGCCTTTTCAGAAGGCTTGGAAGTCTCCTGGCCTTATGAGAAGCTTTCTAAACCTTCCCCGAAGACGCAGAACTTCTCAGAAGGCGCGAGGGCTTCTGAGAAGTCCCGCCGCCTTCTGAGTAGGCCTTCTCCTTCTCATTTCCCCCCCCCTCGCTCGCCGCCAAACATAGCACAGACATCGTCAGAGGTCCGCGCGGATTTCTTGGGTCGGCTCTGGACCCGAACCCCGCTCCTCACACCCCCTTCTCGGGAGCGCGGATTGGACTGGGCGCCGTCGGGGGCGTCGGGTGGGGAATGGCGGGGGTCCAGCGCTGACCCAAGAAACAATCCTCGCGGACCCCCGAAGGCTTATGTTTCTATTATCCGTATCTTTTCGAAATGGGGTTCTTCAGGTAATACGTAGGTAGGTGAATGCAGGGCGAACTGGGCGTCAGTAAATCCCTAGGCCGAGACCTGTCGGGCTAGTGGCCCCCTTGAGATAGACTCCCATACTTCTGGCACCCCCCTCCTTGGGACCAGTGTCTCACACCCGGGCCGTTGATATTGGTGGCCCCGGGGCCCGATCATGGACCTCCGATTCCCGCAAGCGTGAAAAAGGCTGCAGGTTCTCTGGAGGCCTCTCTTTGAAGTCTCTCTCCGCGTCTGCCCCCAGAGGTCCCCTGAGCCCCCCTGGGGGCTTCTGGAGGTCCAGAAAGGATTAACAACTTCCTCTGTCCTCCTTCGTCCTCCTCCGACACGATTCACCGATCCCAGGAGCCCCAGCCAGCCAACCAACCTCACCCTCCTCCTCGTCCCAGGCCCGACCGCGCTAGGACGCAGACTGAAGAGCCAGGGACCCGTCAGGTCACGTGCCAGTATCTCTTCCTCCCTCCCCCCCTCCCTCTGTTGGCGGCGCGTAAAAAGGAGTGTCGCGAGGGGGGGGCTTCTAGAGGCCAAGTAGCTTCCTCGACGGCGGGGGTGGCTTCTTAGAAGCGCCTGTAGGCTTCCAAGAGGCCTCCTCAGAGTCCGCCGAAACGTAAAACCTGCGCGCCGAACACAACGCGCGCGCTGCGATCAGGGGAAGAGACCCATACATGCTCGCGTCCTGACAAACATCAGGACGGAGGGTTATCTCCATTGTCGGCCTTTGGGAGCCCTTGCCGGGCCCCGGGACCGTCAAACAACGACTGAGGAGGCCCTTGGGAAGGGGTGGGGCCTTCTGGAGAGCCCGTGCTGACAAAATCAGGACATCGCCAGACGGGACTAGGACGAGGATACATGTGTTCCAGAGCGTTCCGGAACGCTCTCAGAGCGTCAGAACCGCTCTGAGAAGGGCATGTCGACGAGACATCTTCCAGAGCCGCCGGATCTCAGAGATTATCGATTTATCCTCAGCCGAGTTTCTCCTCGTAGTGGCTTCGTCTTACATGTCTGGGGAAGCGGCACCGCCACCATCAGGGGGGCCACCTCCAGCGAGGAGGTCCACGAGGCCTCCCCGAGCTGGGGACAGGGGACGCCTAGAGCCAGGCGGGGTGGGATTACACCACCACCACCATGGGGGCCCCGGTCGCTCTTCTCTGTTCTTGCGCGAGAGCTTGGGGCACACCGATGGGCCCCTGTCGCACGGCTGCCGCGCACGACGATCCCTCGATCCCCGATGTGCCCCTCGAGCCGTCAACGACGACGACGACGGCGACGAGGCGACGGCGACGGCGACGACGACAACGATTCAAAGCTGGGCGTCCTCGCCCAGAGCACAGCTGCCCCACCCGCGGCCGCTGCCCTCCCGGCCGCAGGTCCCGCTCGCGGCCGGGGCCCCCGCCGCCGCCGCCCGGCACGTCGCGCCCAGGCTGCGCGGAGCGCGGTAGCAGCTCGACGCCGCAGTCGACGCTGCCGCCGCTGTCCATGGCGCCGTCGGCGTCGCCCTCGTCGTCGTCGTGGTAGTCGTCGTCGGCGTCGGCGTCGTCGTCATGGTCGTCGTCATCGTCGTCATTTTGGTCGTCGTGATGAATCTTCAGTTCTAAATGATAATTATTGTTGATCTCCCCTCCGGTAACCAGTTTTATTGTTCAACTGAAGTGCCCCCCTGGAGGCTCGCACCTTGATTTTATCTTGGAATGCTAGGCGTCACAAAACTGGTGCTTTGAGCCCCGAACTACACCAACAACAACAACAACAACGGCTCCCGCCTGATAGTTCCTCACAATTTATAGGACAATCGCGCTGTCGAGGCTGGACTTCCTCACAAGTTATGCAGGAATCGCGCTCTCGGGTGGGACTTCCTCGCAATGTATTCAGCTGCCGCGCCCTCAACTCTCAGGAATCACACTCTTTCGTTGGCCTTTTTCCAGATTTACTTGGGAATCTCGCTACCGCTCGAGATCTCCTTGCGATGCACGCAGTACTCACGCTCAGCAACACGCCTTCTCGACCTGGCCGCCTGAGCCCGCCTTCCCGACCCGCTCGTTAGTACCCGCCCGATGGGCCCGTCTGGTTCTGCCACGTGTTTTCTGATCCTAGCCCCCCTCCTGCTACCCTCTCTCTGTTTCCATCCTTCTCCCTCCCCCTTCCATCCGTCCTCTCTGTCCTTGTTTTAGGGACTGCGTTCCATGCAGGTGGCAGGTAAGGAATCTATATCCTCAAGAGGATACGATCGGTACCGAGGATTTGGATATACGTGTTGACTGGCACGCGAGCAGATAAGATCGAACAGTATGTAATTAGCTCCCATTTCTCAATGATATGCATTGTTGACCCCCCTCCGATAATTAACATAATCCAATAGCCCTTATAACGGCGACGATGGAACACAGTGCCGGGGAACTGCTTTGAACATCACCAGTCGTTCAAAGCAGTGCCCCGGCACTGCTTTGAACGATGCGGAAATGCGATCAGCAGGAGCCTTCGTCTGTTCCTTCTCCTCTTCTCGTCGCTGTATGCTCTTCCTTGTCCTCCCTCCTCCCCCGTTCCCTCTCTAATTAATTACCTCGTTCTCCCAGTCTCACGCGCACTCTTCCTCCCCCCTCTCCTCCTCCTCTTCCTGCTTCTCCTCCTCGTCCTCCTCCTCCTCCGCCTCCTCCCCCTCATTTGTTATATTTCTCCGTCCTTGTCCTCCTGTCCCCGTTCTCCTTCTCCCTCTCCTCCTCCTCCTCCTCCTCGTCGTCGTCGTCCTCCTCCTCTTCCTCCTCCTCCTCCTCCTCCTCCTCCTCTTCCTCCTCCTCCTCCTCCTCCTCCTCCTCCTCCTCCTCACCTTCTTCCTCCTCCTCCTCCTCCCCCTTTTCCTCTCCCTCCTCCTCCTCCTCCTCCTCCTCCCCCTTCCCCCTCTTCCTCCTCTGCTATCACTCCTCCATAATTCCTGTCCGCTCCTCCCCTTCACTGATCTTCCTCTTCGTCATCATCATCCCTTTCGTCGCACGCCTCTTAATCCTCAATCGGTTCCCAATCTTCTCGACTTTCTTGTCATCCGCGTCCTTGGCTGTTGGAGGGGCCTCAGGAATTCTCAGGGCTCTTGTGTTGCACGCGAAGGCACACCTCCCAGGAACGCATCATCCTCCTCACATTCACCCTCCTCCTCCTCATCCTCCTCCTCCATGCACGTTCGGCTCAAGCCCGCGCCGACGGTAGGTTTCACGGCGGTTGGGCGGGCTCGCGCCCGCCTCCGCGGCCTGCAGTCGGGGCAGAGATGCGTGCAGGGTGGGATGACAAAGCGGAAGAGGAAACACGGGCCGCAGTTGCGGATTCTTCAAAGAGCAGCGGCGGCGGTTGGGGAACAAGTGGGGGTTGGGGCGGCCGCAGTGGCGGATACGGCGGCGGAGGTGACCGCAGTGGCGGCTGGGGCGGCGGAGATTCTCTTGGCGGATGGAGAGGAAAAGCGCAGGATGGCGGCGACGGAAGTGACCGCAGTCGCGGATGGGAGGGCGGCGGATGGGGCGGCAACGGATGCGAGGGTTGGGGAATGGAGGGCGCCCGCTGGTGGGACGACGAGGGTGGCTGGTGGAATGCATGGGAAGGTGGCCGCTCGAGTGCCTCGGCAGGTTCTCCTGCCGCGGAGCCCGCGGCCGCAACAGCGGCGGGCAAAGGAGGCGGTCCCCTGCTTCCCCCAGGGCGCGAAGAACAAGGCGCAGTTGCGCTGTTTCAAATTGTGCGCAATGAGCCGCTGCCAATTTTCAAGTTGGAATTCTTCGAGAACTTCAGGGCGAACTGGAACGGCAATTATAAGCAGCACAACGCGGCCTTGAAGTGGTTCCGAGACGAGTACGAAGACCGAGAAAACCCTTTCGGCAGCCGCACGCCCGTCTTCGGAGGTACCGCAGTTGCGGAGGAAATTTCGAAGATCCTTAAGTACCGCGCAAAGGGGAAGGCGCAGGACAACAGGGATTGGGACTGGGACCACACTGTCAAAGTGCCGTGGTCTTGGCTGGAGATGGTCGCGCAGATGGATGGACCTACAATGCTGCGCGTCGTGTGCGGCCCTGACAATGACCGCAGTCGCGGGTTGGTCCGCTGCGAGTGCCGCCCGTGCCCTAGCAGTCTCGACAACATGAGGCACACGAAAGGGGTGGACAGAGGACAGGCGCAAAGAATCCCTCTGCCCCAGTGGGATTTCGTCCTCATCCGCGACGACGGCTCGGGCATTCGCGTCCACCCATCCTGGTCTAGCCCGAAGTTCAACACGTATGAGGTGGAGCCGCACTCGCATCCCGTGCGGGGCCCGAGGGCAGGTCTCGGCAAGAGCGATGGCCACGGAACGTTCACGTTCTGGAAGATGCTGCACGCCCATCCGAATCCTGGGCGGTTCGACGCGAGCAAGGGGGCGCAGCTGCAACCGCGGTGGTCCGCGCAGCCTTGACACCGCAGTTGCGGGATTGCGCAGCCATGGAACCGCAGTTGCGGGGACCGATCGCGTGACGCCGCGCTCGTTTGACTCACTATGCGCGCTTTCGGCCGCAGTTGCGGCGCTGCCTTCTAGCGACTTCATACAGCTTGGCCGCAGTTGCGGCGCTCCCACGACTGACCGCTGTAATTAGGTGCTTCGGGCGCGCATCACCTCCGTTGAAGCACTCGTGACGTTAATTAGCGCGGCCGCAGTTGCGGAGACAGGTACTTAAACAGATGGATCCGCAGTTGTTCGTCGTCCTCGTCGCCCCTTCCCCGTCGTCCTCGTCGCAGTCTCCTCCCTCCGCCTTTCCTCCTCGTCGCAGTTCCTTCCGTTGGCCGTAGCCCGCCTCCGTTGGCCGAGTCATTTCCCGTCGTCCTCGTCGCAGTCCCCCCCGAGGGCCGCAGTTGCGGACTTTGTTGATTCCTCCTCCTCCGTTTCTGCCCCGTCATCCTCGTCGCAGTCCCCTTGCTCCTTTCACCCTCGTCTGAGCTCTTCGCGCCATCCTCTTCCGTCGCGTCCTCTCCATCCTCCTCTTCGCCTTCCTCGTCCTCATCCCCGCCGTCTCCCTCGTTGCCCTTCCTCTCCCAAGCCGGCCGCAGTTCCCCCGTCGGACGGGGGCCGCGCGCGGCCACGCCATGGACCCAGGTCGCAAAGCCGAGGTCGACAAGCGGTTCGCCGAGCTGAAGCAGCAACTGCGGGAAAGGTTCGGCCTGCAAGGGGCTGCCGCGGATGCCGCAGTCGCGGAGCCGACGGAGGACCGCAGTGCGGAAGCCCCGAGCGACCGCCGCGCGAGGCCTCCCCGCAGTCGTCTAGCTCCTCGCGGGAATATCGGCCGCCGCCGCCGATAAGCGCTGCGAGTGGGAGCTCTGCTGGTGGGAGGCGCGAAGAGGCGCAGTTGCGCAGGGCGCACTTGACCCCCAAGGCAAAATGGGGGCCTCGGGCGCAGACGCCGACGAAGCAGCAGGACCAACCAGCAGTGACGGGAGCCGCCACCGAGACCGCAGTTGCGGGGGTGGCCGGCGAGCCAGGTGCCGCGCGCGGCTCATCTGGGAGCAGCGCGCCCTCGGCCGTGCTGCTCGCAGCCGAGTCCAAACGAGGCGCCCAACCCGAAGACGAGGCCGCCTCCCAGGAGAAAGCCGCCGAGACAACCGCCTCGGCCGATTCGCGGCCGAGGAAAAGGCCGCCTCCCACGGAAGACTCGCCGCTGTCAGAACCGCAGTCGCGGGGTCGCGCGGGGCCTCCGTCGGAACCGCAGTTGCGGGAAGATGCGGGAGCACCGCGGAAGAAGCAGCGGACCAGGTCCCCTCCAGGGATAAACTACTTTGGGGAACGCCCCAAGTGGAACGAAGGATTCCTTCGTACAGAAGACGGCAATCGGGTTCCGTCCACCATCGCTTTGGTGTTCAACGTGGTGGTCATCACGAAGGTGGCAACAAAGGAAGATGTCTTCAGGTGCATCTTGCACCAAACTGCGGCGGTCGTCTTCGTCGTATGGGACCCCGAGCTGTTCCGCACGGGGAACGTCGAAGGCGCTTGCAGCTACGACGTTCCCGTTGGACTCAGGACTGCCGTCGAAGACGCTGTCACTTTGAAAAACAACACCGCGGAGCCTTACTGGACGACGGTTGGCCTGTTCAGAGACACGGGCGTGGTGCTCGTGCGCCCGCACATCATCGCAGAGACCGCAGTTGCGGGTCATGTTGTTGGGGCCACCCACGCCGTCACGATCCTGCGCTTTCGCCTGAAGGGCTCCGACATGAATCCTGCCGCGGTGATCCGTTTTGCCGTCGTGTCCAGACACGCAGTCACCGAACGTCTCCAACAGAAGATCACGCAAACAGAACAAACAGCGTGGCAGCCAGGTTTCTTCAAGGACGCGGTTGCTTCCATCCATAAAAATGATGTGCGGTTCTTGTGCGGCCTGTTTGACATCCCGCCTGAGCAGCTCGCAGCATTTGGCCGCAGTTGCGGAGCCAGCTACACCTGCCCGGTGGGGGTGGTGTTCAGGGCTGGACCCGCCCTGTTCGGAGGCATTGTGGAGGGCACACGCGTCATGCATCCGAATTACGTCCTCCCCATTGGCCCGTGCGACGTGCGCATTGCGGACTACAACCTGGATTTTGCAGGGAGGCCGTCGAAGAACGATCCCCAGTGGCTCCCTGATTGGATGCATCGAACAAGCGACTCCATCATCTCTCGGCGCTGGGTCCCAGCGAAGTACATGCCCAAGTGGGAGGATGACCCTGACCGCAGTAGCGGAGTCAGAGAAAAGCTCGGCTTGGCAGCGCTGCCCCCAATCGGCAAGGTCATTCAGAAGGAGCTCAACGAGAAGACCTTCAGCACGCACTGGTGCGAGGGCATCCACCAAAACATCGTCTTCGTCGGCCACGGACGCGCAAGTCGGGCGAGCAAGCGGAAGCACGAAGAGCCGCGATCTGCCGCAGTTGCGGACGAGCGGTGAGTGCGGCAAGACCGAGGAGCCGCAGTTGCGGAACAGAGCTCGGTACTACTGGGCGCCTGCTGCCTGCGTAGTGCATCCCATTAGCGATGGAGTGCATGTTGCGGTGTAGGATAGCCCGCAGTTGCGGGGTTGCGGTTGCCAAGCCGCAGTTGCGGTTGCGTATAATAGGAGAGCACGCGGTTGCGAAGCCGCAGTTTGCAATAAGTGTGCGCGCGCTGGGTCATCATCATCGTCGTCGTCCGTCCTCGTCGTCGTCGCTGCCGTCGTCGTCGTCGCGTCTGTCGTCTGTCGTCAGCAGTCGTCGTCGGTCGTCGTCGTCGTCAAGTCTGTCGTCTGTCGTCAGCAGTCGTCGTCGTCGTCGTCCCTCCTCCCTCCTCCCTCCTCCCTCCTCCCTCCTCCCTCCTCCCTCCTCGTCCTCCTCCAGGCCGCATCCCCCCGCCACCTCCGTCCTAGCTCTCCTTCCCCTTCCCCTCCTCGTCCTCCTCCAGCTTGCACCCCCCTCCCTCCTCCAGCCTGCGCCCCCCCCAAGCTCTCGCCCGATATTTTGGATTAAAACTGAGCCTTCAGTCGTCCGCAGGCATTCGGCTCAGCAGGTCGTTGGGCTCCTGGCACACACGCCTCCACCCTGAGCGACGGACGTCGTGCCATAGTCCGCCATATCGGAGCTCCGGGCCGCAGTGGCGGACAGCGTCGGCACAGATATGAACGACAGCGTCGGCACAGATAATGCCGCAGTGGCGGACAAGAAAGCCGCAGTGGCGGACGAGACAGCCGCAGTTCCAGGCGGAACGCAAGGGATCTTTCAGAGGGCCAACGCCTTGAGGTCTAGATTCAGGACAGGGGACAAGGTGCGCCTCCCTGTGCTCATGCTCGCCCCGCACACGGGCAACCGAGGCGGGCACTACCCTCAGCAGGAAAGGGTTCGGGAACTCGCTGTGAAAATCTTCCTGGCTGGATTCACGCAAGCCGAAGCTGACCACGAAGGTGTCTGCGTTCAGATGTACCCAGCACAAGAGCTGGTGCTGAGAAAAAAGGAGGACCCGAAGTTCCAGACGTACACAGAGTACAATCTGGAAAAAGCGACCGGCCACCTCGCTGCGTGCTTCGACCGCAGTTGCGGAACAGACGTTGCGTATGGGACGTGTTCGCACTCCCACTTGTGCCTCGTGTTGCGGGCGTGCGCCCTGGGAGCCAAGTGGCCCATCCCCCAAGGCATGGAGTTCACGGAGGACGAGAGCGCGAGGCTGAAGCGCGTGCTCGATAAGGACGGCAATCTCGACATGGCCGCAGTGGCGGAACATGACCCTGTCGCTAAGAAACTCGTGCAGGGGGGTATGCTCATGGAAGTGCTTAGCTGGAAAATCATGGACGAGGAACCCACTGGTGCTTCGCTCATCAGCCAGTCCCTCAATAAAGGAGCCGATTTTGCGTTGCGAACGACTGAACTCACCGCGCTCCGTGTTCTGTGCAAGGCTGTTGACGCGGAGCTGCACGCCGCAGTTGCGGATCAGGTTGCCTTTGAAAAGGTCAAGCTCTCCGTCATGCACGAACTCGATCGAGTCGTTCAGGACCCAGACTTCATTGAGCTGTTCTCGTTCGTTGTTGGGCTCGGGAGCACGAAAGCGCAGTTCATCCCCTTGCTGCTCCAGTTCTGCGAGGTCTACGTGAACTCCAGGAGAAGGGCCCTTCGGCTCGGTGCCTTCGGGGCAGCCAGCGAGCTTCCCGACGAAGTGCCGTGGGTCAAGGTTGCCGTGGTGATGCGATGCTACAGGAACGCGCCTGCGAGGAAGAGGGGCGTTGACACTCCTGTGTGGTGCCCTGACCCAGAACAATCGTGGAAGAAGAAGGAGTTCCGAGACTTCCTCATCGACATGAACTCGGCTCTCCGTTTGTACTTGTTCACGCTGAGCAAGGCCATCGACGGCATGGGCCCTGAGAAGGCGATCGAGTTCAAGGCGAACCTGTGCATACTGACCGCAGACGGCTTCATGCAGTACCTGAAGGACACCCACGTCAAGGAACGAAGTATCCCAGGACATCGTCAGGCGCTCCTCCGCGCTTGCGCGGAGGCCACGGGGAAGGTGGAGCCGAAGTCCAATCGGGACGCCCTTGAGAAGGCCCTCGGCGAAGTGGGAGTCGGAGGCGGGAAGCCCGATTGGTTCGATTTCAACGCGTTGCCGCGCCCAGAACCGAATGAGCCCGCAGTGGCGGGGAAGACAAAGGCTTCCGCAGAGGAGCACGAGTTGATGCCGACGGTCATTTCCTTTGACCCCACGACGCAATTACCAACGAACCACCAGCGCAGCAGGGACACGACGGCCATTCCACGCGGATCCTTCCCTTTGCCAATCGCCGAATGGAGGCGTTCAGCGGCAGCGAAGGAGCTGGGGCGGGAGCCTGCTTTGGTCAGCGCAGTGTTGCTGTGCCTTTGGGCGCGCCACATGTCCGCAGTTGCGGAAGCGCAAGTAGAGGTGTTGCAAGACGCTGACACAGAGAAACGCACCGTCAAGGCAACCGCTGCAAACGACGAAAAATGCATCGAGTTGTGGCCGTGCGTCCCAAAGGCATCCAAGGTGCACGCCGCAAGCACGCACCCCGAGAGGGTGGCCGTGCAAGTCTGGGTGAAAGGAGATCCAAATGGGGCCACGCCCACGACCTTCTACTTGCACCCCGAGTTCAAGCCGCCTGCGGACAAGACGCCCGCCGACGTGGCTGAGCACGATGTGCGGTTGAGAGCATGGAAGTGGGATGCGCAAGAGACAATGCACGTCTTCTGGGCAGTCAACAGAGTCACGGAACAGGAGATCCAGCAGAGAAACAGCCGTAATGAAAGCGCAGTTGCGCGCATCAACATGGAGCTGGAGACGAAAGAATTGGCGGTGTGCGTGCCTGGGACAGGCGGGGTCGTGCTCGCCGTGAATGTCCCTGTGCTGGTGAATACCACGGCCGTGAAGAAAGGAGAAGAGCCCCTGTGGGAGGCGAGACCCAAAACCGCACCGAAGAAGAAGGCGGCCGAGGAGACGTGGAAGACGGACGCGGCCAAGAGGGCCAAAGGGAAGCCTTCGGGCCAGCCCGCGCCGAAGAAATCGAAGAAAGGATTCGACGAAAGCGGGAAGATGTCGCTCTAATTAATTAAGAAGCCGCAGTGGCGGCAGACGGGGGGCTTGCTCGCGTGACCGCAGTTGCGGGCAACAGGCCGAAGGGGGGGGCGCACGCGTGACCGCTGTTGCGGAGCGCTCGTGTAGTTTGCAGTGTCACTGCTTCTGTTAGCTGATGCCGCAGTAGCGGACCGCTGACGATCGAGCACGGAGGTTCGAAACGGACCTCCTCCCTCCCTTCTCCCTCTCCTCCCTCGCCCTTCCTCCACTTCCTCC
The DNA here is from genome assembly GCA_963575745.1 of Prorocentrum cordatum. Taxonomy (NCBI): domain Eukaryota; class Dinophyceae; order Prorocentrales; family Prorocentraceae; genus Prorocentrum; species Prorocentrum cordatum. The sequence continues at coordinate 18,853 of CAUYUJ010001349.1, forward strand.
CTCTCTCCTCCTCCTTTCTCCCCTTCCTCCCAAGTTGGAAGCCGAAACTACTCATTTCCTCACTCCCTCCCTCCCTCCCTGGAGGCCCTGGAGGGCCTCCGCCCTGGAGGGCCTGGAGGGCCCTGGAGGCCCTGGAGGGCCTCCCTGGAGGCCCTGGAGGGCCTCCCTGGAGGCCCTGGAGGCCCTGGAGGGCCTCCCTGGAGGCCCTGGAGGGCCTGGAGGGCCCTGGGCTGAGGGCGGAGGCCCTGGAGGGCCTCCGCCCTCAGAATGCTTCAAAGCAGTGCCGCGGCACTGCTTTGAAGCACCCAGGTGCTTCAAAGCAGTGCCCCGGCACTGCTTTGAAGCATTCTGAGGGCGGAGGCCCTCCAGGGAGGCGCGAGGATCGCAGGGACCGAGGGAGGCCCTCCAGGGAGGCGTTCAGCTCGCCATCTGGCTCAACCGCGCGCGGCCCCACTGCCCGCACCTCCGCCTTGCCCGCAGTTGCGGCTGTGTCCAGCGCAGTAGCACACATGCCGACTTCGAGCGAATGGAGCCCTGTGTGCGTTGAGAAGGTCTTGTGCATCCGTGGAGGTTGGCTTGCGCAGACCACCCCCATCCCCGAAAAGGATGTCAAGGTGCTCCACGCATGGCCCCTCGGAGAGATAACTTTCGTGCACGTGAACATGCAAAAGGCTTGGCTGCTCAAGGTGTGCGCCAAAGGTAAACCGACCGCAGGGGCCTTGAAGGCCTCCAAGGCCTGGGACGCGCTGAAGAAAGAAGTCGCGAAGCAGGGCGGCGCCGCAGTTGCGGGCGATGAGAGCGACGGCGACGCGGGGGACGAAGCAGATGACCCCATGTCGGCCCTGGTCAGCCCCACGGACGCCACGAAGAAGCAGGCAGCGACCCCGACCAGCGCCAAGAAGCAGAAGACTGGAACGCGTGCGGCGACTACTGGCCTGCCCAGGGGCGAGGCCGTGGAGTCGGCCATAGCCACTGTGCACTCTGTACAGATGCCCGCAAAGAGCCCCATGAAGTTTCCGCACGACACGGCCGTTCGAAACGTGCGGGTGGCCAGCTTCAAGCGGAGGACGTTGTGGCTGGACGCTGCAGACCTTGGGTGGCTGATCGACATGATCGTGGACGACGTGAGCCTCGGCGGTGTCCCCGACATCGGCGACGGCGACAAGGACGAGGCCGCAGTGGCGGACAGGGACTGGGCAACGGCGGTTGACCCTGCCACCCCGCTGGCGAAGCAAAAGGAGGTCGACCCCCCCGTGGCGCAGGGGAGCGGCTCTGGCTTCACCGTCGTTTGGGACTTCAAGGGCGCTTGGGTCGCGACCATCACGCGAGAGTGTGCCAACAAGGGCAAAAGGATCGAGATGGATGTGAAGAAACTTACAAAGAAGAAGTGGCAGTCGGCGCAGTCGGTGAAGGGCTACGACTACGAGTGGGAGGGCATGACGCAGCACCAGCGCAAGCAAGCGGCTCTGGATTACCTCGAGCTCCAAATCCCCAGTCTGTTCGACTGAGGCCCGAAGCCGTATGGGCCGCAGTTGCGGTGGGGCTACTGAGTGCCCGCAGTTGCGGGGTGGCTGGGTGCGCGTGAACACGCGGAGGGCGAGGCGGTGTGAGGAGGCAGGCGGAAGGTTTAGGGTGTTCCACGGGTGCACGCCTTAGTGCGCCAACTTGTGTGGGCGAGCGTTTTTCTTAGAGAAGCATGGAGTGAAGCATCGAAACCCTGTGCGCGCGATGATTGGGGCTTCCGCGCGGGCGTTGTTGAAAAGTACCTCCTTCTTCGCCCCTCCGCATCGTCTTCAGTTGCTCCTCCCTCCTCCCCTCCCTCTTCCTAGTTCTGTAGCCCGCAGCCGAGTGCCCGGCCCGAGTCGTTCGCCACGCGACCGCTCATGGATGTTCCCGTGGGGCGGACATGGTATGGCGAGGAGGACGGAACGCATTTCGAGGTGGAGTGGCTCCATTACGACAGCGGCTGCGCACCGAGGAAAACGAAGTATGGCACCACTGGGCTCGCCAACATCTTGGGCCGCAGTAGCGGCGTTCCGTGCCCCAAGAAGATAAAGGTGCACGCATGTGCGGATTTTCCGTGCCTAGCGAAGTGGCCCGCGTCGCAGTACGGCCTTGTTGAGCCGCCTCGCTTTCATTTGCGGCCGTCTGCTTGGCGACCGGGCGCGACGCCACCCCCCGCAGTTGCGGCTCCAGGCGGCACCGCAGTTGCGGCTCCCTCGGCCCCTGCACACATAGCACCAGCAACACCAGCAGAACTCGCAGCTCCTGCGCAAGAAGGACACGCAGCTCCAGCACCAGAAGCACCCGCAGAACCCAAACCTCCAGCAGCCCCTGTGCCCGAAGCACCCGCAGCAGCAGTCCCTCCAGCTCCTCCAGCTCAAGTGCACGCAACACCAGACCCGCCTGCTGCGCAGGAGACCGCAATTGCGGTTGAAGCTCCTGAGGGAGTGGAAGCGGACAAAGACACACCACTTCCAGCACGCTTGCCACCAGCGCGGCCGCTGCCAGAGAACTGGTCGAAGACGCAGGTCGCATTCTTCCCGTGCCCAGACCCAAAGGCTGCAGCACGAGTTGCGGCGCCTGTTGGCGACGCCTTGCGGCCACGAGTCGCGGCGCCACCCCTGGCGCCAGAGAAAGGTGTACCTGTGGAAGACGCGCCAAAGATCCAGGCCGCAGTGGCGGCGACGGTGCCTGACGTCGTGATGGCTCTCCTGAGGCAGATTCTGTCCGAGAATTCCTACATCGGGCATTCAGCTTTCATGCCGTTTGCCTTGCGGTTCGGGCGTCGACCTTACGTGTGGGAAGGCGAGAACCGCAAGGACCTCCTTGACTTCTACATGCCTTGGGCAAAGGAGAAGTGCACTGAGCCATGCGCCGTCGACGGCGTGGCGTGCGTACTCGCCGCTGCTGAGGATCTGTTCGGGGAATGGACAACGGTGGAACTCAGGCCCGTGACTCCCGAGAACCCTCTCCATGAGGTGCGCCACTGGGTGGCCGCAGTTGCGGTGGGTGGCGTGTGCTCTGAGGGGGCGGACGCGTTGAACAGGTTCTACGGTCCTCTGGGACAATGGGTCCTAGGGACTGTTTGCGATGGAAACTGCGGCATTGACCTTATGGCGATGATGTTGCAGAAACCGCAAAATGCCGAGACGCGCAAATGGCTTCGGGAGGAACTGTACGATTTCGGGGTGCGCCGCTGGGACGAACCGTGGTTGCACGACATGCTCGTTGTCACGCAGGAACTAACCTTGGAGGAGGTGCGGGCGTACCGCAGTTGCGGGGCCAGCGGCCCTGCTGGACCCATGGTCCTGCACGACTCCGAGGGCGAGGGCGAACCAGCAGAGGCGCCGAGAGAGGCGAGCGCGCCACGCCCCGCTCTCATGGCGGCGTTAGAGTGGCAGACGGGCGTGCAGGACATGGGTATATTGCTTGCCATGGCTGAGGCTATGCCCGAGGCGTTGCAGGAGGAGCAGATCAGGGCGCACGCACTGGCCAGCGCACGCCCAAAACCCGAAGTTGCGGAACAGAAGCGGCGCGTGTGCCCGCACATGCTCAGAGACCGCGAACTGGTTTGCAAAGAACTGGAGGCGCACGCACGCAGTTGTGGTTGGATGGGCGAGGGCGTTCTGCCACGGAATTCAATCGCGTCTTTTTGCGGGCGGTTCACGTGGCCGAAGGGCATGGGGGTCGTCCAGCAGCGCCAGGCCGTCTCCAAGTGGTTTCAAAACTGGCGCACACAAGGTGGACATGGCACGGCGGGCGTGCATGGCCGACGCCGCGCGCGGGGCAACCAAGGGCGCCCGAACAAGGCTCCATGGCTGGAAGCCGCTCTGTACGAGTGGTGGTCCCACATGAGGTACTCCGTGGACTGGAAGGCGGTGGCCAAGCGAACCGCAGTTGCGGAGGAGAGGCCCAAGATGTTGGCCAGGTTCTCCCAATCCCTGCTGGTTACGAAGGCGAAGCAACTCGTCGCGGACTACTGCGTGGAGACAATGAAGCGGGGAGGCAAACCGATGGTGCCGCAGTTGCGGCCTCGGTGGTGGGTGAAGTGGCGGCGCTCCTACGGCCTGAGCATGAAGAAGCCGAACCGCAAGTACAAGGTGCCAAAATGGTTGCTCCAATCTCGTTTTGAGACTATGATCTTGAACGTGGCCAGGGTCCGCGCAGCTGCAGAGGAGCTTCTGGGGTACGACCCGCACATCCTGAACTGGGACCAGTCGCCCTTTCACCACAACGAGTCGTCGTCGGCCTCGAAGCCGACCTTGGCTGTGAAGGGTGGCATTGTCCCGCTTGTCGAGGCGCATGACGACAGCAGGGCTCGGTGGACAGCGAACCTGACGGTGTCGAGCGACGCGGAGGACATCCGCAGTTGCGGACCACCGCCGGCGGAGCTAATGTTCAAGGGGGGATCTGTCATCGCTGAGGGCTTGGCCGCACATGCCCGCAGTCGCGGCTATCCGTCTTGGGTGAGCACGGCGACGTCCGAGAAGGGGTCCTACCGCGCAGACGACGTTGTATCATTCTTGCAGCGGCACTTGCGGGCCTGGCCCGACGACCCGCAGTTGCGGGGAAAGTGGCGCATCCTCATGGCCGACGACCATTCCCCGCACAAAGCAGACGCTGTGCGGAGACTCGCCTGGCAGCGCGGCTACGTGCTGATCATTCACGGCGGGGGGACGACCGCAGTTGCGCAGCCCGTGGACACGGACTTGAACCAGCACGTGAAGCGCCGGTACATTGCCCTCGAGACCAAAGCGCTGGTGCAGCAAATGGCGTTGGGGAAGCACGTGCCGCAGTTGCGGCGTTCCGATTGCGCCGACTTGATGCTGTCAGTGTTGGAGAATGTGCAGTTGCACTTGGACGCCGCGAAAGGTTTCCTGAAAGTGGGAATTCGAGCGCCCTTCGACAAGTCAGGAGATCTCGAGATTTGCCGAGAGGCGGCGGAACTCTGGGAAGCAGGGGGGCTGCGAGCAAAAGTGGACACCGCAGTCGCGGAGGTGAGGGAAGAATGCGAGCAGAAACGTTTGAAATGGTCCTACAATGACGTGCTGCGTCTCATACACGAATACGAGAAACACGACGCCACAGATTCCGTGTTGGAGAAGCTCGGCGACGAAGCGCTAGGCCAGGAGCCAGGCCACGAGGAGGGCGATGAGGAGGGCGGGGAGGAGGAGGAGGAGGAGGTGCACGAGGAGCACGAGGAGGACGAAGAGCAAGAGGAGGCCTCGTGGGCCGAGGCTCTTGCGGAACAGTGCGATGCCGCAGTTGCGGCACCTGGGCCTCAAGGATCCTCGGTATCCATGGACTGCGTGGTCGACGCAGAGGCGGCCGAGCAGGTGGCAGTGGCGACGTCCTTGGCAGAAACGCTCCGCGAGGCGGAAGATATGCTGCGCCAAGTGGGCATGGAGAAACTAGCGCAGGATTGCCGACAGCAGCGACACAAACAAAAGAAGCGGTTGAGAGAGCTGGCGCGGGAGGACAACGAGGTCCTACGAGCGTTGACTGCCCAGCGAGACCACGAAGCCGCCGTGGTGGCGAAAAAGCGGCGCCTGGCTCTGGAAGCGAACGACAGGACGAAGGCGTTGCACGATCTCAAGAAGCAGATTCGAGAGGCCGAGGCCGCCTTGAGGGCAAAGAAGGAGGCCGCAGTTGCGGTGGAAACGGCTTTGGCTAACAAACACGCCCTAGCGCAGTGGAATCCCGAGGAGTTCAAGATCAAGAAAAACAGGATGGCAGCTCTGGATCGCCTGGCTCGCGGAAAAGGCGTCCTCTCAGACGAGCAGAGGGGGGAGTGGGCATGGTTCAAGACGCATTGGGACGAGGAGATGTGCAAGCAGCACAAGGAGCAATGGCCGCTCACGTTTGCTGGGTGGCTGCAAAAAGTCGCGAACGACGCGGCGTCTGGGAACCGTTCGGCGCTGTCGCAGTTCGTGCATTCGGAAACAGTGAGAACCCTGGGAGGGCAAATGGCGCTGGTAATCCCAGCCCTAGCGTGATGCAGGCCGCAGTTGCGGACCCACAGGAAGTCCAGAGGGAAGTTGTTTTTCCAAGCGGCTCCCGCGCGGGCAGGAGATGAGGCAAAACCGCAGTTGCGGTCTTCCTGCTGCTGTGAAAATAATCCTTTCACAGTCCCTTGCAATCGTCGCCCTCCTTCTGCTTCTCCGCCAGTCCATTTGTTGTTCTTTCGGTTCCTTTGAGTCCTCGCCCTCCTTCTGCCACTCCTCGAATCCTCTTTGTCTCCTCCCTCCATCCGACCCCATGCCCATTCACGATCCATTTCCGTAGCCACCGTGGCTCGAGGTGGCGCACGCGAAGACGCAAGCATGTGGCCGCCCGCGCGCCCGAGCGCATCCTCAGGGAGTATGGACCGTGGACCTCGATTCGCCAGAACGGTGTTCATCCACAACGCTGAGGAGGAGGAGGGAGGCAAAGACGAGGAAGCCGCAGTTGCGGATGATGACGACGACCAGCGGACGCAAGATGGCGACAGCACCGTCGCGTCCTCGGCTGCCTCCGCTGACGAGGCTGAGTCCCGGGGAGGTGCGGGAGCCGCAGTTGCGGCAGCACATGACTCCTACATGCCGAGAGTGTTGTCGTCGCGGAGACCCTGGAAACGGGTGCCCATCATCGAGACAAGCAATCTGTCGGAAAAACAAAGAGCTCTTGTCGACGCATGGGAGGAGAAAACGGAGTTCGAAGCGGGACGGGTCGGCTTCTACGTGGCCAACTTCGGAGGGGCTGCAGCTAGACCCACGCCACGCGCGGACGAGTGGGCGCAGCTCCGCGCGAACCCTGCCCAGATCATCGCCCTCTGCGAGTGCGACGACGAGACCTGCGCGGTACTCAGTGGGGAGCACGACGCGAGGGACAGTGCAGCCGCAGTTGCGGACGATAGGTTTCGGAGTCGGACTCAATACAACTACCTGTGCGTTAAGGGCGGCGAGCCATCAGGGACCCTCCTTGTTGGCATGAGGGACCGCAGTGGCGGCCACATTGAACACGTAGACTTTGCGAGACTCTTCCACAAGCAGGAGAAGTCCAAAACGAAGAAGAAGAAGAAACAGTCCGCAGTTGCGGAGGCTCCTGCGCCAAAGCTGCACAACAAGTACTCCAGGGCGATGGTGGTGCGCGTCCACCTGGACCAGGCCGTGACCCATTTGGGGGGCTCCTTCAACGTCATGGCGGTGCACGTCCACCACAGCTTGGCCAACCAAGACTGGGGCGTCACGAAGCTCCATGAGTTCTACAACTGGTTCGTCGCCTACGTCAGGGAATGGGACGTGAAGGTCTGCATGGGGGACTTCAACATGTGCATGTTCCAGCTTGTGTCCTGGTGCCGCAATTGCGGCCTGACTGTGGACGTCGCCGCGTGGACCCCCTGGAAGACAGCAGGCGGCCAGCCCAGGGCAGACAGCATGGCGATTTTGTTCATAAACTGTCCTGGGCAGTACAAGCTTCACCATGGCCTGAGTGTTCTGCACGACCGTGAGGGCGGATTCTTGACGACCCAGCATGATCCGTCTTTCCCTGTCTTCGACTACACGAATGGCCCTGGGAAGATGCTTCAGACTTACGTGCCCAAGGCTGAGCCCGTTGAAAACAAGATGCGCGCCTTCCTGACGCCATCTGGCGAATCCTTGACCGCAGTTGCGGAGTTCGAGCAAAGGATGGCGCGCAGGGAACGCGACGATTGGGTGCGCCATCCCTTCAGAGTGAAGCAGGGCAACCTCGACGACAAGATATGGCATGGCGCCTTCGGCAGGGCGAGGCACGGAGCGCACTTCCCTCTGGTGGCTTTCACGCACAATACGTGCCGCAGGTCACCTGAAAGACTCGCCGCGAGGTTGGAACGCAGGAAGGGCGGCAGGAAGGGCGGCAAGAAGGGCGGCAAGAAGGGCAGCTACGCGGACACCGCAGTTGCGGGGAAGGGCGTCCGACCCCAGATGGGAACCGCAGTTGCGGGGAGAGACGCTGGGGCTGAGCGAGCTGGGAACACGCCACCGCCGCAAGCTGCCAACGGCGACGATGCGACCCCTTCTTGTGCCGCAGTGGCGGCTGGGTCCTGGGACGCCAGCGGCAGCGGCGCATGGGAGGCGCGCAGTCCCGCCACGAGATGGCAGGGCTGGTCCTGGTGGGACTGGAGCTCGAGCGAATGGGGCGCTGATGGCGCGCAGTGGTGGCCCTCTGATCATGCCGCAGTTGCGGACAATGCCCCTGAGGGCTCGCCTCCTCAGCGTGAAGTCGAGTGGGGCTCGAGCGGGCGACCTGCCGAGCGCCCTCCGCGGAGCTTCGAGGGGCAGCGTTGGTGATGGCCGCAGTTGCGGGCAAGTGGAGCATGATGTTGATTGCCGCAGTTGCGGACAGTGTACGCTGGAAAAATCATCATCATCATCAATCATAATCATCATCATATCATCATATCATACGTTCAAAGCAGTGCCGGGGCACTGCTTTGAACGCGTTCAAAGCAGTGCCGGGGCACTGCTTTCGATCGTCGCCTCGTCGCCGTTATAAGGGCTTTCGGATTATCATTATTTGTGCTCGCATCCTGTTTCCCTCATAAGGGAAAGCGAGGTGTCACCAAACTGGGTCCCTGGCCCCCGAGTTACAATAACAGCGTCTCCCGCCAGATACTATCTCACAAGTTATTTCAAATACGCGCTCTCACGCGGGACTTCTTGTAATGCGTGTAGGAATCGCGCTCTCGCGTGGGACTTCTTCGCGACCAGGGCTCTCGCTCGATACTTCCTTAACCTGTATTCAGGGACGGCGCCATTTTGCCCACCGCAGATGTTCCCATCGCGACCGGACGTCCTCGGCGGTCTTCGGCCTTCGGGGGCCCTTCCGGGGCCCCGAAGCCGTCGCAGCACGACGCGGGGGCCAGGAAAGACGCCTCTTGGGGGCCCCTTCTCGGATTGCCCCCCTTCCTCCGCAAGCTCCTCCTCCCCCTCCTTCTCCCCCCCGCTCCTCTTCTGCCTCCTCCTGGCTACGACTCCCTCCCCCATTCCTCCTCCTCCCCCTCCTTTTCTTCTTCCTCGGTTATCCTCGCCTCCTCCTCCTTCTCCTCCCCCTCCTCCTCCTTCTCCTCGTGCTCCGTCATCTTGCCTCCTCCCTCCACCCTCCCTTCCAGTTCCTCGTCCTCCTCTTCCTCCCCCTCCCCCTCCCCCTCCTCCTCCTCCTCCTCCTCCTCCTCCTCCTCCTCCGAGAAGCAGGCGTGGGCTTGAGCTGGGGGAGGCCTTTCCCCCCAGTGCGTTTTGGCCGCCCGCGCCCAGCTCCCCTGCCCGCGGCCTCGGGCGGGAGCGAACTTCAGACTCACCAGAGCCATCGCGCCATTGGCTGGTGACTGGCACTACCGAGTGGGCTACATCCTCGAGGCTTCTGCGCCACGGAGGATTGCGGCACGTCGCCTAAGAGGGCCTCATCCCCGTCCTGGCACCGTCGGCTTCGGCGTAAGCGAAGTTGGGCAAGAGGGTTGCGAGGCTTGACGCGGCGAAGAAGCTGCTTTCATCGCATCACGGGTCTGCTCAGTTCATGGGGAAGTTGCCCAAGTCTGCAGATCGAGATAATGCGAAGGAACCACGTTGGAGCTGTAAGGCTACTAGGCAGTGCGGTTTCACTCGCAATTTTGCATATAATAAGAGGTGCTACATGTGTGGACGAGATCAGAACGGGCTGCCCGACCCGAGTGGGCCGCCAGAGCGAGGTTCACGAGAGAGAGCACCTTCCACACCGAGGCGGCGCAAAGTTGCAGAAGGCGACGCCAAGGATTCAGATGAAGTTGGGCAAGCACGTAAGGCATTGGCCTCCTTGCGTCGCTGTGGCCTACCAGATGAACATGATCTGGTCGTGCGCGCCCGTGTTGCCCTCACTACAGCGGAGGCTGCTGAGCGGGCACGGCGCACACCAGATGATATGTTGCGCAGCGCTTTGGACCGTCAAAGCGCCAAAGGACGTGAAGTTGAGCAGCTCAAAGAAAGCATGGACACACTCAAGGAGCAATACGACGCCAAGGTCGAAGAGCACCGTGTCGCCAGTGAGGAGCTCGACAGTATCAAGTTGGAGGTGGCCACGGCACGTGCAGCAGTTATGGGCACAGCTCGGCCAGCTCCAGACGGGACGACAGTGTCGGACGCCATGGGCAGGTTGCAGCAGGTGGTTCTGGGTGCCCCATCGGCACTTGCAGCAGGGAGCCCTCAGGCGGCTCTGGAGTCCCTCGTCACACACTTCAACCAGCTGCAGGGGGCATGGCAACAGATGCAGTTGCAACAAGCGTCACCCCCTCTGCAGCTGCAGGTACCCGCACAAGTTCCTGGACAAGATCAAGTTGGCACTCATGCTGGTGGTATGCAATGGGAGGACCCTTCCATCGGAGCAGCCCCAGCTACACCAGGGACGTGACTTATCTTCACACATCGATATGCCGAGGCAGTTTCAGGGTCAAGTTCGTTCCTTAAATGACTTGAACCTAGTGGAGCTCACGGCAGTTACTCGCGGCGCTGCTAGACAGGATGATCACACATCATCGAGAGTGGTTGCTGCATCCTCCTCTTCCTCATACTTTTCTTCTGTCCAAGGTGATGTGGGTGGCGAGAGGCCACTACGTACATCGAGGGCTTCAGCGGCAACAGATACCGCGCCCCCAAGGGTACGGCAGGTTCAGTCGTCGCAAGTTTTGAAGGCGAAGGCCGACAGCAACCCTGAGCGACCACAGCGGCAGGGTCAGTTGTCGCCCGAAGTGCACACCAACAGTGGCAGACGAGGGCGGCGGGCATGCAAGCATGGCAAGCGCAAGCCCTTCACCGTGGCCACGTTCAACGGTAGTGGATGGCCTCAACTTCAGGATTATCTCGATCGATGTCGATCACATTCACTGGCGTTCGTTCAGGAGCACCGCTTGGCTGGGAACGCCAGATTGCAAGCGGAGGAATGGAGTATCAAACGCGGGTGGCGGCCATTTTTGACGGATGCTCGATCAGTGACGGGAGGTAAGTTCTCGGCTGGGGTGGGTATCTTTGTTCGGTCGCGTGTCGGTGCTACACTACTCGACGCCTTTTTGGACGATCACGTTCTTATTCCATCGCGAGCGGTGGCCATATGGGTGCACACAGTTCATTGCGGCATCCATATATCTTGTGCAAGGGCAGAAGTTTGGTGGTGACAACGCTCGGCATTTAAAAAGATTGGGGCAGTGTCTGAGGTACTATGGTGCGCCCTTCATCGTTGGTGGTGACTGGAACATGCCTCTTAGTCAAGCTTCGGACGCGCGATATCACGAACGGCCTGTTGGCAGTTTCATAGGCAGCGATGAGGGCACGTATCGCGACCCCAAGACAGGCAACTTGGCCAACTTAGACTACTTCCTTGTCTCGGAAGGTTTGGCAGCCGTTATGACTGAGGTTCGTGTCACGGGAGGTTTTCCTGCCCGCAACCATTTTCTTTTGCAGGCTGAGGTTGGCCCTCGGCCACGCGCGCAGCAGGTTTACTCTATCAAAGGGCCAGCTATCCTGCCATTGGGGCCCCATGCGAAACCTGTAGAGCACCAAGATGAGGATGAGGATGGCGAACTCCTCTTCGACGTGGAACGTGGGGGGCCTGGGCACTCCTGGACGCATCTTATGAGACAGGATGCTCATGATGGTTTCGGGGGCCCCTCAAATCACCAGGAACGGGTTGACGTGATTTGTCAACAGATCTTCAATGGGGTTGAGAAGGAATTATTGCCACTATTTCAAGTTGAAGAACCGAGTCGCTTTGTAGGGAGGTCTAGTGGCTTCGAATATCGCCATGTCACGGCGGGAGGCGCGCTTGCTCGTTACCAACCAGCAGGCGCAGCATATTCACGTGCACTTCGATTGTTACGTCTGAAAGTATCGGACGTACTAATAGCACCGCGTGACATATATGAACGACGTGTTCCAGCGTGGCAGCACTTATATGATTTCGTGCGTGGTCGTGGGCGTGATGGGGGTATACGTCGACACATGCCACATCATGTGCTAGCAGACATTCATTATCGAGCAAGCATGTGCGCAGCCTGTGCAGTACCACGGGCGCATGCTCGACTTTGTCTGCAGTTGCCTTGCTCGCCTGGCCGAAGCTGAAGAGCGTCGGCTTGCCCAAGCACGCTCCAAGTCGTTTGTGAACTGGATGAGGCGTCATCTCACGAGCACCCCTGGGCCCGTTCACAAATGGGCCAAACCAAAAGGCTGGAAGGTTGCGCAGGTCAGGACCTCCAAGGGCCTCTCGAGTTTTCCTGGGGACATTGCTGAAGCGCAACGGGGCTCCTGGGAAACCATGCGGGACGGGGGCCCTGAGCCAGTTGCACACGCAGGAGCAAGTATGTTTCAAGAGGAACCTGGCGAATTTCTTGGGGAGCTCAAAGGTTTACTGGAAGCAGGTCCTCGCCTTCCCCCACTTACTATAGCAGAATTGCGACAGGCAGCTCTGCGATTTCCGCGACGCACGGCAGTTGGACCAGATTTGTGGAGGCCCAGACACTGGGCTCTGGCGTCAAACGGCGCCCTCTCTGTGCTTGGATACATGCTTTTCCTGTGCGAGACATGGGGCTTGTGGCCACAGCTGTTATCGAGGGTACATATCGTTTTATTGTCCAAACCGTCAGGGGGGTATCGCCCCATTGCCCTACGAATTTCCATTTATCGGATATGGGCAAAAGCAAGGGTGGATTTCGTAAGAAAGTGGGCCAGTCAATTAAATCGACCCTGGATAGCCCTTGGAGCTCAGAAGTCGACTACATATGTGGCCGCACGTATTCTGGTTCAGAGCGAGGCTGGAGGCTCGCTCGCTGGTGACACTCGAGTAAGTGTTCACAGCATTGTGGACATCGAGAAATGCTTTGACAGAATTTCATGGGCACTCCTGATTGCAGCGGGACGAGCGCATGGTTTTCCTGGACAACTCATGGTTTTGGCCGTCAGAATGTATATGAGTGTCAGGAGGCTTTCCTGGGATGGTTGTTTTTCGACGCAGGTTCATGCAAGACAGGGAGCGCTACCAGGATGTGCCTTCGCCATGTTTTGCTTGCAGCGCGTCATGCTCACGCCCTTCGACTCGTTATATGCACGCACATCGCATATCTCGCGCTCGTTGCATGTGTACGCTGACGACATTACGGTATCTATTATATGTTCATTGCGCAGCATAGTTTCATCGGCTAGCAGAGTCTTACGCATACTGGCTCGCCTGCTCGCGCAGTTGGGTTTACCACCAGCCAGGAACAATATGAGTATTGCGTCCAGCATACCTGAAGTGGCTCGACGGGTGGCGGCACGGCTGCACAAATTTGGTTATGCCTATCGGAGTGCCCTGGAGGTTCTTGGGATCGAGGTGGCCTCAGGGAGGCCCCTTAAGTACCGTCGGCTTCGTGAACGGGTCTCGGTTGCCTCGAAACGAGTTCCTCGGCTTTCGAAAGTTCGGAAAGCGGGACCCATCGTCTGCAAGTTTGTCCGACAGACATTACCCAGTGCAATGGGATATGGATTAGGAGTACATGGGGCGCCACCACAGTTGGTAGCCAAGATGCGCTCTGTGTTTCGCTCGTGCTGGTATACACCTTGGTCGACCACCTCGGCCTGGCTGACGAGTTGCCTTCAAGGCACAGTGCTGTCCGACCCACAGGTCCAGGCCTGGACAGCCCCTCTTGTACAGTGGGCTATGCTTTGTCGGGGCGTTGTGGTGACTCGTGGGGAGCTCCAGAGGGCCTGGAAGGCGCAGATCCAGAAGGTCTACTGGGCCACTCATCCCTGGAAACATGTTTCGGGTCCTGATGGGGCTATGCTCTTATCCTTAAAGGCCTTGAAATGGACCTCAAGCTCGGCATTTGTCTGGAAGACCGACATCGGGGACATCTTGGACCTCAGGACTTCTGCGCCGTCCACGGTTCGGGAATTAGGTCAGGCTGCTGCGCTCAGAAGGCTTTGGGAGTCCTGGGCAGCTCGAGAGAACCCTGCTGATGACGTTGGCATGGCCCCCAAGCAGCCACTCGGGCACTGGATTGAACCCGTCGTTGACCTGTTGAAGAGATACAAGGGGGACGAATTTAACGAATCCTCAGAGGGCGAAGGTGCTGATTCTGACGGCGACGAGCCACAGGATACTAGCAGGACTCCCTGGGCCCCTTCGTTTAACGAGGCGGCGATGCTACGCGCCTTCGTAGGTGGCGGCATGTGGTCCCCGTCGCGGCTTCAAGCTTGTGCATATGTTGATCGCGCTGACTGTATGGCGTGCCCGCCCACGGCTTGCACTACCCATCATATATTGTGGGAATGTATTGGCAGTCGCGGAGAAAGGATACGTCACCTCTCGGATTTAGACGACCGAGGGCTTCCTCCCAAAGATGTTGGGTCCTGGTTCTGGGATCGAGGATTATGTCCCCGCAGTTGTTTTCCACCAGTGCCGCCGAAGGATAACTCGGGCAGGTGGATTGTCAAATACGGTACAGCAGATATGGCTAGTGGTGTCATATTTACTGATGGAGCCTGTAACAAGTTCTGGTACTGGCCCGAAGCGGCTCGCGCGGGATGGGGGTTTGCTAAGCTGGTGGATGATAAGATTGATCTACTAGTTTATGGTGCTCTCCCTGGGCCTCTGCAGTCCTCACCGCGGTCTGAGCTATATGCCTTCTTGCAGGTTTTGCAGATAGCCGTCTTGTCTATACTAGTATACTCAGATTATAAGGGCCTGATCGAAGGCATCACCTGGGGACCTCATTGGTGTAGACATCCTTCTAGGCCCAATGTGGATCTTTGGGGCCTAATTTGGACCAGGATCGACGATCTAGGAGGCCTCTCGGATAGTTTAGAAGTACGACACGTGCGAGGGCACCAGCGAGGCATGGACGTCTTGGCGCGGGGGAACCGATGGGCCGACTTTGGGGCGACCAGGGGGGCGGGATTTGCACTCGGTTCCCCGACGGCACGTCAAGGCCGTGCGGATTGCTCTGAAGTCTGTTCGGTCGATTTTGAAATGGCAGGTTGAAGCGTTGTTGGCCTTCGCGGCACATGGGCGCGTCACCACTGTGCCGCGACGGGGCAAGAAGCCCACTCAGGCCAGGCAGGCCAAGAGTGAAGCTGACCCCACCCCCCTCCCTCCCACCTGGCTCACGCCTTCTCGCAAGTGCCGAAGCGCCTCATTTGGAGGTGCAATTTCTGCATGAAAGGTGCCGCGGCCAAGAGGGCGAGGGATCGTCTATCTCGTATAGCTTGTTTTGCTCGTGTCCTGGCGTCGAGGTCTTTCGACATGAGTTCGAGGGGCCCCCCGCGGATGGAGGGGTGTGTCGCTGGTGACCAGGCCAATGCAGACTCCCCTCAAGATCCCACGGGCCCAGCCAGTGACCTGCAGGATGCCCCCACTAAGCGAATAGGTGATTTTCTGGCTCGCTCAGGCTCGTCTGATGATAGGGGCGCGAGGCCGCGCGTCACTTTTGCCCCAATTCAACGTGTCTTGGCTCCAGATGCCGATGAGCTGGCCTTGGCGCAGAGGCAGATCCTGGAGCCAAACTCTAAACGCAGGAAGATGGGCAGGCCCGCGCTGGCAGAGTCTACTGTCCCTGCGTGTCCGCTTTCCGCGTCTGGTATCGTCGGGCACTTACGTGCGCGTGGCCGCCGATGTTGGGTCAGCCCAGGGCAGGTTGTTCTGTGCATTAAGTGCGGCTTTTACACTACTGGAGTTGCAGGCCACTTGCTCCTGGATTGCGCTGTCCCTCAAGTTTTGTCGGAGAGGGCTGCCCGTAACAGGAAGTTATTTTTGGAAGGCCTTCACCCAGCTGACGAGGGCGCCACCAGCAGCCGTCGAATTCCCGTTGCTCGTCCATTGCTCGCCAGTGATCCAGAGGTCACATGGCTAAGGCTGGGATGAGCTGCCTATGTTTGAGCCCGTTTCTGGTTTCTGGTCTCGGGGCTCCTTGGGCTTTATTTCTGGGCGGCCCCCTGCCGCTTCGGCCCTGGGAAACTCCTGGTCGGCCAATTCGCTTGTGTTTTGTTTGGCCTGGTGGGGCGGACGGTCGGAGCGGCGGTGCGCGCGGCCGCCCCGCGGCCCCCGCGTGGCGGCTCCTGCTCATCTTCCTCCACAGCAGGCGCGCCCACGCGCGCCGCCCGCCGCTGTGCTTCGCCGCCGCCGCCGCCAGGCCCGTTTTGCTTTGGAGTGCTCAACCGTGATCCCTTGGGTGGGTTGAGCCTCGTCCCTAGAGCGCAGGGGAGGCCTCTTGGGCTCGCCCTATTCTGCTGTGGCCGTCGGCGCCCTGCGCGACGGTGCCCAGTCAGTGCCGTATCCTCCTCCGAGAAGCAGGGCGCGGGCAATGCTATTATGACGGCGCTGTGCCATCCGAGCCGCAGAAGGTGAAGTTCCTCGGAAGAGGTGTTGGAAAGACCCCCTTGGGCGGAATTATCGTGCCCCCTTGTGCCATAAGACACATCCCACATGATGAAGGGAGTGATCATGAGGGGTGCATGCTTGTATTGAATGTTTGAGCCTCCAGGCAAAATGATTGTTATTGTTCCCGTTGAATTATTCATTTGCGAAGACAAATTATTGTTGATCCCCGTCCACGCGGTGCTCACTGCGTTTTTCAATTGAGGTGTTCATCCCAGGGCTCGCACCCGGTCTCTTAGAAGGGAAACTGTTGCTGCTCAGGTCGGGCTGTTGGCTCCGAATTGCAACGAAATCCTTCTCGCCTGATTGTTCAAAGTCGCGCTCTCGCATAGAACGTCCTCACAACATATGCAGGGGTCGCGCTCTCGCGTTGGATATCTTTGGAATGGACTCAGACGCCGCGCCCTCGACGCTCAGGATTCGCGCTTTCGCTCTGGCTCTTCTTTGGCGATATACTTGGGAACCGCGGTATCGCCCGAGACCACTTCGTAATTCGTGCAGGACTCGCGCTTCCGCAAACCGCCTGCTCGACTCCGCTGTCTTGGCCTCGCCCGATCTGCCCGTCTGGTTCCGTCACGTGCTTTCTGGTCCAAGCCCAACTCCTGCTAATCTCTCGTGCTCCATCCATCCCCCTTCCCCGTCCATCTGTCTGGGAAGTTTATCCGAAGGGCTTAGGCGACACGCCCTCCTCCTCCTCCTCCTCCCTCCTCCTCCTCGTCCCTCCTCCGCTGGTCGCGGGTGTGGCGCCCCCACCAGCTCTCAGGGGACGGCCCTGAGCATCAGTTTTCGGGGTCGTGCACTAAACCGAGACCGCTTTGGGGCGTTGCAAAGTCCGAACTTGTTATCCACCTGTCAGGAGGGGGAGGAGGAGCAGGAGGAGGAGGAGGAGGGGGAGGGAGGCGAAAGGCCCGCGAGGCAGCAGGGGCGGCCAGGCAGGGGCGGGGACAGGAGAGAGGAGGGGCGGTCGGGGGGCGTTGGCGGTCGGTTCGGCGGTGGTGGTCGCCGTGGTCACGGCGCTGTCGTGCTGGTGGTGGTCGTGATCGTGGTGCCTGTCGGCGGTGGTCGCGCCAGTTGTCGTGTCCGCCCTGGTCGTGGTCGAGGCGCTGGTGGTCGTGGCGGTTGTCGTGCCTAGGGTCGTCGTCCCTCCTCCTCCTCCTCTTCCTCCTCCATCTCCTCCTCCTCCTCCTCCTCCTCCTCCTCCTCCTCCCCCTCCTCCTCCGCCTCCTCCTCCTCCTCCTCCTCCTCCTCCTCCTCCTCCTCCTCCTCCTCCCCCTCGTCCGCCTCCTCCTCCTCCTCGGGTCGCCTACGGCCCCGGGGGAAGCCGTGCACATCCGTCCTCTTTTCCCCTGCTTTAGGGGCTGCACCAATTACGCGTGGCAGGTAAGGTAGCCATACCCCCAAAGGGGTGCGATCGAAGACGAAGTGGCGGGCATCGAGGATGTAGGATATACGTGTTGGGTGGGCGCGCGAGCAGAAAAGAACGACCAGTCTCAACACTCTTGCTACTGTTGTTGGTGTTGTTGTTGGAGGTGGTGGTGTTGTTATTCTTATGTGTACTGCTGGTGTTGTTGTGGATGTTGGGGCGGTGGTGGTTGTTGTTCTTTTGGTAGATGGATTCGTGTTGTTGTTGCTGGTGCTGCTTATGTTGTTGCTGTTGTTGGTGGTGGTGGGGTGGTTGTTGTTGCTGTTGGTGGTGCTGTTGTCGGTGTTTTTGTTCGTGTTGTCATCCGTGTTTGCGTTGGTGTTGGTGCTGGTGATGTTGCTGGTGGTGGTGTTGCTGGTGCTGTTGTGTTGTTGTTGCTAGTGACTAGTGTTGGCTGTTGCTGTGCTTGTTAGTGTGGTTGCAGTTGTTGGTGTTGTTGTTTTTTGTTGTTGGTGTTGATGTTGTTGCTGCTGCTGTTGCTGTTGTGGTTGCTGTTGCTGTTGCTGTCGCTGTTGCTGTTGTTGCTGTTGTTGTTGTTGGTGGTGGTGGTGGTGTTGTTGTTGTTGTTGTCGTCGTTGTTGTTGGTGTTGTTGTTGTCGTCGTCGTTGTTGTTGTTGTTGTTGTTGTTGTTGTTGCTGTTGTTGTCGTTATCGTCGTCGTTGTTGCTGCTGTTGTTAGTGTTGCTGCTGCTGTTGTTGTTGTTGTAATTGTCGTCGCCGTCGTCGGCGTCGTCGTCGTTATCGCCGTTGTCGTCGTGTTCGTCGTCGCCCTCGTTTGTTGTCGTCGCAGTCGTCGTCGCCGTCATCGTCGTCGTCGTCGTCGTTTGTTGTTGTCGTCGACGTCTTTGTGTTTGCCCTCACGAGCCAGGAGCGAAAACGTTTACGCTGTACCGCTTTGCCACGGCGCTGAGACCTGAGGAGTTGGAGGAGGGGGAGGAGTCAGGCGGTCCTACAGGATGACAAATCTCTTCAGCGCGTTCTGGAACGTTCTCGGAGCGTTGGGCAGCGCAACGCCGCTCTCGGAGCATTGCGCAGCAGTCTTACGCTGGCCGCGGCGCCTGATGAGCCGTTCAGAACCTCCAGCTCCAATTGATTCCCGAGTTTGATCTACAAGCTTACGCCACATCCGCCGACCCCACGGTAGTTTTCGAGGAGAGCGCTTCCAGCGCCGCAGCACCGTTGGGCAGGGAGCAGCGCTCGCAAGGAAACGTGACCGGGGTGTGGGGAGGGGAGCGGTAGACTACAGAGTAGCGGCCCTCAGAGAGGGTCCCAACGGTCGGCGTACTTCGCGCGCTGTGGGCGGCCGCAGAACTAAGAGGAGGAAACGCAAGAGGAAGTGGAGGGGAGGAGGAGGAAGAGGGCAGGAGGAGGTAAAGGAGGACGATGACAAAGACGAGGAGGCGGCTGAGGAGGACGGACCAGGAGGAGGAGGAGGAGGTTGTTCGGCGGAGTCGCTCAAATATCCTTCATACTGTTATCTTTCCAGTTGGCAAGCGTACGAGTGCTTCGGCACTTTCTAGAGGAAGCTTCCGAAATCCCAGTTCGTCGTTGGGCCGCATGTCGCGCGTTCCTACTAGAACCGCGCCCTGAAGTGCAAGCCGTGCGCGTGAGGCCCGCTGAAGCGCTTGTGGCAGCGCGCGAATGCTCGAGGCTGCAGGGGGGAACAGGAGGAGGGGGATGTGGAGGTGGAGGAGGCGGAGGAGGAGGAGGATGAGGATGCGGAGGAGGAGGAGGAGGGTCGTCAGAGCCCGGAGGGATGCTTCTTCCGGGACGTTGTCTTCTCCGCGGCTGACATTTCAGTTTTCGCCGTGCGCGCATGTGGAAGAGGGGGAGAACCCACATTCAGACGACGGGCATCCATCAAAACACCAGAGGAATGCTTCCCCAATCAGAGCTTGCCTCTGTAGGGGTCCTAGCAGATTAAAGGGTTCGGTGAGGTGCGTCGCCGATTTCGGTGGCCGGGCCCGGGTGCCCGGGTGCCCGGGTGCCCGGGTGGCCAGTGAGGTGCGTGGCCGATTTCGGTAGCCGGGCCCGGGTGTCCGGGTGCCCGGGGGTGCTTGGGGGTGCCCAATAGCCCAACAACCCAGTAGCCCTATAGCCCTACATACAGCCGTATAGCCCTATAGCCTTGTAGCCCCCCCTCCCCTTTGCTCGGGCCCTGTGGGCGCGCTCTCTCTTATATCCCTATAGCCCTAATAGCCTCATATCCCTATAGCCCTATAGCCCCATAGCCCATATAGCTCTATAGCCCCATAGCCCTATAGGCCTATGGCCCTATAGGTCACAATCCTATAGCCCGATAGCCCTATAGCCGCATAACCCTATAGCCCTATAGCCCTATAATATAGCCCTATAGCCCGATAGCCCTATAGCCCTATAGCCCTGTAGCCCGCCCTATAGCCCGATAGACCTATAGCCCTACAGCCCGAGAGCCCTATAGCCCGATAGCCCTATTACAAAGGCAGCAATTGGAATATTAAACACATCTGATTGGTTTTTCTCAGGTATCATTATCGAATGGTCTCCAGAATGTTGCAACTGCTTTTTCAATATCAAGGGTTCTCTTGGGGGGTCCCGGGGGCCTCTTGGGGGCTTCTCGGGGCAACCTGGGGGCGTCTTGGAGCCGAAGGCTCGAAATTGCAATTCGGGTTCCCCCTCAGTGCCCCCTTTGGGGGCCGTCTTGGGGCCTTCTTGGGTCGTCGTGGGGGCTTCTTTTGAGATCTTGACTTCTGAAGGAAGATCAAAAAAACAAAAGTTAGCATAGCGGACGTCTTGCCTGCGTCCGCCGCTGTCTGGCTCAAATTCACGCTGTCTTGTTAACCACCTCGCGTCAGCGAGGTACTATCGCATTTTAGCAACGTCCTCTCATCTCATACTTTGTCTCTGGTATATCGTCCTGCCCTTCAGTATGGGATAATCTTTGGGATGCCAGGATACGTCTACGACGTCTGGGGCCGTCCTGGAGCCCTTCTGGGGGCTTCTTGGGCCGTTTTGGACACAGTGAAGTCCCACGGGGCGAATCTGCTAAACATATACGTTGTCCGGAGGGAATGGGACGGTCTTTGTTTTTGTTGCCCCCCCTTGGGGGGCTTCTTGGAGGTCTCTTTGGGTCGACACGGAGGCATCCCGTCTGGAGGTCATCTTTGGCGTTTTGGAAAGAGTTTGCGGAGATCCGGGACTTGACCGTCTTGGGGGCTTCTTGGGAGGCCCCAGGAACTGTCTTGGAGCTCCAAAGTGAACCCGGGGAAGCCCGGACCCCCCCTGATGAATTCGGCCGGGTGTCAGGGAAGGCGGGGGGGCGGGGTCAAATTCCCGGTTTGGGGTCCCGGGGGGGGAATTGTTTGGGGGCGAAAAGTAGGACGGGGCCAGGACGAGGATGATTCGTTTCCAAAGCGTTCCAGACCGCTCTCAGAGCGTTCCGGGACGCTCTGAGAAGGCCGTGGCGCCCGAGAAATCCTCCAGAGCCGCTGGATCTCAGAACATTTCCGGTTTATCCGCAGCAGCGTTTATTCTCGTTCGTCTTGGCTTCGGCTTCCGTGAAGCGATGGAAGAACACAGAAGTTGTGCGAGGTCCGCGCGGATCTCTTGGCTCGGGGATGGGCCCCGCTCCATGGGCGCGCAGCGCGCCAGGGGCAGCGCCAGAGGCCCTGCCACGAGGAGGAGGAGGAGGAGTTGGAGGAGGAGGAGGAGGAGAAGGAGGAGGAGGAGGAGAGGAGGAGGAGGAGAGGAGGAGGAGGAGAGGAGGAGGAGGAGGAGGAGGATGAGGAGGAGGAGGAGGAGGAGGAGGAGTAGGAGGGGAGGGAGGAGGAGGAGGGAGGAGGGAGGAGGGAGGGAGGGAGGAGGGAGGAGGGAGGAGAGGAGGGAGGAGGGAGGAGGGAGAGGAGGAGGAGGAGGGAGGGAGGAGGGAGGAGGGAGGAGGGGAGGAGGGAGGAGGAGGAGGGAGGAGGGAGGAGGGAGGAGGGAGAGGGAGGGGGGGAGGGTGAGGAGGAGGAGGTGAGGAGGAGGAGGAGAGGAGGGAGGAGGAGGAGGAGAGGAGGAGGAGGAGGGGAGGGAGGAGGAGGAGGAGGAGGAGAGGAGAGGAGGAGAGGACGAGGAGGAGGGAGGGAGGAGGAGGAGGAAGAAGGAGGAAGAAGGAGAGGAGGAGGGAAGAGGAGGAGGAGGAGGAGGAGAACGAGGAGGACGGAGGAGAGAGAAGGAGGAGGAGGAGGAAGAGGAGGAAGAGGAGGAGAAGGAGGAGGAAGAGGAGGAGAAGGAGGAGGAAGAGGAGGAGGAGGAGGAGGAGGAGGAGGAATCTCGCCATGGCTTTGTCATAAAGAGGCCAACACACCTTGAGTCCCCAATGGGTCGGCGGATCCTTCTTCGTGCCCGTCCTCCTCCCGGCCTCGTCCTGAGGAGGCCCGCAGGGCCGCCCGAAGGGCGCCCTCCTCCTGCGACCTTTTACGAACATGACCCCTGCGCGCCAGTCCCAGCTATTTTCGTTCACCAGAGCCTTTTGTTGAGACTCGGGAGCGTCGAACACCGATTCAGGATGAATCACCAGTTCCGTGGAAGGGGTCTAGACTGTAGACCTCAGGGGGTCGACGTTGCCCGATAAAACACGACGTCGGGGGTTTGGGAAAATAGGTAAATATGGATGTCCGCATGCCAATCTACTTCGAGCGCCTACGTAATTCAAGGGTCGGCATGCTTTCGTTTGTTTCTTGGTTCTGTCTTTTGGCGGGCCCGAACCCAAACCACTTTATCCGCCTTCCGACTTCGCACTTCCGCCTACCTAATCATTCCGACCTGGCGGGTACGAGTCAGATCGACGCTGGGGAATCAGAAACCCTGCCTGGGGCCCACCTGGCTGCAGACACTGGCCAGATTCGGCCCTGGCCAGTCCTCGAGAAAATTCCGAACTGGCCGGCGCAGGGCTCGTCGCATGTTCGGGCGGGGCTAGGACAAGGATGAATCGCTCCGCAGCGTTCTGGGACGCCCTCGGAACACTCGGGAAGGCTCTCAGAGTGGCCGCGGCGTCAGTTCGCAATAAGCAGAATGCAGCCCCTAACCCGAATAGCACAATGAACTCGATGGCCTGACTGAGGTTATCGGTTTCAGGGTTATCCCTAAGCATACGGGCGATTTCGTTTGAGACAACTGCATGGACAAAAAAGCCCGCCTTATCCCTATTGTTGTTGGCCCTCCTAACTTAAGCCCCCCATCCCCCCCAAAGGAGTGAGGGTACTTCCATTGCTCACCACGGTGCCCGCTGCCCCCTCCAGAAACGCGGCACCTCCCCGGTGCTCGACTGGGGTATCAAGCACAGAATTGCTTTACTCCTGAATGATTCTTCCCGCCGAATGTGCAAGGAACGTGTAATTTGAATGTCCGTAGATCTACGGGACATTGGACGCATTTTCCGCAGATTCGGCGAGACAACTAATTTTGGGCACATCCACTCTGCAGTCGATCCGCTCCTCGAGGTGTAGCCCTGTCCGAGCTTGCTCTGCCCTGGCTTCGTCCTGCGCGGGGCTGCCCACGCCGCTCGCGCCCGCCCCCCGCCCCCCCCGCGCGAGGCCCGCCGCCGCCGCCGGCGGACCGCGCGAGCGCTGGGCCCCCGCCGCCCCCGAGGAACCCGGCGCGCACAGGCCCGCGGCCCTCCCCCTCCTCCTCAACCTCCTCCTCCCCTCCTCCCCCTCCTCTTTCTCCTCCTCTCCTCCTGCTCCTCCCCCTCCTCCTCCCTCTCCTCCTCCTCCTCCTGCTCTCCTCCTCCTCCTCTTTTCTCCCTCCTCCTCCTCCTCCTCTCTCCTCCTCCCCCTCCTCTCTCCTCTCTCCTCCTCCATTCCTTCTCCTGATAAATAACTTCTCCCTGTCGCACCCCGAGGCCAGTTTTTCGGGCGGGCCGGGCGTTTCGCTTGAGACTTCCTCATTTTTTATGACTCTGAAGCTGAACAAGTGACAACAGGTTCACAGATAGAGGGCGGGTGGTTTGCAGCATGTGGCTCTCGCTTTAACTCGGCGCACCTTCGTTTCAAAATGTTGCAAGAGCTTCACGGGTTGAGGGCGAGACGTTTTCAAAGTGTTGTGGTTCTCGCCTTAGCGTGACGCACATTCGTCTTAGAAGTTTGCAAGAGCTTCACGGATTGAGGGTGGTTCCTTTTCAACAGGTGGTTCTCGTCTTAGCGCGGCGCACATTAGTTTAAACCTTTTTCAAGAATTTCACGGAGCCCCATCATCATCATCATCATCATCATCATCATCATCATCATCATCATCATCATCATCATCATCATCATCATCATCATCATTATCATCATCAGCATCAGCATCAGCATCAGCATCAGCATCATCATCATCATCATCATCATCATCATCATCATCATCATCATCATCATCATCATCACCATCATCATCATCATCATCATCATCAACGAGCCAGAAATTGTGTGTTTGAAGGATTCAGGACTATGCGGGCGCAATGGTTACGTTGATTATCTGCGTTGAAGTCATAAGAAAGGCGTTCTGGCACGATTCAGGATCGCCAAGGCGCAACAGCCAGGTTGATCCGTGGGTTTGTAATCACGAGGACGATGTTGTCGCATGCTTCAGGGTCTTCAGACGGGTGTCTTTCAACGAGGCAGTTCCATCAATGGAAATGAACCGTTGTATGGGGCCTATGAAGATGGAGCTTGGAGGGAGGGTTTCTTCAAACATCGTTGATGACTCTTGGGTTTGCACTGGTCCTCCTCCTCCTCGTCCTTCTCCTCCTCCTCCTCCTCCTCCTCCTCCTCCTCCTTTCTCTTCCTCCTCTTCCTACTCCTCCTCCCATCCTCCTCCTCCCTCCTCCTTCTCCTCCTCCTCCTCCTCCTCCTCCTACTCTCTCCCTCCTCCCTCCTCCCTTCTCCCTCCCTCCTCCTCCCTCCTCCCTCCCCCTTCTCCCTCCTCCTCCCTCCTCCCTCCTCCTTCCTCCTCCTCCTGCTGCTGCTGCTCCTCCTCCTCCTCCCTCCTCCCTCCCCCTCCTCCCTCCTCCCCTCTTCCCTCCTCCCTCCTCCCTCCTCCCTCCTCCCTCCTCCTCCCACCTACTTTCTCTTCCTCCTACTTCCTTTTCCTCCTCCTCCTCCTTCCGTTGCTATTTTGGCTCAAGTTTGAAACACGTCCCTGGTGTTTCAAACTTGGACGCAGCCGAGGGGAAGGCCCGAGCGTCCATTTCCACGTGTGCGGCTTCGGGGTTCGCCAAAGGACCGTCCGCCGCCACAGCTCTTTGGCTAGCACCAGCTTTAGTTTTCGCATTGCTTCGCTCACCCCGTCCAGCATCGCGATGGAGGTGAAATCAATGATGCAGGAGATCCAACGACTGTTCGGAGCACAGAGCGCCTCGCTTCAGACATCTATGAAGGGAGCCGTCCAGGAGGAGATCCAGTCATCGATGTCAGGGATCCAAGGGCAGATCTCATCCCAAGGCGCCGGACTCTAGTCCATGAAAGATCTCCTCAACCAACAGGGTGCCCGCATCAAGACCCTGGGGGCTTCGGTTCCCACGGCGGCAAGTTCATGCAGTGGCAGTGTTCGCTCCATCGGCTCCTCCTCGTTCCGCCAGAGGATCGGAGACGGAAAGGCGCGTCGAGTCGACGGCCTCGACGCGGAGCAGGACATGGGCGACCCGACCGTCAAATTTGTGGGCACATTTTTTCGGCCACTCCTGGAGAAGACCCGTCGCGCCCACTTCGAACATATGAAGACGGTGTACCCCAGCGAACTCGACAGCAGCAAGGCCACTCCAGAATTTCATGGCGTAAGCCAAACTTACAAACTCGTCTTCACGTCTAAGGTGTACGCCCTTGATTTCCAACAGAAGTGCAATGGCGCGGGGATGCGCTGAATTGATTTCAGAGGCCAGTCCCAGCACGACTCACGAATCCGAGGCGACTGACCTCTTCATGTCCGGCAGAAGAAAAGGGCGCGTTCGGCGATATATCAAACTGTGCTCGACGAGGTGCAGAACTCATCACACTGGTGCTCTTCGTGCTGTTTAGGCGATAGCGGGCACAAGGGAGTTCTCCAGCTCATCACCAAGAGCGATGTCTACGAGCTGATCCTCGCCACGCCAGCCGACCTTGACCAATTCTTTACGCTTCGCGTATCTCCACCAGCCCATCTCACAGCTGCAACTCTCGCGAAGCATGCCGACAGTCGTGTTTTTCAGGCGTGTGTCCGCTTGGCCCCGCATATCTCCCCTGTTCCTCCTTCCTCCCGCCTCCTTGTACATCCTCCTTGTGGGGGGAGCGGGAGAAGGACGAGGCGAAGGAGGAGGGAGAGAAAACGCTCCTCGTGGTTTGAGTCGTTTGGGGTTTCTCGACCTGGTCTGAGTCGTTCGGGCCCTTCTTCCTGGTGTGAGTCGTTCGGGCTCTTCGTGGTGTGAGTCGTTCGGGCTTTTCGTCCTGGTGTGAGTCGTTCGGGCTTCTCGTGGTGTGAGTCGTTCGGGCCCCTCCTCCTGGTGTGACTCGTTCGGGCTCCTCGTGGTGTGAGTCGTTCGGGGCCCGCGTCGTGGTGTGAGTCCTTCGGGCTCCTCGTGGTGTGAGTCGTTCGGGCGCCTCGTCCTGGTGTGAGTCGTTCGGGCCCCTCCTTGTGGTGTGAGTCGTTCGGGCTCTTCGTGGTGTGAGTCGTTCGGGCCCCTCGTCCTGATGTGAGTCGTTCGGGCTCCTCGTGGGGCCTCTTGGGGGCCTCTTGGAGCCTCGTGGGGCCTCTTGGGGGCCTCTTGGGGGCCTCTCGGGGGCCTCTTGGGGGCCTCTTGGGGCGTTTGGGGCCTCTTGGGGGCCTCTCGGGGGCCTCTTGGGGGCCTCTTGGGGCCTCGTGGGGCCTCTTGGGGGCCTCTTGGGGGCCTCTTGGGGCCGCTTGGGGGCCTCTGGGGGGCCTCTTGGAGGCCTCTTGGGAGCCTCCTGGGGGCCTCTTGGGGCCATCTTGGGGCCTCTTGCGACCTCCGCAGAAGCGCAAAGGAGAGCTGCCCCCTGAGAAGGACAAAATGAAGCCAAAACCTTCGTAAACATCAATGATTTTGCTATGAGGGAAGAGAAGCGCGGCCCCCTCAGGAGGCCAAAATGGGGCCAAAACCTTAGTAACATCAATGATGTGGGCTTCAAAGAAACGCAGAGGGGCCAAACTGTGCCCCCCCGTCGGGGCCAGAATCCTCGTGAGGGTCGTCGTTTTTTTGCCCTCCCAGGAGTCGGAAAAGACACCTCCAACGACCCGCGGGACCCCCTCTCCAGGTCCAGGGGGAGGGGGTAGGGGGAGGGGTAAACCCCTCCCCGAAGGGGAAGAACTTTAAACGGAGAAGGTTAAAGGCGAGGTATAAATCGAGCATGTACCGCTGCCGTGCCTGGCTCAAGCCGGGCCCGGCCAAATATATGACTGTGCCTCACTGAGGCGCACGACTTGCATCAGAGATCGGAAAATACCTTTTCCATTGACGATGCCCATCCTATCCTTTACTCCAGATCCCATGCTTCGTCTTGCACTCTTGCTCATGCGATATGAGCCAAAGCCTGGGATATGGCAACGCTTAAAGCGTAACACATACCTAAGCTTACCAGCTTGTTTTCGACTTGGTAGCGGAGCTGGCTACACTCTCGTGTGGCTGGCTCTCGCTCTGATTCCTGTAATCCACGGCACAACTTGGTGGACTACTACTACGGTGGAATACCATGTTGCGCCGGCTCTGCGAGGAGCGGAGCCAGTCCGCGATCGAGCTAGCGGGGCAACCCGCGAACTCGAGACGCTCTCTCCTACTTCACTGCGCTACTTCACTCCCGACTTCCACCAGATGCCAATCGGCAACTCGATCGAGAACGTGGTCACCCTGCGGGGCTACCCGCAGCGGGGCCACCTGCATCCCGTGCCAGTCAGGCGCCTCACGGCTACTACGCCAGAGCCTGACAAACCACAGCCTAAACCAATCACCGAAGCCGAAATGCACATGCATTGGATCAAGATAACTATATTCGGCATTCTGTGGGTAATAATGGGATGTGCTGTGGGATACATGCGGCAGGGGATGGACGACACGCGTACTACTGGCCCTTCATGGGACCCTGCCGGTACTACGCCTTTTCGCGAATACGTTCGCGAAGTACATGCATGGTTAAACGTAACGAGTGGCAATATGACACCACCACAACAAGCTGCAGCACTACAACGAGGCCTTCAAGGTCTGGCTCGTCGTATCGCCATGCAGGTCCCCTCCCAGATCATCAATTATGGTGTAACTGTCAATGGACAGCCAACGGATGCAGTAACATATATACTGTACTTACTGAGCACCAAATTTGAAAATCTGGAAGATGAGCGCCAGCTCAACTCTGGCACTGCCCTTATCGACTTTCGCGTCGAAAGGGGCGAGCGAATCGACTCAGTGTTAGCTCGGTTCGAGATGGCCCGTGACGAGGCTAACTCCGTTGGCTTTGTCATCCCCAACTTTCAGATCCTAACGCTGATTCTCTTCAGAGCGTTAGGCGTTGGCGCGTCACGAGCCCAACACCTGCTTGAGCCCTTCAATCATCAGATGCCCCGAACACAAGCAGACTATGACAGGCTGCTGACCAGAATGAGGAACTACGGACATGTTGCCGAGCGCTCTCCTGGCAACATAGCGGGTATCTTCACAGGGCACCACTCACATGCAGGTGTCTACGCCACGACTGCGGGGTCACCCGCTGGTCCTGGCGAGCCAAATCCCTGGGCTGACCCAGCCGATATGCCCAACGAGGCCACTGCCCTTCTAGGGCAGACCGGCCAGGCATCGGCAGAGGCAGCTGAGGCGAACGCCTGGTCGAACTACTCGCCAGGCGCCGCCTACACTGCAAGCCCGCCCTCGGGCACAACCCTCTGGGGCCAAGCGGAGTCATCCGCTCAATGGTCTCAGCCACCCTCACCGTTTGAATCTGGCACTGACACAGATACCTCATCTGACGATGAGCACAATGGAATAGTCTCTGCTGGTAATGACTACCCAGCGGATGACACTCACCTCTCTGAACAACAAAGGGCGGAAGCCGCTTTTATGGCTTATCGCAAATCAAAACGCCGTTGGAGGCGCTTTATGAAGAAACCAGTCAGAAAGGTGAGACGTGCAGTACGCCGACATTTCAAACGATTTGGAAAGGGTCGTGGCAAAGGGGGTCGCAGACGCCGTATGCATGGTAGGGGTATTACTGCTTTCCTCACGTCCTTAACTGATATGGCTTTTGAAGAAGTTCTTATCGGAGGCAAAGGTCGGGGTCACAGGCGGACCTCCGGTAAGGGAAAGGGGCGGAGGGGCAACCCTAGGGACGCTTCTGGTAATACTATGAAGTGTCATACATGCGGTAGCACAGAGCATTTGCGCGATCAATGCCCGAAGGGGAAAGGAAAGGGATCCGTACATTTGGCTCAAAATTCTTTTATGGATGACATAGATTACATTGACTACGAGTTTTACGTCAATCCAGAAGCGGCTCCCGCTGCGGGCTCCTCCACGTATTACGTGATGGCCCGCTACGCTGAAGCAACTGTGGCCCTGGAAGACTACGCAGTGACCCTCTTCGACGAGTTCCACGGCTGGGACGAGGTCGACGAGGTCGCGTACAATGCTTGGTTCGGTCTTCCAGCGGGGCCACCCGCCGGCGACGAGGTCTCCGAAGCCGAGACCGTCCCGGCAACAGAGGAAGAACTCACCGCCGTGCTGGCCCCGCAAGTGATTGGCATGCCGTTGCTGCCAAATCCTTCGTGGGCTGGTTCGGAGGCGGGAGACGCCGATGACGAAATGCGGGGCCATCCCGCGTATTCCGACTCCGAAGAAGCCGAAGAAGATTATAAGGACATGCTCCAAGAGCAGGCTTCAGAAGCCATCCGACTCCTGAGTGCGCCAGCACAGCAGCAGATAACTATGAACGAACTGCTGTCACACCCAGGAGTTGCACGTCTACGTCCATACTTGGATTCGGACATGTCAGCATCTCAGATGCTGACAGCACTCCAAGCTCTAGCGGGGTCACCCGCCGAAGAGACGCCAGACGCAACAGCGGGGCCACCCGCTTGGTCTATGGATGTATTCATGCAAGGTTGTGATCAAATGGACATTAACGACCTCACGATGGAGCAGTTAAACGACATCGGGTACTTCCGAAGCCCGTATCAAAACGTGTTCATGGTCCAGGATAGCTCCGAGGACTCGGAGGACATGCGCTACGCCAAGAGGGACAGACGACCGTCGCCTCCCCGAGACTCAGAACATGACGACCAAAGGCCAATGGCACGTGGTAGTGCGTCAGCGGGGCCAGCCCGCAGGAGGAGCCGTTCAGCTCCCAGACGCCCCACACATGATGAATCGGGCTATCCATACAGTACTGAGCACTCCGTTGGAGTATCCGCTCAGCATGTGCCGGATTGGTACATCAAATGGTACCCCGGCTACTCGATGGACACGCTTCGCCACTGGTATTCTAAAGAGTACTGCACTAAAAGGGACGAAACTGGCGCGATAATACGTACCAAGGGTGGCAAGACCAAGACGCCAGAGGCTTGGGACAAAAGGGCTAAGAAACAGGAGATCATCAACGATCGCAAGACATACAGGAAACAAGTATGTCAGTGCGAGCCCTTCAAAGGTCACATGCGCAGGTGTCCGATGGACCGCCCCTCCAGGAGCCCTCATCACGGTGAGACCCCGTGGAATTGGTCTCATGGAGATGACGCCGGCAACGTCCATGATCCTAATAAGGAGGTCCCTGGAGGAGGAAAGCGCATCACCGAAGCCGATCGTGTCCCTATGACCGAAGAGGTGGCCAACATCGTCAGGGAAAATTGGGTACAGCTTCCCAATGACCATCGCCTCAAAGAATGGAACCGCCGATTCCATAAAGAGGCGGGGTCACCCGCAGGATCCAGTAAAGAGGCGGGGTCACCCGCAGGATCCAGTAAAGAGGCGGGGTCACCCGCAGGATCCAGCAAAGAAGCGGGGTCACCCGCAGACGCGGCGCCAGCCGCTGGGTCCGCGGAAGACGATTGGATAGCTGTTGCATCTGCTGCTGGGTCCGCCGCCGGCACTGACCACACCGAACTGAATGAAGAATGGGCGGCGGAAGACGGCTCAGAGAATCCATTCCCTGATGGAAGCGCCTGCTGGTACTACAGCTCTTCGGCGCAGAAGTGGTTTTGCACGAGGGTAATCTACCGCCATGAGAATGGCAAGTACAAGCTGGCCATAAAAGGTACTGCCGACATCGACCAGATGAGGCAGGTCATCCATGATCATGGCCAGCCAGAAGGCCCTCC
The DNA here is from genome assembly GCA_963575745.1 of Prorocentrum cordatum. Lineage (NCBI taxonomy): Eukaryota > Dinophyceae > Prorocentrales > Prorocentraceae > Prorocentrum > Prorocentrum cordatum. Next base: position 49,951 of record CAUYUJ010001349.1, read on the forward strand.
TAGAGACCCTCCTGGTCCACAACCGGGCAAGGGCAGCAGACCACCTCCAAGACCTAAAGCCGACTCCTCGTCTTCACCGACTCCTGCGAAAAGGCACCCGTCCAAGAGCCCCGAAGGCACACAGGGGCGGGCGAAGGCCAGAGGGATCGCCAAGACGGACGACCCTGAGCCGGCAGATCCTCCTGGTCTGTCCGTGACAGAGAGGAAGAAGGCTTTTGCTGGACCATCGACCCCGATGCCACCGGCGACCCAAGGCGATGTCAAGGACGAAGTTCGCGACAAGCCTCAGGCAGCTTTCCGAGGTGACTGGACTCCAACTCTGCATCAGCCGCGCCTTGCACCACGACCAGGTTCGGCACGAATGAAAGCGCAGCCGAAGCCCGAAGCTGGGATGCGGTCGGTGCGGGCAGAAGCGGCCGCCAAAGCTAAGGAGGACAAGGGCTCTGCGGGGCCACCCGCTAAAGCGGCGCCAGCCGTAACAGCGGGGACACCCGCAGAAGGCACTCTCTCAAGAGAAGAACGCTTCAGAGTCCTCAAAGAATTCGGCGACCAACAAAAACTAACCGATGATGCAGCTGCTGACGAAAGTCACCCGAACCCTGGCGCGGAGTCATCCGCTGGAGCTGCCTCGTCAGCCGCAGGCTCTGCTGGGCCACCCGTTAAAGCGCCGCCAGCGGCATTAGCGGGGCCACCCGCACACGGGCAGCCAATAATGTCTGTTCTTAGGAACATCCCTCTGGGAGCCATCGAATACTGGCAAGGCATTGAAGGCAAAGGCCCGAAGCGCACCATAAACCCACGAGTCACTCCAGACGACACGGACCGATACGAGGTCATTAATTGTCCTGTTCGTCGTAACTTCGAGTGCCGCAACGACTGGGAACGTGAACAACAAACCGTGGGAAATATGTTGCGAGACAGGCCGCCACTACGCGTTGCGCAGCATAAAGCAGAGCTCCTGAAGGTCATGGAGAGGTTCGGCATGGATCCGACTTTGCCGCGTGAAGGGCAGATGACCAAGGTGTCAATATGGTTCTCTACAGCCCTACGACACAGTCCATATTGGAAGGACGGATTCAGCCGACACTTCGAAAAGATCAGCACTTTCGATCCATACGATGGCTGGGTTGTCGTTGACGATCTGCTGACAAACTGGACTGAAAATGATCAGTGGAAAGGCTATCGTGAAATGCACGAGGTGCTGATCAAGGGCAGGCCCCACACGTCATACGTGTATTGGGTGCTGCTAAACTGCTGTGAGATGATTGACCATCACGGCATGCAGAAGGGCAGGCTCCAGATGAAGTGCGTTGAGGACAGCATGCTGCTGCCTCCCAGGTTTCGACCAAAGGCACGCAGGCCACAGTACTTCATCAGAGCCACGAACGGCCACAGCAGTCCAGGCATCCACTGTCCCGAGTCGCTGTACAAGCCGATCACAACATGGATGAAAGAACCAGACGACCCAGTATATTTCATCCACGGGACACAGTGGGAGTATGTCAAGGACATTCTTGCTAATGGCCTTTCATGCCTCGCACAGGACAACCCTAAGAGGAAGGGGGGGCGCCAATTTGTGCACGGCTGCCCCTACCTCCCGGGCGACCCGAGGATTCAATCGGGCATCCGTCCTGACTCGGAGGTGCTCATATTCTGCAGCATCAACAAGATGCTGTCCAGTGGCTTCTCCCTATGGAGATCAGCAAATGACATAGTCATGACACGAGGCCACGACGGACGTATACCGCCCGATCATATCCTCCAGATTGTGAGCATTGCGAAATATCGGGTCGGCGAAGCCTGGAGCAATCCGCTGGCTTATGACAAGTCGCGGAGGCGGGGCCAACCCGCGGACAGGATTCGCACCGATGACTACCTGCCACTTAAAATGTGTGACAGAACTCTGGGTGTAATGGAAGATCACGCCATGTACCTAAAGGGCTGGACTAAGACGGACGGTCGTCCATTCAATTTGGTCATGACCGAGCAAGATGTTGCTCCACGACCGTACGACACACAGACAGTCCTCATGATGAATGCCCAGGAGGACGAGGTCATGCCTGAAGCGGGGCCACCCGCAGGTGCGGGGACACCCGCTGTAGACACCTCGGACGGTTCATGGCAACAAGTGGTCACACCAGTGGCAACGGTAGCATCTCCTTGGAGGCCGGACCAGCAGTCATGGGTCCAGGCTCTCAACAGCCATTTGACATCAGCCGACGTCTCGGGACTGACCGATCAGCTATATCGTGCTGACCCGTGGGCGGTGCATGCAGGTATCCAAGACGCACAGCAGAGGAACCTGCGCCCTCCTGCGGGGCCACCAGGCATCCTGGGACCACAACCACAGCGCCCTCCGCAGCAAGCTGGAGGTGCGAGGTTTGTCCCTATGGGCGGATCAGATGGTGGCTCGCCGTTTCGGACTCCGCCGTCTGAAACGAGCGAGAACAGCTTGTGGCAAAGACTCCAGGCGATTCGCGGGAATCCGGCGCTCGCAGCAGCACTCCAGGCGACCACTCCCTTTGGCACTCCGAGGGGTAGTGAAGGAGGAGTGGCTGCGGGGACACCCGCCGAGCGAACGCCTGCGGAGTCACTCGCACATGCGGGGCCACCCGCTGACGGACAGCAAGGTTCAGACTACGAACGTCGGGCAGCCAACTTGAGAGCACAGGCTACCTTTCTGCAGCAACAAGCTGATAGAGTGCCCAGCCTGTTGCGGAACCGCAACATAGATGTTACGAATCATGGCGACTTTCGGCCTCTCTGGAGCTGGACTTCTGAAGATGCTCCAAATGCTGATCCCACGAATCCATATCGACAGGTGTTTATTCCAGGAATAGCATCACACCCAATATATGGATGGGACAATCATGGACCAGCAGAGGCACAGGCCATGGACGCGCCGATGTACCCGGAGTACTACGCGCAGATGAATAACACTCCTATGATTGCGGGGCCACCTGCGAACGAATACACTCGGAATCTTGCCAATGAGATGTTTCGTTTGCAGTTTACACGAGCGGTCGATGCGCAGTCTATGCCGCACTACGCCTACATGCCCACGCCGACGGACCCCGAGACCGTGGTTCAGCCAGCTGGTCTCGCGGTGCCAGCCGCTATGGGCAGCATGCCAGACTACATCCGCGACGTGCACGACACGCAGCAAGCGATACTGGCATCTAGGCAGCAGGCTCGGGACAACGCCAGGCTGCGCCAACAACGCGCGATCCAGAGAAGGATCGAGCGTGAAAACCAAGCGGGGACACCCGCAGACGCGGGGCCACCCGCTGAACGGACAGATAGACGGCCGCCACCGACGCCATATCGGGAGGGCGAAACCACTTTCGAGCGCCAAGCTCGGACTCGCCCAGACGTGCCTGCTCCAGTCATTTCAGACTACAACTTCACACAGTGCCCAATCTGTATGGACACCTACGAGATGGGCACCACAGTGTGGAGACTGGCGTGTGGGCACTTCTTCCACGATATATGCTGGGATCGTGTGGCACAGCAGCACGTCCGCAATCAGCGGCCAGGTGCGCCGAACGAGGCCCCCTGCGCTGTACGTCGTGGGCCGGGTATAATTACAGCACATTTCCCGTATGCTGGACAGCGCGACGCTGAGTCGGAACAAGCGCGCCAGCAGGAAAGGTACGTGGCAGATGCCCGGGAAATGCGTCGGCTCCGGGAAGCAGTGGAGGCACTAGAGGCTCGAGCCGCACACTCGGCGGAGCCATCCGCACGTGCCCCAGCTGCACAGGCATCCCCCTGGCCAGCGCCAGAGCAGGGCATCCAGATGCCAATCCTGCCTACGCTTCGAGCACAGGAGCCCCCAGCAGCGGGGCCACCCGCCGAAGTGGCTCCCGCCGCCAAAGCGGGGCCACCCGCAAGTGGACCTCCGAATCCAGGATTCCTGAGGGCAATGGAGGCCAACATCAGGCGGAGTGGCAGGAGCGGAGGCGGCACGCACAGGCCGACTGGATCATCCAGGACCTCACGTGTGGCAAGCCCGGTCAGCGCTAGGAGCCGGGCAAGCGCTGAGAGCGCGGAGGCAGCCCAGTTCCACACCACATTCATGATCGATACAAAAGGGCTGACCTATGCACGTGACGACACGGACACGCTGCCGCCAGGAGGTGAATGGATGTCCACACTCTCTGCGAATTATTGGGTTCTTGAACAGGAACCAATTGCCGTAGAGGAGCGCCGCCAATATGAGCAGATGTGGTGCACCGAGTTAACCATGAGCCAATGGGTGCTTGAACAACGCCTGTTGAAAGGCACACTCGGTTCACAGATTACGTACCGCACCGATGACCATGGTACGATGGCTCTGGCAGCGCGGAATGGGACATTCTTTCCCGACGAAGACGGACTGCCGTGCATCTCGTTCATGCTAGACATTGGCTCCAACGTGAACATCATTGGAGCCAATACGGCGCGAACCTTCCAGGAGGCTATGGCCAGGTACAATCACAGACCTGCCATATGCACCCTGAGCAAGACCCTCTACATCAACGGTGTCGGTGAGGGTGCTGCGATATGTCGGAAAATGGGCAACTTCAAGATCGGGGTGCAATACGCCAATGAGGCAAGCCCCCGTATCGAGGAGTATGCCTCCAACATCGCAGAAGGCTCGGGTGCCAACCTCCCGGCCATCTGGGGCCTTGGTGCCATGGAAGCACGTGACACGATCATCGTGCTGAAGCCAGGCTACCAGAAGGTTATCTTCCCCAGCGGTGATTACACTCTGAAGCTGGGGAGGGGCGCCAAGGTCCTGAGGGCGAAGAAAACTCCCTCAGGACATCTAGCCATTCCCTGCGGTTTGTATGACGGGGCTAAAAGCCAGACGGTCACGAACACCTTCACAATCCGCAGCAGTCGAGATGGCTACACCGAGACGGAGAACGAAGAGGACCCCGTCAGTGCGGGGTCACCCGCCGGTGTAGGTGCGGGGCCACCCGCCGGAGTAAGTGCGGGGCCACCCGCCGAGACCACAGCGGGGCAACCCGCGACGGGACAGTCCATGACCGTCACGACTGATACGTACATTGTCGAGCCGTATCTCGACAAGCAGCTCCTGGAAGACACGACCCGTTTGATCGTGGACAGGACGCTGAACAGCTGGTGGGAGGGCCAACAGTGTCCCGAAGGGACCTGGCCACATATGAAGGATGCCCTGAAGTCCAAGATATTTTGGGCAGTCCAGGAGGCGGTGAATAAATGGACGCCTGAGAACCAAGCGGGGCCACCCGCGACACCGCCACCACCACCAAGCTACACGGGCGGAGGTTCGTCGGACTCTGCGGGGCCAACCCGCGTGGAGATCGTGAGCGTAGCCGCACCAGCGACTCCTGCGGAGCCATCCGCTAACAGCATGCCCCCGAGTCAGACGGCAACGTGGTCACACGACCGCCGCTGACGGGGGCAGGCGGGCGCGCCGGCGGCGCTCGCTTGCGAAGAGAAGCCGAATACCGGCCTCCTCGCGACATACGTTGGCCGCGCTGAGGCCCGAGAAGAAAAATATCATTCAAAATGTCTCGTCATCGAAGATATTCGCACAGCTTGCGCTGAACTCCGAACCCGTGGATATATATGCGACCGGATTACCCATAATGAGGTAATGACTTCAACTGGAACACAGTATTTGGGAAATTTGTTGGCAGGAGACTACAATATGTTGTGGGTGGCCACACCCTCTGATTGGTACGTTCGTACTCCAGGAAAGAGGGCGGGACCACATTATCAACGTATACAAAATCTCCTGATCAAAGCGCGTGCTCTGAGAATGCAGATAGTTATCCTGGGGCCACCCGGGTATTTCTGGAAACAGGGTCCGATCAAAGATGTTATCGAAGATTTGAAGCTAAGCATTATACGAATCAGACTCTGTCATTTCGGTATCAAGTTTGACCGATCCAGTAAATATCCCAGTGGTTCTTATATACAAGTTGCTACATCTTGTCCTCATATACCGATAAACTTATGGAAATGTACTTGTGGATCACACAAGGAGCATGATTTGGATTGGTATGGCCAAGATCAGCAACGTGCCGAGTTTCGGTATAAAACTTTGGCTATTATTATTGCACGCTTCCTTGATCAACTCGATAAAGCCAACATGATCAGGAATGAGCGGAGTGCGGTACACCTCAGTGTGTGTACACGCGTTGACAAAAAGGTCAGACACTACGTCCAATGTCCACAAAAGGGCCCTCAATGGGACCATGTGGTTCGTAGGGTCACGACCGACCTGGACACGAACAAGATCGTTCAAGATATCAGAATCCAGGATCAGCCAACTGGGTACAATTATGTAGCTCCATTACCTGATGGGGTTACAAACATCAGTACTCGGCTATACTGGGAGCCTCCGGCTCCAGTTCTTCATGGCAATGGTGAGTCGCGAAGGCCACGCCCAAAGCGTGTGACGATCGTCGACGACGATCGATCTCCTCCCCCTTCGATTGAGCGTTGCCAAACGCGACCCACCAACAACCTTCCTGAAATTCCGCCATTTCCTGACTTTACAGCGGATTCCTCCGCAGCGGATCTCTCCGCGGAAACTGCGTTGCCCACTGATGCCAGGATAAAACAGAAAGAAAAGCAGAAAGCTGACAAAGAAGCCGGCATCAAACCGAAGAAAGTCCCGAAGAAAGTGGAAGACGGTAACGACGACTGTGGAGAGGACCTCAAAGGGCTTGACTGCTCCACATATTTCAACGACGTTCCTCTTGACGACTCGGACTCGGACAGCGAATCAGAGGACATCTTCATGATGTTACCGGCGGGGCAACCCGCTGACTCACATGCTGATGTCTTCTCGATAGTCCAGTCATTATGCTACGGCAGAAACAATCAAGTGGACATGCTTGAATTATGTGGGGGCAAGGGTGGTATATCCATATTAGCCTTCAAGAGGGGACTCTCGTCAGGCGGGAACCTTGACAAGATATCTATGGTTGACCTTGGAAACTCGGAAGTACAAAGAGCAGTCCTCCACTACCTCAAGACTTGCTTTGTCAAGATCACGATTCTGCAGCCAAGCTGCAGAACTACTGGACTTCCCTCCTATTTCAACGCACAGGTCAATCATGATACGTGGCTTAAACACCACAAAGAGGACCTGCCTCACATCACGTTCTGTGGAACAGTCGCTCTATTACAAGACGACCTAAGACGTTTCTTTCTCAGGGAACAACCAATGGGCACGTGGGTGGATGAGATCCAGCCATGGAAGGAACTGGCACAACGCAAGGTCACTTGCCAAACGATTATTGATCAGTGCACGACTGGTCTCAAAGATTCATTTGGACAATACATCCGCAAGCCAACACAGATGATGGCAAACAAAGAAGAGTTGTTGGCACCTTTCAGAGGCAAGCGTTGTCCAGGTAATCATGTGCACGCCAATGCTTGTAATAAAGAACTAGCAAGGGCGGCACAGTATACCTACAGAATGCAGTCACTGATCGTTGATGCGGTGCAAATCGCCAAAGACCTGTTTGCTTACGGTCGCGATCCATTCGCGAATCGTGAACGCAGCTATGCGTTCGTAACAAACAGTGCTGGCTACGACTTGGACGACCCAACAATCCGGAGACACCCAAACGGAGAAATCTGGCGACCACCACCTGGCGGTCTTGGGTGCCCTGGCTGTGTGGACAACAACTACAAGCAATCACCAAAGCACAGCAGGGATCCGAAGATGTGTCGGTGGTATGATGTTGAACCGTATTACTGGGACTGTCCAAGCTGTAAGAAGGAATATCAGAAGAGCAATCCTCACCACACCAAGATATCTGGCCAATGCAGATTCGCCGAAAAATGGAAGCTGCCAGATAACTTTGGCCAGCCGCGCCCGGCGGGGCAAGCCGCTCCTGCGGCGCCAGCCGCGGAAGCGGCTCCAGCCGCAGAAGCGGCGCCAGCCGCAAAAGCGGCGCCGGCCGCGAGAGCGCGCATACGCGCGCCTAGGCCGCCACGGCCTGGTGAGGGCGATCCAACCGCAGGCGCCAGCAGCCATGACATCACCAGAGCCGACGGGGCTAATGGTGGCAACAGTGGCGCTGGCAGCTCTGACGATCACCGTAGACTGCCACAAGTTGCAGCAAGGCGCGGACGCATGGAGGGAGGAGATCCTCCACCACCGCCGCAGCCTCAAGCAGAGCCGAGGCCAAGGCCAAGGCTCCCTGATTGGACTCGCTTCGACGTTCAGCTCAGCCTCCAAAACCTGCGCAGCTTCGACCCAGCTGTAGTGCAGCGAGAACTCCGCAAACTCCACCTGAGATGGTTTCATGCCAAGGAGCCAAAAATGCGGATGATTCTAACCAAGGTTGGTCTGGGTGAAACCCGTTTGAGTCTGATCAAAGGCATTTGTGACTCGTGTAGAGAATGTCGAGCCTGGGACAAACCAGGCAACACGGTGATGCCTTCTGTGTCACTGCCAGGACGTTTCAACGAGGAAGTCGAATGTGATCTTTTCTTTTACAAACAGGAACATATTGTTTTTCACATCATCGACCGTTGTATTCGCTGGGCAGCTGGCACAGAGATTCCTGATAAAGCCATGCATACTGTTCTCGATGCCTATCATACGACTTGGATGCAACATGGCCCTGCTAAAATCTTATACTCCGATGGGGAAGGAGCACTGAATAATGATACAGCAAAGGCCATCCTTAAGGCTAAGGGAACAGAGCTTCGTATTCGAGCGCGTGGCCAACACGCTACAACTATCGAAGCTAGGAACGGCATCCTGCGACACCTCTTACACGTGATGGGAGAAGAATTGAATAGATTAAATATTCCTCTCAATTTCACTCGTCTCTTACATGAAGCCTTGTTTGCCAGCAACGCATTTACCTTCTACAATGAAGTGTCTCCGTACAATGCGCTGTATGGCAGACAACCAGCTATGCTTCCCGATTTCCCTGTCTTGGATCATGATCAGTCCGCTGAATCATCAGATCACTCAAGGGAGGAAACAATCAGGAGGGTTAGTCTGGAGGCAATCACGCAGGCCACTGCGGTTGCCAAGACGAACAGGGCTCTCCGTACGAAGACTACTGCTACGGGTGAATTTCACTACAAAGAGGGAGATCTCGTGGACTATCATCGCCCGACCACCACGAAAGACGACTGGGGTGGATGGAGTGGTCCATACCCGGTCATCCGCAACGAACCTGACCGAGGCCAGGTCATCGTGAAGGTCGGCAGTCGCGAAGTGCGAGTACAGTATCCTGACACACGACACACACTGTACATCGAAGCACTTATGGTCCGCGAGATAGGATCGGACAATACGGCCCTTCGGACAGTATTGGCCTTTATTGCCGGTCTGCCAGCGGGGAAACCCGCCATGACTTTCGGATATCTACCAGCGAAACAGGGTCGGCTGCAGATGACTGCTGCGAGCCGACTTTCGCCTAAGGTGCACTTGGCTCTTCAGTACCTCATACGCAACTACTTTCGTATTGAAAACGTTGTTGCTGTACGACTTGCCAAGAGCCTGACGAAGTTGCCTGCTGCACCCTATGCAGACAGCTGTACACTAGTGCACTATGATAATGATGTGACCCCTGGTTTTCATTACTATGAAGCTGATGGCACTGCCTTGAACATCTATGACATCACAGGATCTACACACTCACGCATCATCCAGTGTCTTAAATCCAGGAAGCCGTCTGCTGGATTCGACCAAGACCTCACTAAGTTTGAGGAACTCGCTGATGGTCCACCACCAAGCGAATCACCTCCAGCAGCTGCTCCTGAGGAGCCTCCTACGGATAACGATGGTCGGCTCCCGACCATCATAGAGGAAACAGAAGAAGATCTGGATGCTTTTGTCTTGAAGTCGTGGTATGCTGAACTGATGGATGACAGAACACTCCTTGAAGCTGACACAGAGGAAGTCATGCATACAGTTCCCACATACATGACAGACACACAGTGTGTGTTAGTCTCTACGACCTGTGAAGATGTGCAAGGCCACTTGCCGGAGCGGGGTCACCCGCCAGGATACGACATGGACACTTCTTACTACGTTCCTTTATGCTCCACGGATCCGGATAGCAAATATGATCTGGACTCCGATGAGCACGGGAAGTACATCGAGCTCTGCTTCACTGCAGACATGTCCAAAGTCGTCCTGTCCGAGCAGCAACACCGATTGTTGGATGACAGCAGCGTCACAACTATGCGAGTATACGTTAGCGCTGCCTCCAAACGTGCCGTGGTCGTCAAGGAAGACGATCTACTCACGAAGGCCGACATCCAAGCAAATCCGGTCAAAGTTTCCAAAGCCCTCTACACAGAATTGAAGACTTGGCTTGACAACAAATGCTTCCAGATGACTGACTTAAGCAAGGCGTCTAACATCATGACGTCACGCTACGTATACAAATGGAAGTTTGTCAAGAACGAAAAGGGCGAAATGGAAAGGACGATCAGGTTACGCTTGGTACTCCGTGGCTTCATGGACCTTGAAGCCTTTGATGTCGAAACCTTCTCTGGCACGGCAAGGAGGTCAAGCCAGAGACTGCTCGCAAGTTCTGCTGCATGCAACAAAGCTTGGATCATCGCTTCCCTGGACATCAACATGGCTTTCTTGAAGGGACTGACCTATGGCGAGCTCGCCGCGGCAACGGGCGAGAAAGAGCGTGTGGTGTGCTTCACACTACCACCTGGGTCAGCAGCTGTCCTTCGCACACTGCCAGGCTTTGAGTCATATGACGAATCAAAGCATTGTCTTCGGTGTCTGAAAGCCGGGGACGGGCACGAAGGATGCTCCCAGGGCATTCTCGCTGAAGCTCAGGTCCATCACTAGGAGCTTTGGGCTACAGCCTACTTCATACGACGAAGAGTTCGAGATGAGCCCAAACCTCTTGACAGCCAAGCACGTTGATGACATCAATATGACTGGGAAGGAAGAGGCTATTGACAAGTATGTCAAGTGTGTTGAAGATACGTTTGGGAAGTGCAAACTGAACAAGCACACATACACAAACTGTGCCGTTCGGTACAACAAGACCGATGATGGGAGCGTCACTCTTGATCAGGACGAATACATCAAACAGCTTCGTCCTATCACACATCCAGAGCTCACAGGAGCTGATCCTGAGAGCAAAGCGACAAAGACGATTTCTGACATGTTCGTCAGTCTTCGTGGCGCTCTAGCCTATGCGTTGATCACGCAGGTATGGCTGATGGTCTATGTTGTCTCACTACAACGTATCCAGGAACCGACAAACATCCAGGTACGACGACTAAACGCGGTTACCAGAAAACTACAGGCAGGTCCGAAGAAGATCGTGTATCAAGCTATGACTCCAACAGGAGAAGTTGACCTGCATAGCGATTCTGGCTATCGTCGTCTCAACGGAGATGAAGACGACGAAGTCAAAGGCTATGGTATCCGCGGGGCTAACCTGCTGAGGCGTGGCCACACGCAAGCGGGGAAACCCGTCGTGCACCTGGTGGACGCATACTGCAAGTCTCATCGACTGCAGGTGCGTTCGAGCTACTCTGCGGAAACACTGGCAGCAGCCCACAACTTGGAAGACTGCTACCCGACCATTGTAACGCTCCACGAGCTACACTCGGGACCATTGACCCCCACACAGTTAAAGAACATATTGGAAATGGGTGGTCTATGTATCAAAGTCACTCTGACTATTGATGCCGAGTCTGTCTTCAAGTCTTTGTCTAGCAAAGATCTGAAGAAGCCCACAGAATGTACTCTGCTTGGGCACATCAGCTGGATCCGCCAGATGATGGAACGCGGAATCGTGGAAAGCGTCCAATGGTGTGACACGCGGGATATGACTGCCGATGGTCATACCAAAGGTAGTATTGACCGCGCGTTGCTCCTACAAGTAATGGCCGGCCAGCAATCCTTCAAGCACGAGCTGAAGAAACATACGCCGTATAGGGCGGGCAGGTCGTCTCAGGACGGCCCTGCCTCCCGAGCCAGCGGGGAAACCCGCGGGCAGGTGCGCTTTAGTAGCGAGGAAACTCGCCGGTAGCGAGGCTACTCGCGCGCCCTTTCCTTGTAGGCAGCCGCTGCTGCTTAGCACTGTTTTTTCCGCATAATGTAGAAGTGCGGTACCTGCTCGTCTCCTCCCCCTCCGACTTTAAACGGAGAAGGTTAAAGGCGAGGTATAAATCGAGCATGTACCGCTGCCGTGCCTGGCTCAAGCCGGGCCCGGCCAAATATATGACTGTGCCTCACTGAGGCGCACGACTTGCATCAGAGATCGGAAAATACCTTTTCCATTGACGATGCCCATCCTATCCTTTACTCCAGATCCCATGCTTCGTCTTGCACTCTTGCTCATGCGATATGAGCCAAAGCCTGGGATATGGCAACGCTTAAAGCGTAACACATACCTAAGCTTACCAGCTTGTTTTCGACTGAAGAAGGGGGTTGGGGGATTGAGAACAGATAAAGCTCGCTAAACCACTCACGCCCAAAGGGCTGGTGGGATTCAAGTTCGAGCCAATGTATCCCGCCCTGGAGCACTGGGGCATCGCCGGCACGACAGTGCCGATCTGACGCAGTCCCCCCCGCTCCTCTTCCTTCTGGCCCGTCTGTGTGCGAAGGCTTTGCTTGCGCTAGCGTTGAAGATAACAGCTGGGGCCATTGGGGCTCCGCTCGGCCGCCCTCCCTTCCTCCTGTTTGTGCGTCAGCTGCGCTGCCTTTTGTTCCCAGCCACCCGCCTCAGTCTCAGGCGCCAATTCATTCTGTTTCGGGTCGAGTTCGCGAGCAGTCGGGAAGACACGGGGGGGGGGGGTGAGGCTTAGGAGAATCCGAAGCGTCTGCCGTGCTACAGATCAACATCGGATTCAGCGCGCATTCCATAAGGTACACAGTGTGTTTTTGAAACACGACACCGCCTGCAATCAAGAATCCCATGGGGCCCCTGGGGACCTCGTCAATCTCCGGCGCGAATTCAAACGCCACCTCATCTTCCGATCCTTATGTCAGAGTGCTATTGCTGGCGGGCTGCTCTTTTTCGTTAGCTGCGGGTTCTTGGGAGTTCGACTCGCGCTCTCTGGTGGGGATTGCCCCAGGGCGCGCGGCCGCGCGATCACTTCGAGGGCCCAGGGGGGCGGTGCAACCATCGAACATGCACATCGACCCTGAACTGCCCGAGCCCCAGGTCCTTCCCCTCTTCCATCGGATTCGTCGCTCTATCCTGGGCCCCCGCCCTTGCCTCGGTCTTTATCCCCGAGGACTTCAATTGTCGCGAAGAGGGGGGTATCGTTATTATGCCACCGCACGGACTGAACGGTTTCAACCTGCCTGGCGCGCTGCTGCCTCCGTCAGGTTTTCAGCGAGTTTGCCGAGCTCGAGCAAGAGAGGTACACCCACAAGCGTATCATCCACTCCCCCTACTCCGTCTCCTTCGCCAGACTCGACCGCATTTGCACGAACATCCCCTCCACCAACATCTGGACCATTGCCCTTCCTCCTCTACTGTTTGGGATATCTGTGACAACCCCTTTCCATCTGACAATGTTTCAGTTTATCCTGCGACGCGGCCGCGGCGGCCCGATGGTGGCATCTTTCTGCCGAGCTGGATGTTCAAGAGAGCGGCTTTTGCTGGACACTTTGAATCTCTGCTACAGGGTCAAGAACTCAGCGTTGACCCACCTACAAGATGAACTGAAGCCAAAGAAGTCATCATCGCAGCAGCTCAGAGAACCGAAGCTGAGATGTTCTCCTCGCGTGCGGTGTCCAGGCAACAGAGGATCTCCTGTTGCCTCAGGCTTGTTCGAGGTCATCGTTCCTCCCTGGGGTCACCTTGTGGCCTCTGCAGTGCGTGCCTATCCTGTCCTCGCCGCCTTTTAAAATGTCGAGCAGATGAGCTGGTCTGGCTGGGGGCAGTGCCACTCTCGTCTAAGTAACCTGGCGACTCGGGGGCTCAGGGGGCAATGGCGAAGCTGGAGGGGGGAGGGCACGCTAGGCAACAAGAGTGTAGACGACCAAATCATGCGCATTAAACGTCTGTCCAGGGCCTGGAAGGGGGTGCAGCGCACGATCTCACTACATGGTATTATTGATCAACGCGGACACTCTCACGACGATCCCGATATTTGCGCACGCATCCTAGTGCAACATTGGGGGCAAGTTTTTGACGCTCCCAGGGACGACTCTGGTCCTGGGGGGGAGTTTTTACGTGATGTTCCTCCGCTCCCTGGGGATGGACATCAGTTTACCAACTCCCCTCATCAGATGTTTCCTTGGATTCCAACCCCCGACCAGTTCCAGGACCTCCTGGCCAGAAGAATGGACTCGGCCCCTGGCCCCGATGGGCAGCCGCGCAGCGCGCGGCAAGCCGCAGGGCCCGACGCGCAGGAGGCGCTATTCGCAGTCTACGAGCACGTGCTCGCTGGCAATTCCCTCGGCTTTGATTTTATTGCGGCCACCCTCGCCTTCCTCGCCAACGGAGATGCTCCCAGCATTGGACCCGTTAACAAGAATAAGCCGAGGACACCCGACCCGTCGCCATTTCGAACACCGACAACAAATTGGTCTGTGCGATGATAGCCGCCCCCGATCTCTCAAGTCCTGGTGAACCGAGAGCACCGCTCCCAGAGGGGTTTTATCAAGGGCCGCCAGATCCTCGATAACGTGATTGAGGCCGATTACAACCTCTTCCATTGGGGCCCCGTTGCAGGCCACACACCGACAGGTGCCTGCCTGTTTGACTTCCGCGCCGGCTTCCCTTCCATCCACCACTCCTGGATAATGGGAGTTCAGAGGGCCTACAACTCCCCTGAGTTCCCGGTTATCGCTATCTCTCTCCTCCACCAGAACATGAGTTGCATTGTTCGGTTCCGCGGCTCTGCCGGGCACAGCTTCATTGCCCGCCGGGGCGTGAAGCAGGGACGTCCGCTGTCTGGTGCTCTTTTCGCCCTCGCCCTGGGACCTCTTCTGCGTCGCGTCGCTTCCCTCGCCACTTCCATGCCCAAGCAGTTCTCGGCCTTCGCGGACGATTTGCGCCTGGCCGCGGCCGACATTTTCAGTGATTTGGCCACTGTCGTCAGAGCTATCTGCAGATATGGTATCTCTGCTGGTCTCTTCCTCAACATCGCGAAGTGTGCTATCATCTTACGCGACCCGCCCCTTCTCCCCGATGCTCTTTGGCTCCTTCGTGAAGGGGGATCCGCGTCGGGAGATTCAAAATTCAACTCCAGGGTAAAGTATCTCGGGCTCATCATTGGCCACCAGGGCCCCTCCTTACCATGGGAATATGTTGCCACATCTTTGATGCGCCGTGCACAGCTGGCCAAGAAGATGGGGGAGGGGCTCGCTGTCAGCATCGTCGCACACAATCGTTACGTCTTACCGGTGTCGTCGTATGTCGCCCAGGGCTTCCGCCCATCCTAGCGCGCGCTGAGGGCCGAGAAAGAAACGCACCCGCTGTGCACGCGCTCGCCGCGACATGCCTCCCCGCCAACTGTATTCCCTCGCCTGCGCGAGATTGGCTTCGAAGTCCAGACGACGCCTCTCCTGTCTCTAGCTCATGCTGCGCGGCTACGGGTGGCCTGCAATTCAGATCTGTTTCATGGGTGCACGCAGCAGTTCCAAGCCTCCGCGGCCTCTGATGATGCGGTCCTCGCCTACAAGATGAGCCCGTACTACCCCTCCTCCTTCTTCGCCCAGATGATGGAAAGCTACGAGAGTTCGATTTACATCCCTCGACTACCCCTTGATTGTGCCACAAAGCAGATGCAGCGGAGGTTATTCAATTTAATTCAGCGTGATGCCAGTGTTTCCCCGCCCTCTCGACTACTGCAGGCGCGACTTCGGAAATTGTGTCCGCTTAGCTCAGAGAATGAGTTGGACGTGGTGTTCGCACGGTCCTTCCAGGTTGCTCGTCTGGTGCCCTCGTTTATGTTCGTTTCCCTGATCAAATGCATCTGCAACGCGTGGAACATCTCCAGAAGATATCGCCAGGGCGCCAGTCGATGCTCCTTTGGCTGTTACAATATGGGAGGAGACGATCAGCTTCACTACCTCTCGTGCCCATCCGTTTGTCCTCACCTGCGTCGGCTGCTCCCTGCCATTCCTCAGCAGTACGGCGATGATCCCCTGACCTCCTTCATCCCCAATTTTTTCTCTTAGATCTCCCGAAGCCCTGCCTTCTTATCTGCTCGCTCTCGACTCCATCCACGCTTCCTTTCAAGCTCTTCGCGCCGCCCCCACCTCTTCCCCTGCCTACGCCAGGGAGGGAGTGTCTGGCAGGATTCGCGCGGCCATCCACCGCCATCCCAAGCTGCAGGGTCTCCCGCGGTCACCCTGAGTCTTCTGCTGTCTGGCGTTTCACCTGCAGGGCCTGCTCCTGTAGCCGTTCAACCAGGGCGCCGCTCCCGACGGGTGGGTTCCTCCTTTTCCTCCTCCTCCTCCTCCTCCTCCTCCTCCTCCTCCTCTTCCTCCTCCTCCTCCTCCTCCCCCTCCTCCTCCTCCTCCTCCCCTCCTCCTTCTCCTCCTTCTCCTCCGCCTCCTCTTCCTCTCGTCCTTCTTCTCCTCCTCCTCCTCCTCCTGTTCCTCCTCCTCCGCCTCCTCCCACTCCTCCTCCTCCTCCTCCTCCTCCTCCTCCTCCTCCTCCTCCTCCTCCTCCTCCTCCTCCTCCTCCTCCTCCTCCTCCTCCTCCTCCTCCTCCTCCTCCTCCTCCTCCTCCTCCTCTTCCTCCTCCTCCTCCTCCTCTCCTCATCCTCCTCCTCCTCCTCCTCCTCCTCCTCCTCCTCCTCCTCCTCCCCCGTCCTTCTCCCCCCACTCCTACTCCTCTTCCTCCTCCTCCTCCTCCTCCGCCTCCGCCTCCCCTCCTCCTCCTCCTCCTCCTCCTCCTCCTCCTCCTCCTCCTCCTCCTCCTCCTCCTCCTCCCCCTCCCTCCTCCTCTCCCCCTCCCTCCACCTCCTCGTCCTCCTCCTCCTCCTCCTCCTCCTCCTCCTCCTCCTCCTCTCCTCCCTCCTCCTCCTCCTCCTCCTCCTCCTCCTCCTCCTCCTCCTCCTCCTCCTCCTAGCCCCCGCGGGCCGCGGGCAAAGACCAGGAAAAAGGGCCGAGAACTTGGAGCCCTTCCGGGCACGACGCCGCGGCCCGGCATCGCTCGGGCGTGCGTTAAGTCGGGCCTGCCTCCTTCCAGAGGGGATTTGGGGCGAACAAATCAAAATACCCCAAACATACCCCCAACATGCTAACAAATAATCCAACCATCGTCCCCATATTATCATCACATACATATATATACTATTTGGCAATCTTCCTCCTGTAGAGGGGCAGGCCCGACTTAAGGCGTGTGCATGCTTTTCCCTCCGCGAGGGATGCTGGGTCCTGTTACTTGGAGAAAATAGACGAAGAAACCACCACATAGACAAACTTTTGGCGCTCCGCGCGGATTCCTTGGATCCGGTCCTGGGCCCCCCCAGGCAGAGCCTCCGGCGCCGCCCCTGGCGCGCCCCGTGCGCCTGGGATGGGGGGTCCAGCACGAATCCAAGACATCTGCGCGGAGCGCCAACAGTTTATGTTTGCGTGATCTTGTAGTGTTCAACTCGAGGAGCATGCTGGGCCCTCGTGCGAGGAGGAGAACAAAATGGAACACGCGCGAAACCGAGACGTGCACGGGGAACGGCCGCCCGAGCGATGGCGAGGGTCGAGGGGGGAGGCCGAGGAGGACCGGGGGCCCCCTCCGGGCGCGAAGACAGCGCGAGGGAGGACTTCTCGTTGACGTTCGAGGACTTCTCGTTGACGTTCGTGGAGCGTTTTCTTGGAGCGTTTTCGTTCTGATCTCGTTCGCAACAGGGGCAGAACGAAGACTGAACGAAAACAATTCGCAAACGACAAATGCTGTTCAGCTCGAGCCCTGTGCCTGAGGGTGGATCGGGGCCGCTTGGGGTGGACGTTATGCGAGAAAGTCATGGCGTCGGGAGTCTGGGGGGAGAGAGGGATGGGGGAGAAGGCGGGCCGAGAGGGTGGGCTAGGACGACGAGGGAGGGGGAGGTAGGCGGAGGAGGAGTAGCACGAAGAGGAAGGGGTGAGGCGGGTCGAGGGAGGAGGGCGAGGACGACGAGGGAGGGGGGTGAGGGAGGTAGCCAGAGGAGCAGTAGCAGGAGGAGCAGGATGAGAGGGAGGCCGAGCAGGGGAGAAGCCGAGCGGGGGCAAGGTCGATGGGGGCAGGCCGAGGTGGGAGGAGGCGGGTCGAGGGAGGAGGGCGAGGACGACGAGAGGGGGGGAGGAGGCGCAGAAGGAGGGGGCAGGGGCAGAAGAGCTGCGGCCAGGGGGGCGCTTCTGCCAAGGTCCGGCCCGATCCTCGCCCGCGCGGCTCTGCCGGGCGGCAGCCGCGCCCGCGCCCTCCTCCTGCAGCCAAGTTGGCTCCTCCCTCCCCTCTCCATCCTCCTGCGCTCCGTATGTTGTTTCGTCGCCCTCCTCGCCGCCCCCTCTCCCTCCTCCCGCCCCCACTCCCTCCCTCCTGCCCGCTGTCGCTCCTCCTCCCGTGCCCCTCCCGCCCCCCCCGACCCCCCTTCCACGCCGATCTCGCCGATTCGATCCGCGCACAGACTATGACCAAGACGGACGATGACCAAGATCGGTATAGCCGTTTCCGCGTTCAGTCTTGGTCTTGGTCATCTGCTCCTCTCCCTCCACTCCTCCTCGCCCGCGGTGCCCGCCAGGCCCCCCAGCGCCCGCGACGGGCCCAGGGCGCCCTGGCAGCGTGTGCCCCCGCCGCCCCGCCCTCCAGACGCGCGCCGGACGGACCAGAGAACTGACCTCTGCCGTGACTCGGGCGGGTGGCAGTGGGGGGTGATCCTAACGGGGGGTGCAGAACAGGGCTCTAAGCCCAGACCCCCTGGAATCATGACAAAAATCAGACTGGGAGGTCTGTTTCGATGTTTTCGGCCTCTGGGGGTTCTTACCGGGTTTCGGGATCGTCAAAGAACGACTCAGGATGAAACACCAGTCCCGGGGAAGGGGGCCAGACCTCTCGAGGTCGACGTCATGGGAAAATCATGATGTCGGATGTTTGGGAAGGGGCCAGGTCAACACTCATTACAATCCGCCCGATTAACATCCTCGCTCCCCGTGCCGTCTTGTTGGGGGGCGCCATCCTGGCATCAAGCAGTCACGTTCGGTATCAAATCTGGGGAGCCTTGTAATTATGCCCTCCCAATTCCGTTGGTCGCGTCGATGGATGTCGATTGTCGTCAAGTACTCGATGATTTTGCGCTAATTTGGCGTCGATTAGCGTCGATCAGCTTCGACTGGAGTGGATTTTGCGTCGAATCGCGTCGATTGGCAAGAGCAAGCATACTAGTATGGCTACCGAAGGTCACGCGGCGTCCTTGCCAGCCTTTGGGATGTGGGCCTACCGGGAGGTAGTCTCAGTACCTCCTCTCCGGGTTGCAGTACCTTGTTATTAATGGATGTTTGACTGAGGCAATACCGTTTTGAACATCAGGTGTACGCTCGAAGGGCACAGCTTGTCGTTACGCGGAGATCCTTTTGCGATTCGAACATTTCGTGGCAGGCCCCTGCTCAAAGATCCGACGTGCTTCGTCCTTCCTTTCTCAGTCTCCCGAAGCCCCCCCCCCCCTCCTGGTCCCCCTGCTTCGGCTCCGCTGGCGGAAGTGGGGCGGGGTCGGCCCATGAGGCCTGGCGTGTCTTCTCGCTCGAGGGTCGCCCGAAGAAGAACATTACCTGATCCTACCGAGCGGATTCCTGGGATCCGCCGTCAGGGCGGTCCTCCAGCGCCGATCCAAGACATCCGTGCGGGCCCCCGCAGGGGTCAGCCCGCATGGGGTTCAGCGTCGATCCAAGAGAATCCAAGTTCAGGTTTGTGCTGCTGTTTGTCCCTGTAGTGTCAAGTCCCATGATGAGCATGCGCGGCAAGACTGCCAGGGTCTTGGAGGGCCATGTTGGCGTTCTCGAGCGGGGCTGGGCCCCTAGGATGGGCCGAAGGGGCAATGATGCAAGGGTAGCCTTGGACAGTTGCCCATCCTTATGATGTCGGAGGATTATAGACCTCCTACCCTGACACGTCGATTAGCGAATTGGCCGTTTTCAGTTCGCGAGAGGGCGTCGCAGCCGTCATTTTTGCGGGTCCAGGTCCGTCGGTTTCGATCCCAGGCCGTTTTCACTAAAGGGTGGTTTACTAAAGGGAGGTCTGTCCACCTCCGATGATGCGACTTGACTGTAGTCCTCGAGGGTCACTGTGCGACCGCACGGAGGTGAGGGATAGTCGACAGGTGCAGTGGTGGTGCAGGAGGGGGCAGGGGGGCGGCGTGCGGAGACGCTCGAACAGGAGATCGGCCTCTGAATGGACTCTATCCCTGAATTGTTTTTCGTCCACTCTACGAAACACACGTAGAATGGTTGTAGATCTACGAAGCGTTCTCCGCATTTGTCGCAGATTCAAATCATTATGGGGTAAACCAATTCTGTAGTCGATCTACTCGAAACGTGCCCTTCCCTCCGCCAAGGGCCTCCTGTGGTTAGAGTCCGCACATGAGTTCCGGAGGTGCGCGCGAAGGCTTGCGAGCGGGGCAGCAGCTACGCAGGTCGTGAGTCGAAGGAAAAATAGTATCATCAGGTGACGTTATACGAGGTCCGCGCGGGTTTCTTGGACCGGGGCTGGTCGGGTGAAGCCAGGACGATGATAGATCAGTTCCAGAGCTATCTGGCACGCTCTCAGAGCGTTCCGGAACATTCTGACAATGCCGCGGCGCTCAAGACATCCTCCGCGCGGATTCCTTTGGTCGGCGCTGCGCGCGCCCCCCAGCGGCGCTTCCAGCGCCGCCTCTGGCGCGCTCCTCGCGCCAACTGGCGGGGCCAAGCTTCTAAGCCTCCTGGGTGGGGCCGGAGCAGCTGGGGTCGGAGGATCGTGCCGCATCGCCGATGCATCGCCGATGCGGCTCGGTGTGCAGCTCGCTCTGCTTCACGCTGGCGTCGCCGATGCATCGCCAATGTTGACGAAAGGAGGATCGACCAAGATGGGACCAGGGGGGCGGCAAGAGAAAGCGAAGTATCGTGCAGGGAGGGGGGGGGGGTGGCTGCGCACCGACCGTGGGAGAGGGGGCTTCGGAGAAGGCTTTGGCACTTTTCGGGCGGGCGGAGGCCTTCTGGGTCTCCTCTGAGAAGGGCCGCCCCCTCTGCCTTCCACCTTGGCCTGCCGCCGAGCCACGGACAGTCTTCGGGCAACGTGCTTGGATGTGTCTTCCCGGCGATCCTCCGCCTCCGCCGCCCTCTCGAGGCTCTCGAAAAGTCTCACAGCAATCGGTCGGGATGGGTGTGGTGTTCTCTTTTCGCTCCGACCGAGGAGGAATGGAGAGGAGAGGAGAGGGAGGGAGCGGGAGGAGAGGGAGGAAGAAGAAGGAGGGGCAGGAGTAGGAAAAGGAAGATGAGCAGGAGGAGGAGGCGGAGGAGGAAGAGGAGGACGGAGGAGGGTGAAGAAGAAAAGCAATTATGCTAACGGAGTTCCCCACATAATGATGTTTTTGGGCTAGCGGGATCAAGCAACATTTTGTAGAGAAATTGCCGACCTGCCCTCGCCCCTGCCCTGCCCTCGCCCCCTGGAGGGGTGGGAGGGGCACGAAACCTGATAAATAACAGGTGATGCGAATACCCTCCTCGCTCAGGCGGGGCCTCCCTGGAGGGGTGGGAGGGGCACGAAACCTGATAAATAACAGGTGATGCGAATACCCTCCTCGGCGGGGCCTCCCTGGCGGGGCCCCTCCCTCGCTCAGAGGGGTGGGAGGGGCACGAAACCTCAGGTGATGCGAATACCCTCCTCGCTCAGGCGGGGCCTCCCTGGAGGGGTGGGAGGGGCACGAAACCTGATAAATAACAGGTGATGCGAATACCCTCCTCGCTCAGGCGGGGCCTCCCTGGAGGGGTGGGAGGGGCACGAAACCTGAAATAACAGGTGATGCGAATACCCTCCTCGCTCAGGCGGGGCCTCCCTGGAGGGGTGGGAGGGGCACGAAACCTGATAAATAACAGGTGATTCGAATACCCTCCTCGCTCAGGCGGGGCCTCCCTGGAGGGGTGGGAGGGGCACGAAACCTGAGAAATAACAGGTGATGCGAATACCCTCCTCGCTCAGGCGGGGCCTCCCTGGAGGGGTGGGAGGGGCACGAAACCTGATAAATAACAGGTGATGCGAATACCCTCCTCGCTCAGGCGGGGCCTCCCTGGAGGGGTGGGAGGGGCACGAAACCTGATAAATAACATGGTTTGCGAATACCCTCCTCGCTCAGGCGGGGCCTCCCTGGAGGGGTGGGAGGGGCACGAAACCTGATAAATAACAGGTGATGCGAATACCCTCCTCGCTCAGGCGGGGCCTCCCTGGAGGGGTGGGAGGGGCACGAAACCTGATAAATAACAGGTGATTCGAATACCCTCCTCGCTCAGGCGGGGCCTCCCTGGAGGGGTGGGAGGGGCACGAAACCTGATAAATAACAGGTGATGCGAATACCCTCCTCGCTCAGGCGGGGCCTCCCTGGAGGGGTGGGAGGGGCACGAAACCTGATAAATAACAGGTGATGCGAATACCCTCCTCGCTCAGGCGGGGCCTCCCTGGAGGGGTGGGAGGGGCACGAAACCTGAGAAATAACAGGTGATGCGAATACCCTCCTCGCTCAGGCGGGGCCTCCCTGGAGGGGTGGGAGGGGCACGAGGGGTGGGAGGGGCACGAAACCTGATAAATAACAGGTGATGCGAATACCCTCCTCGCTCAGGCGGGGCCTCCCTGGAGGGGTGGGAGGGGCACGAAACCTGATAAATAACAGGTGATGCGAATACCCTCCTCGCTCAGGCGGGGCCTCCCTGGAGGGTTTTCGAATAGCGTCCTCCGGGAGGGGTGGGAGGGGCACGGAGGGGGTTGCTGTTCTGTTCTGTTCGTGGTTTGGTATGGTATTGGTATGGTATGGTATTGGTATGGTATGGCTTGGTATGGCTTGGGCTGTTATTGGTTTGGTATGGTATGGTATGGTATTGGTATGGTATGGTATGGTATTGCTATGGTATGGCTTGGTATGGCTTGGTATGGCTTGGTATTGGTATGGTAAGGTATTGGTATGGTATGGCTTGGTATGGTATGGTTTAGGAGAAGAACGCGGGAGGAGGAGGAGAAGGAGAGGGTGTTCTGGGAAAACAAGAACCCCACTCAGGATGTGGGGAATAAGACTACGAAGAGGAGAATGACGAGGAGGAGGAGGAGGTGGAGTAAGAAGAGGAATAATGGAGAGGAGAGGAGAGAGGGGGAAGGAGGAGAGGGAGGGAGATGGAGGGGGATGGGGAGGAGGAGAAGGAGGAGGACATGAGGAGGAGGAGGAAGAAGAAGAGAACCACGAAGAGGAGAAGGACCAGGAGTAGCATGAGGAGGAGATGGACAAAGA
Source organism: Prorocentrum cordatum (assembly GCA_963575745.1). Classification (NCBI taxonomy): domain Eukaryota; class Dinophyceae; order Prorocentrales; family Prorocentraceae; genus Prorocentrum; species Prorocentrum cordatum. The sequence continues at coordinate 73,348 of CAUYUJ010001349.1, forward strand.
CGATGAATGTCATACTCGCAGGGTCACGAGGAACAATTCGCTCCTTGCTTCCTGGTCTGGGCCACAGAGCCCGAGCCATCCCTCGAACCGTACATGTGCGCAGTAAGAAAAGTTGATCCGAACCACAGCAGCTCGAACATAATCGCGCTGTCCCTGTGTCGCGCGAGGGAGGGATGGGTGGGAGAGGGATGGTGTTGTTTCTCTCCCCCCGATTGTGGGTGGGCGGGAAGACGGTGGAGGGCAACGTGAGATAGGTAGGAGGGTGGGGGGGCAAAAAGGGGTAAGAGGGGCCCAGTCCTCTGGGGGACGCGGTTTGCCCCGAGGATCGCGGGCCGTTTCCTGACGTTCCCGTAGACTTGAGCAGGTCTGGGTCTAGAGTCCCACGTCAAGAAAGGCGTCAATCTTGGTTTCCCCCCACGCAGAGGGTCTGGGTCATCCGTCTCATCTGCCGCCCCCGCCCTTCCAGACTTGTCATTTGGCAATTTCTGGCTGACCATAACTTCGACTCGGACCCCAGCCGTGGCCACCAGGGCGACCTCGCTGAAACCGAGTTCTTCGTCACGCCAAGTGTGGAGCCAGATAGGAAAGGGGCCTGGTCTGAATCGGGGGCGTCAAAAAGGGGGGTGAGGACTATGTGTGTGTGTGTGTGCGTGCGTGCGTGTGTGCGTGCGTTTGCGTGCGTGTGCGTGCGTGTGCGTGCGTGTGCGTGCGTGCGTGCGTCGTGCGTGCATGCGTGTGTTTGTGTGTGTGTGTATATGTGTGTACGTTGTATGTGTATGTGCGCGCGCGTGCATGTGTGTGTGTGTGTGCGTGTGTGCGTGCGCGTACGTGTGCGCGCGTGTGTGTGTGTGTGTGTGGATATGGCCGGGGCCATGATACCTGCGAGATGTCATGGCCCCCCTTCCTCTTCTCTCAGCAGGCCCCTTGGCCCCTCCACTGGGCCGTGCGCGTGCCTCGGGCCTCGATTTCGCGAGTTGCCCCCCCCATTTCCCCCCGCCCCCCCCCCGCCCCCTTCCCCCCTCCCCTCCCCCCTCCCTTCCCCGATTTCCCACCCCCCCTTCCCCCCCTCCCATCCCCGACTTCCCCCCCCCCCTTTCCCCTCCCCCTGCCCCCCGTGGCCTCCCTGGACGCTCCCGAGAGAGGGGGAGGGGGTGCGGGAGCGCCAGACCGCCCCCGACGTTTTTTGTTGATTCACGGAGTCGACCCCCCAGAGGTCTCGACCCGTTCCCCCGTGATCTGCTTGGTCGCCCCCAGTCGTTTTTTGACGTCCCCCCAGGCCAGGTACGGGGCCCCCCCGAAGAGGCCGAAGATCGAGCGAATCCCGACGCCGTGAGCTCTGGGTCCCGAGAGGGGGGGGGGGGCGGGGCGCGGCGCGCGCGGCGCGGGGGCGAGCACCTCCTCCTCCCTCTCCCTCCTCCTCCCTCCTCCTCCTCTCCTCCTCCCTCCTCCTCCTCCTCCTCATCCTCCTCCTTACTCCTCCTCCTCTCATCCTCCTCCCTCTCCTCCTCCTCCTCCTCCCCTCCTCCTCCTCCTCCTTCCTCCTCCTCTCTCCTCCTCCTCCTCCTCCTCCCTCCTCCTCCTCCCCTCCTCCCCTCCTGCTCCTTTCCTCCTCCTCCTCCTCCTCCTCATCCTCGTCATCATCATCATCATCATCATCATCATCATCATCATCATCTCATCATCATCATCAGCAGCAGCAGCAGCAGCAGCATCATCATCTCAGCATCATCATCATCATCATCATCATCATCATCATCATCATCATCATCATCATCATCATCATCATCATCATCATCAGCATCAGCATCAGCATCAGCATCAGCATCATCATCATCATCATCATCATCATCATCATCATCAGAGCTCCAGGGCGGGGCCCCGCTCTCTGCGAGAGCCAGGTTCTCCCCGCCAGCGCCGGATGCCACCCAGCCTGGCAGCTCCCTGTCCGTGCGGACATCTGCGCGGCCAGGCGCCACCGGCGGCCCGTCCTTCCCCCAGTTGAGTAGGATTAAGTCGGGCATGTCCTTTTACATGAGGAAGATGCAACAACAGTAAACAATAGTATTTTGACGATTGTTCGTGTTTTTATGTTACTATGTTAGACGATTGGTTTGCTGTCCTTTTTCCTTACAAAATTCGCCTGTAGGCGGACATGCCCGACCTAAGAGTACGAGGGCGGTTGCAGGATTGAATTACCTCAAAATTGAAGTCTTCGCCGAATCTGCGAAACATGAATCGGATGCTTCTGTAGATCTACGAAGATCATGCTTCTGTAGATCTACGAAGATCATGTGAGTTGTCGGAGGAACCAATTCTGCCGTCGATCGCCTACTCGAGCCCTCGATGTCGTGCGAGGGGTCATGACAACGATCTGTTTCAGGATTTGTTTCAGGATGTCCCACAATGTTCCACATGAGCGACGGAAAGTAAGGGGCCGATCACGAGATGACAGCGACCTTACGCCGCGGCGTGCGCGTGCCGCCAAAGGCGGCACGCTACAGCGGAGCTGGGGGCGCCTGCGCACCATCTTTTGCGACCAGCTTACGTGGCAATGTCCGCGCGATCGACCCCGTTCTTCTGCGCCTCTCACATGGTTTCAGAAACGTATCCTGACGTGTACCCTGAGCCAAGTGCATCATTTCATCGTGCTTGTTGTTTTTCCGATGAGTACAGAGCCGCATCGACATCTGGGTCCCCCCCCCGGGGACCCCAGGGGCGCGAGCGCCTTGTCCACTCTCTCGGTCCCTCGCGGCGAGGCCTGGTCCAGACATGCGGCGCGGGCGGGCGTGGCTCAGGAGGATGAGGATGATCAAGAAGGAGGAAGAGGAGCAGGAAGAGGAGGAGGAGGAGGAACAGGAGGATGAGGAGGAGGAGGCAGGATGAGGAGGAGGAGGGGGAGGATCTTGGGGGCCTCTGCATTCTCGAGATGAGGATCGTGGGGGCACCTGCGCCCCTGTTGGTCCTCCTGAGCGCTCTCGCCGCCGAGGCTGGGTCCCTCTCCCTTCGAGGGGCTCTGATCGGAGGGCGCCCCCACCCCGGGAGAGGTCTGGGGGGCGGGGCCATGACGGGTGAGGGCCCAGACATCTAGAGGGCCGAAAGGCCTCCTTTTCTTCTTCCGCCTCCTCTTCCTCCTCCGCCTCCTCCTCGTCGCGTTCATTAGCCACTTGGTCCGCATGTTTGTTCCGTCTCGTAGTTCAGGGTGATTTTGTGTCCGATCAATCAGTGTGTTGTGTGGCTCCTCCTCCTTCTCTTCCTCCTCCTCCTTCTCCTCCTCCTCCTCCTCCTCCTCCTCCCTCCAGTTCTCCTCTCTCTTTCTCTCCCAAGTGTTCCCCCCAAGGCGTTCCGCAACGGCCGGGGTCCCCGGGGGAGCACACAATCCAATAGATTGGCCAGGCTCTGGCCCAAGGCCTGGCGTGCAAAGCACGACGCGGGGGTGGTGTTGGACCTGGAGGACGCTGTGTCACCCCCATCGGCGCGGAGAGAACCGCGCGTCTGCGCACCGCGGGGGGGGCGGTCGATGCTCGAAGTTCGGTGACCTAGGGCACAATATGTCAAAGGTCCGCGCGGATGTCTTGCGTCTGCGTTGGGCCCCCTCTGGTTGCGCCTGTGGCGCCTCCCCCCTCCTCGCGCGCTCCTCGCGCCAGGGAGGGGGGCTCCGCGCCGATGGAAGAAGGCCGCGCAGACCTCCGAGAGATCATATGTATGCGCGGGTGCCTCTTCTATTGCGTTTGGCTGCGCGCAGCCCTGACCCCCTCGCGTCTTGACTTGAAGACATGACAGAAAGTTTTCAGCAATCCTCCCGTGTTCTCCCTTCTCCCCCCTCCCCCCCCACCTCTGTTGCCCGTCCTTGATCCCCCTGCCGATCGTTTCAAAACGAATCACGGTGAAAAACGAATCCGGGGGAAAGCGCAGGGTCCCGGACTCGCTTCCTTCAGGACCCTTCTCTCCCATGCCAATCAGTATTCTCTTCTCTTTGCTTATGGGAATATTCTGACTGAAGAGGTGGATAAGTGCGACAGCGCGCGATGACTTCGCAATCAAGGATGTACACATGAAGCAAGGATGCCACCAAGTGCGACTGCATTTTGCAGCAGGGTCTGTAGATCGACCCGTTTTCATTCCATCATTCGCGTAGCAACAGGAGGAGGAGGAGGAGGAGGAGGAGGAGGAGGAGGAGGAGGAGGAGGAGCAGGAGCAGGAGCAGGAGCAGGAGCAGGAGGAGGAGGAGGAGGAGGCAGAGGAAGAGGAGGAGGAGGCGAGGAGGCGGAGGCGGAGGCGGAGGAGAAGGAGGAGGAGGAGGACTAGGAGGAGGAGGAGGAGGAGGAGGGGGAGGGGAGGGGGAGGGGGAGGGCCCATTGCCCAGTTCGATTCGCGCGATGCCGCAGTGCCGCTTCGTGCCTGCAGCGGTGCACGTGGGCCGCAGCCACAGCGCAGGCTGAGTTCGCCCCGAGGCTGGACCAGCCAGGCCCGGGCTCACTCTCGGCGGCGCGTGCAGGCGAGATGCGTGCAAACTTAAAAAACGCTTCCCCGCGTGCCTCTTGGAAGGCGTGGCGTGCTTGCTTTCCGGCTGGGCCAATCCCTGCAATATTTTCGCGCCGCGTTGAAGCAGCGGCGACCCCAGCGCGGACGTTCAAGGTTGATCGCCACGGGCAGCCAGAGCCGGCCGACATCGAACGATCTGCGCTCTATGGGAAAGCCGCGGTGGTTCTCGGCGGAACGATCCTGGCGGTAGCAGAGACCAGCGCGCAAGTCGTCGCGGCACGGACTTTGCGTCCCCTGTTTTTGCTCGCCGCCAGCAGCCTTCTCGTTCCCACTCCCTCCCATCTCGGTGTATCAAACATGGGCTCCTGAGGCGTGGGGTCCCAAGGACGAGGTGCCTCAAACAATGAACATCCACACTCTACAATAGAGGATCGACTACATAACGGATTTACTCCTAAATGCATTTCCACTCTACAAACAATACGTAGATTGTTCCGCAGATTTTCGGAAGATTCTGCGTACTGCTCGCAGGCTCGACGGGAACATCAATGTTTGGGTAATATTATCTCTGTAGTCGATCCCACACTCGACCCTAGGACCCCGTCCTACCCTTGGGACCCCATCTCTCGGGACTCCTTCGGACGTGGCCAGGACGAGGATAAATCCGCTCCAGAGCGTTCCCGAACGCTCTCAGAGCGTTCCCTAACGCTCTGAGAAGACCGCGGCGCCCGAGACATTCTCCAGAGCCGCGGGACCTCAGAGATTCTCGATTTATCCCCCCCCCTGAATGTATCCTCGTCATGGCTGCGTCTTACCTTGGACCCCTTCCTACCCATGGGCCCACATCACTCAGGACCCCATCTTTGAACCACCAGCCCTCGGCCTTCGACCCCAAGCCTTTGTTGTAGCCGCCCACAGAACGCCCCCTGGCAGCGGAGGAGGAGGACGAGGGGGAGGACGACGAGGAGGATGAGGAGGATCGGGCTGAACGAGGAGGACGACGATGAGGAGGACGACGAGGAGGACGAGGAGGACTGGACTGGACGAGGAGGACGACGAGGAGGACGAGGACGACGACGAGGAGGATGAGGAGGACTGGACTGAACGAGGGGGACGACGAGGAGGAGGACGACGACGAGGAGGCGGACGACGACGAGGAGGAGGACGAGGAGGAGGACGAGAAGGACTGGACTGAACGAGGCGGACGAGACGAGGACGAGAAGGACGAGGAGGACTGTACTGAACGAGGAGGACAGCGAGGAGGACGAGGAGGAGGAGGACGAGGAGGACTGGACTGAACAAGGAGGACGACGAGGTGGAGGAGATCTGATCGAGAAGGACGACCAGGAGGACGAGGAGGACTGGACTGCTCGAGGAGGACAAGGAGGAGGACGAGGTGGTGGACGAAAAGAAGGACGAGGAGGACTGGACTGAACGAGGAAGACGATGAGGAGGAGGACGAGGACGAGGAGGACGACGAGGTGGACGACGAGGTGGACGAGGAGGACTGGACTGAACGAGGAGGGCGACGAGGAGACCGATGTGCAGGACGACGAGGAGGACGAGGAGGACTGGACTAAACGAGGAGGACGAGGTGGAGGACGACGAGGAGGACGACGAGGAGGACGAGGAGGACTGGACAGAATATGGAGGACGACGAGGAGGACGAGGAGAAGGACGACTGGACGACGACGAGGACAAGAAGGAGGACGACGACGAGGAGGACGAGGAGGACTGGACTGAACTAGCAAGACGAGGAGGAGGAGGACGACGAGGAGGACGAGGAGGACTGGACTGAACGATCAGGACGAGGACGTGGACGACGAGGATGACAAGGAGGACTGGACTGAACGAGGAGGGCGAGGAAGAGGACGAGGCGGAGGACGAGGAGGACGAGGAGTACAAGGAGGACTGGACTGAACGAGGAGGGCGAGAAGGTCTGTACTGAACGATCAGGACGGCGAGGAAAAGGACGGCGAGGAGGAGGACGACGAGGAGGACGAGGTGGACTGGACTGAACGAGGGGGACGAGGAGGAGGACGTGGACGACTGGACTGAACGAGGAGGACGACAAGGAGGACGAGGACGACTGGACTGAACGAGAAGGACGACGAGGAGGACGAGGACGACTGGACTGAACCAGGAGGGCGAGGAAGAGGACGAGGCGGAGGACGACGAGGAGGACGAGGAGGACGGGGAGGACTGGACTGAACGAGGAGGGCGAGGAGGACTGTACTGAACGAGGAGGACGACGAGAAGGAGGAGGACGACGAGGAGGATGAGGAGGACGACGAGGAGGACGAGGAGGACTGGACTGAACGAGGACGACGAGGAGGAGGACGAGGACGACTGGACTGAACGAGGAGGACGACGAGGAGGACGAGGATGACTGGACTGAACGAGAAGGACGACGATGAGGACGAGGACGACTGGATTGAACGAGGAGGACGAGGAAGAGGACGAGGCGGAGGACGACGAGGAGGACGAGGCGGACTGGACTGAACGAGGAAAGCGAGGAGGTCTGTACTGAACGAGGTGGACGGCGAGGAGGAGGACGACGAGAAGGAGGAGGACGACGAGGAGGACGACGAGGAGGACGAGGAGGACTGAACTGGATGAGAGGGACGAGGAGGAGGACGAGGACGACTGGACTGAACGAGGAGAACGACGAGGATGACGAGGATGACTGGACTGAACGAGAAGGACGACGATGTGGACGAGGATGACTGGTTTGAACGAGGAGGGCGAGGAAGAGGACGAGGCGGAGGATTACGAGGAGGACGAGGAGGACGAGGAGGACTGGACTGAACGAGGAGGGCGAGGAGGATGAGGACTGAACGAGGAGGACGACGAGGCGGACGAGAACTGTACGAAGAGGAGGACGGAGCGATGAGGAGGAGGAGGAGGAGGACGAGGAGGACCAGGCCTAAACGAGCATGGACGACGAGGAGGAGGAGGAGGAGAACCACACCAGGGGTACGGTCAACGCGGCCGACGGTACGCCTCGGTACGGCCCGGCCTGCCCCTCCGAGGCGCTGCCCTGCCTGCGCCGGACCCGGCGCACGCGGGCGCATCGGCGCTGCCGCGGTGCCTCGCCCGCGCGGGCGCATTGCCGCCGCTGGCCGGAAGGGTGCGGCGCGCTCTTTTCCGATGTGCTGCAACTTTGCTGCGGCCGCGACAGTTTTGCGTATCCGTGGCGCTAGAACCCACGAGCGCGAACGTCTCCACCTCCGTCTCTGTCTCCGTCTCTCTCTCTCTCTCTCTCTTTCTCTCTTCTGCGTTGTTCCCTCTCTCTCTGTCTTTCTTTGTTTTGTTCTATCTCTCTCTTTCTTTCTCTCTCTCTCTGTCTCTCTCCCTCTCTCTCTCTGTCTCCGTTGTTGTTTTTGTTTTCTCCCTCTCTCTCTTTCTGTTTCTCTCTCTCTCTCTCATAATCGGGGCGACGCGAAGATAAGTGGGCGGACGAGAGCAATGACCCCTTCTCTCTGGCTAGGGCGCGGCGAAGACAGAAGTCCGCCCCCCCAGTTGGCGGGCGGGTGCGGGGGTGTCCCACCGTGGCATCCCGATGGTGTTCCGTGATGTCCCGTGGTGTCCCGCGCTGTCCCGATTGGTGTCTCGTTTGTGTCCTGGTGATGTGTCGATGGTGTCCCGCGGGATCATGTGGTGTCCCGATGGTGTCCCGTGGTGCCCCGATGATGTCCCGTGATGTCCCGTGGTGTCCCGCGGTGTCCCGCGGTGTCCCGTGGTGTCCTCTGATGGTGTCCCGTGGTGTCCCGCGGTGTCCCGCGGTGTCCTGCCGTGACGTCCCGATGGTGTCCCGTGTTGTCCCGTTGTGTCTCGTGGTGTCCCATGGTGTCCCGCGATATCCCGTGGTGTCACATGAGATCGAAAGTGAGATCGATGGTGATATTGATAGTCAGATCGATGGTGAGATCGATAGTGCAATCGATAGTGAGATCGATAGTGATATTGACAGTGAGACCCATAGTGAGATCGATAGTCAGGTCGCTTGTAATTTCGATAGTGAGATCGATCGTGATATTGATCAATGGATCGATAGTGAGATCAAGAGTGAGGTTGATTGTGAGGTCGATTGTGAGGTCGGTCGTACGATCGATAGTGAGACCTATTGTGCGATCTATAGTGTGTTCGATTGAATGAGACGTTGGTCTCTCCCCCCCGAACCTGCATATCACCATAAGGGTTGTCGTATAAGTGTGTATTACATATGTGTATTGATATAAACGAATAAGTAGATGAACTCTTCGTGTGTAATTCATTCAATGGAGCACTGGTCTTCGCTGTTTTCCTCTTCTCTTGCCTGGATGTGCTGCCGCCCTCGTCCGCCGGCGTGCCTCGACGGGGAGGAGGCCAGCAGCGCCCTTGGCACGGCACGTGGCCGACCAAAGCGCCGCACGGTTGTCGCGCTTTAGCGGGGCAGGGCAGGCCAGGCGGGGGAGGGGAAGGAGAAGGAGGTGGAGGAGGAGGATAAGCAGGAGGAGGAGGAGGAGGAGGGAGGAGGAGGAGGAAGAGGAGGATGGAGGAGGAGGAATAGGAGGAGGGAGGAGGGAGGAGGGAGAAGGAGGAGGAGGAGCAGCAGCAGCAGCAGCAGCCGCCGCCATCCTCAGGCGGAGAAGGCACTCCACATAGCCTCTCCTGCGCGGACTGTGCTGCACGAGTTGGACCCACGAAGCTTGCACCGCGTGGCCAGCGCCACGCACCTCGAACTACACATGTCAGTTTGCACAAAATCGATTGCACCACGTAGCTTGCACCACATGGGGTTGCACTACGTATACATGTGTAACATATATATATATATATACACACACGTGCAGGTCATTGGATGTGTCCGCGGGACGTTCGCCTGGTTTCGGATCAGTTCGTGGCCGGTCGTGGGCGCCTCGTGGACGCCCCGTGGACCGCCGGGGTTTCGCTTCGTGCGCGGTTGGTGGCTGGTCGTGGCGCCTGGCGTGCGCCCCTGTGCGTGGGGTGGGTCCACTGGGGTTTCTCCTGGTGGACCGACGCGCCAGATGCCCCGCATAGCTCGCATTGCTCAGCATGCACCACGTAGACTGCATCACATAGCTTGCACCACGTAGCTTGCAGCACACATAGCTTGCAACGCATCGCTACTACCACATGTAGTTTCTCTCTAAAAGAAGAATAGACTATACCCCTCCCCCCCGGAGTTAACGGGCCACCTTTTCGTATTGCAATTTACAGATGATTCTGCCACATCGTCCATCCGAATTGTGAATTCATACTATCCCAGCCAAGCCGGTATCGCCCCCCCCCGCCATCTTCTGCAATACATACTATGCGCGCGCACTCGTTTATCCATAGTCATCAGTTTCAAGAATCCCTTGCAACAAATGGGACGAAGTGCACACGCGCGCGCGCCGTCGCGCGCGCATGCCGAAATCCTTCAAAAACCTTAGGTTTCGGGAGGATTTCTTCAAAATCGAGCTTCCAAAAACACATACGAAAACACAGGGTTACGCAACACTGGTTTTCTAAAAAAGCTTACGCGCGCTTTTGCGAAATCTTGCGAAAACCATGCTTTGTTAAAGATTTACAAGAAAAACTACCAAACGGGCTTCGCGCGCGCGCATGTCGAAGTCTTTCGAACGCCCTTGCGCGCGTGCCGTCGTGAGAATTCTTTTTGCAACAAATGTGACGAAGTGCACACGCACGCGTCGTCGCGCGCGCATGCCAACATCCTTCAGAAACCTTCGGTTTCGGAGCGATTTCAAAATCGTGTGCTCAAAAATCATACTCAAACACGAGGTTTCGCAGCAAGGATTTTCAGCAAAAGCGTGCGTGCGCGCTCTTGCGTCGTCGTCGCGTCGTCGTCGCCGTCCTCCCTCCTCCCTCGTCGTCGTCGTCGTCGCCGTCGCCGTCGTCGTCCTCTGTCTTTCCTCGTCGTCGTCATGGCGTCGTCGTCGTTTCCGTCGTCGCTGTCGCCGTGGTCGTCCTGCCTTCCTCATTGTCTTCGTCGGCGTTTCGTCGTTGTCCCTCCTATTTCGTCGCCGTCGTCGTCGTCGTCGTCGTCGTCGTCTCCTAGCCGTTGTCGTCGCCGTCGTCGTCCTCCCTCCTCCACTCTCGTCGTCGTCTTTTTCGTTGGCGACGTCGTTGTCCTCGTCGTCGTCGTCGTCTTCGTCGTCGACGTCGTCGTCGTCGCCGTCGGCGTCGGCGTCGTCGGCGTCGTCGTCGGCCGCGTCGTCGTCGCCGTCGGCGTTGTCATCGTCGTCGTCGTCGTCAGTGTCGGCGTCGTCGTCGTCGTCGGTGTTGTCGTCCTCGTCGTTGGAGATTCGCCCGCAACCCGCAACGTCTACCGTTGTCGACGTTGACATGATACAGAGCTCGCCCAAGTCGCCGACTCGCAATGAAGTGCCCGCTGGTATGTGCCCAACGGTCAGCGCCACCGCGGCCGCAGAGACGCACCAGCCAACGCCGCCGAGCATGCATCGCAATCGCCACCTGATGGGCTTTGCAAACCAAGTTGCGGGTGGGTGGGTGGCATGCTTGCACGAGAACGGTATGTGTCAATTCGTTTGTTTAAACCAGTTGATACAGATATATTGCCCCGCGCCGCTTGCACCACTTGTAGGACTCAGCTTAATTTGAACCGCATCTATTGCACCACATTGATTGCATCACATACCTTGCACCACGCATCATGGACCACATGAATTTCATCTCATAGACTGCACACGTTCTATTGCATCGCATAGCTTGCACCACATGGACTGCACCTTTTCGCGCGGATTACAGTCAACCGTGATAGTAACGATGGGCAACCTTCCCAAGGGTACCTTTGCATCCTCGCCTCCGCGGTCCATCCTTCGCCGCTTTCGCTTGCCGCGCCCCGCTCGAAAAGCTTCGAAAATGGGCGTCCAAGGCCCTTGCATCCTTGATCGGGCATCCTTACTATACTGGTTGACTGTATGGCAGAATCAGGCGCGGGTCTTATTTCATGTCTACACCAGATATTGCATGTGTACGCGTGCGCACGCGTCGATGTGGCTTGATGGCCAGCGCCGTCCGAGCGCCGCTTTGAGGTTGTTTGGGCCGGACGCGTGGGTTTTTGGCCGGGCTGCCCTGCCGCTGATCCACATCAGCCCCTTCATCGGGCTGGTCTCGCAGAGATGACATCGGCATCGCCCAGACGTGCGTGTACTTTGTGTGCGTCGGCCCACCACGGGGTGACCTGCGCGCACAGAAGTCTCACAGTACATGCTCCGTGGCAGGGGCGTTCTGGCCATACCGCCTGGGTCACGATACACAAGATGTTGTACTGGCTGTCCGGTTCGGGGCGAGGCGGAAGCAGGCAGAGCGAGGCAGTGGGTCAGGGGGAGGGACGGGTAGGGTCGGACGGGGCTTGGACGAAGACAAATCCGTTCCAGAGCGTTCCGGAACGTTCTCAGAGCGTTCTGGAACGCTCTGAGGAGGCTGCGGGGCCCGAGACATCATCCGCCGGTGCCTCAGAGACACGATTTCACCAGATTTTCTTATCGTCTTGGCTTCGTCTTGCTAGTCGTTCCGTCCGCGTCCGAGGACAGGTCGAGAGAGGGCGGGGAGGCTGACAGTCGACAAATTATTCACTGCGTGGGGATCCCCATATGTGCATCTCCTTGCTGGCGCTCCCTTGGTGGTGGGACTCGGTGAGGACGAATCTGGATTTAAGTGTGACTGAGCTGCCTCTCTCTCTGCTCTCTCTGCTCTCTCTGTCTCTCTCTCTCTCTCTCTGCCCTCTCTCTGTCTCTGCCTCTCTTTCCCTGCCTCTCTCTCTCTCTCTGCCTCTCTCTCTGCCTCTGTCTCTCTGCCTCTCTCTCTCTCTCTGCCTAGTCTCGGCTCGAGAGTGCTCTGCACTCAGACCGCAGCCGCGACGCGAAGCGCCCCGCCTCGGAGTCAGACTCCCAGGCCTCGCGAGACCGGAAGGGTCCCAGCAGGACCCTACTGATTCGCGTCACCTCTCCACACCAGAGTGCCCGCAGCAATGGCCCCCAAGAAGCCGGAGCGCCGTCGCTCTTCAAAGCAGCCTCCGAGCTCCCGTCCCACGCGCCCTGCTGCTGAAGGGCCCCTCCTTCAACGCAAGCAGGACTGCATCGCAGCGTTCAGGCAAGCGGGGTCTGACCGCCCCACGGCCGCCTACAACGGGCTAGCCGAACTGAACGCGGACGAGCTCCAGGCTATGTACGACATGCACAAGTCCAACACGAAGAAGCTTGGCAGCGCCCTTATCCGCATGTGCGCCGCCAACCAGATTAGCTACACGCTCGATCACCACCAGCGCAGCAAGCCTAAGCGCACTGGCGGTGACACATCGCATCCACCAGCGGGCTCCGCACGTCTTCAGGCTGCGGACACCCAATTCATCGCCTTAGACCCTGCCTTTTGGAAGGTCCCTGTCCTTGCCGAACCCCCCTCGCCTGACGACGGCAAGACGTACAAGCCCAGCATCAGCCTCCACGACTACGAGAGTGGTGAACGGCTGCTGCAGCACCACCTCGAGCAGGGCAAGCGAGCCACGGGTCAGCTCGCGATTGCTGTCATGGGCCCGAAAAACGACAACTACGTCGGTACCGAGCTCGCCGTCCCCGTCCTGAAGCGCCACCCCAAGGCGCCCCAAGTGGTCCACACGCACGTCCCCGTGATCGTGTACCAGCTGGGCACCAAGGAGGTCGCCTGCACGGAAAAGGTAGCCGTCGCCACCATCGACCCTGCCGACCACGTCTGCTGGATTCGGGCGACCATACACGAGACCGAGGCCATTGCCGCAGTCCCCTCCATGCACCAGGCCTTCGAGGACCAGTTCTCGGGAGGTGCCCCCGTGAACGGTGTCCACGCGCCAAGGGCCCTTTTCGAGGCGACTCCGCTCCACAGGACAAGGCGCGCCAAAAGCACAAGGAGTCCAAGAAAGACGCTCGCCGCCAGGAGCTCGATGGCCAGCTCCACGACACCTTCAAGGCCCTCTTCCACGGCAACTTTAAAGCCGTCACCATCCTCGAACCCTGCAAAAGCCTAGGCAGGTTTGGATCGGGCGTCGGAAAGAGGTCCCTGGCTGCCGCCTTCGGCGTCAGTCTCCAAGCGGTCGACAAGGTCCTGGCGGGATCAGGGCAACTCGGTGCCACCTACGACCTCAGCAACGTAGGTGCAGACGAGCCCACCGCCGACAAGTATCAGACCGTGTGGTTCCCTGAGGACCAGCCCATCACGATGGCAGACGCGTTCCAGAAGTCGGTGGAGTTCAAGGCCCTGGGAGTCGTCAGGCACGGCAAGTCAGGCCTGCTGGGGATCCGTGTTCCGCGGGGGTCCGACGTCGCCAAGGCCGCTGCTGTCAGCATCCGCGGCTGCGAGGCTACCCTCGCCAAGACGCGCTACCGCATCACTGGCATTGCGGCACGCCGCGCCACGCTGACCCAGCTCGCCAGGACTCTCACGGGCCCGTCCGTTAAATGGGACTGTGAGGTCTACCACACCGCCTGGGACCCAGCCACTGCGGCCCAGTTTGCCTTAGCGCGCGCTCATCGGCCCCCACTCACCTATACGGTGCAGGTCGCGGGGTGCCCCATCCCGCGGAGCATCGCCGAGGCCCCGCTGGCTGAGGTGGCGCCGAAGCGGGACAACGTTACCATCGTCACGCCTACCACCATCACAGAGCCTGTGACGCCGCCAGCCGATGGTGGCGGCTTTAGCCCCGCCACCGGCACACTCCTCACCAAAGCGGCCCAGAGCCCCTACCTCCACGACCTCATGACTGCCACGCCCAAAGGCAAGGGCGTCGCACCGCTCCTGACCCCCAAGGAGGAGCCTTCAGCCAAGCGCCACCGCTCCTCCAGCGGGAAACGTGACGCCACGCCGCGCGCAAGGCCACCCTGCGCCCCAGGCCGCAGCTCCTCTGCGCCCCCGCACGGCACGGACGGAGCCGCTGAACCGACGGCCGCCCCAGGACCAGGTGGCCGCGACCCCTGGCTTGGCACGGCGGCGGCAGAAGGTGGGGGCCACACCGAAGGCGACGCTGCCACAGCCGCCGAAGTACCAGGTGACGTCGTCGACGCCGAGATCCTCTCATCAGGTGATGAATACAGCGTGGCCTCCCACGAACTCAACACCTTCGGCGAGCGCTTCGCATCGGCCTCTAAACCGCCCGATGCTGCCACGACCCGCATCCGGCACATGGAACAGCAGCACGAGCTGCTAGCCAACACGGTGGATAACATGCAGGTGCAGCTTGCGGGCGTTCTCTCCTCCCAGGCCACACTCACGGAGCACGTTTCAGGGCTGGAACGGGGGCTTGCCACCGTCGTCAACCAGCAACAGACGGCAACCGCCGACGCCGCTGCACTGCGCGGCGACATCCAGACCCTCCTCGGGCACCTCACGGGAGGCACCATCCCCCTGCCACAAGCGGCCACTCTGGAAACTAAGAAGGAGGAAGCCGCAGCGGCCGCCGAGCCCGCGGCAGCCTGCAGTTTGACCGACCAGCCAGGCCAGGCCACCCCAGGGACGGGGCCCCCAGGGGCCGACAAAGGCAAGGACAAGGGTCGGGCCACCCAGGACCCGTATTGAAGGTGCCTCAGAGAGCCCGCCTCAGCCCTCCGAGGAAGCGCCTTCAGAGGCACCGCTCCCCTCTTCGCGTCGTATCTCTTTCTTGTTACCTCATGTCTGTTTTTGCAGCAGCACGCGCAAGCTCTCTGGTGTAGGGACACCCGTAGTCTTGCAGGGGGCGTGATTGTAGCGATGTACATGAGCATTCAGGGGTGTATGAGGTCGTGTGCTGCCACGCAGCTTTCGGCTCATCGCTCGCGCCGCCCGCCAGGCCTCGCCATCATGCGGCGCCTCGCCTGCGGCCTGGCCCTCCCCTCGCTTGCTGGAGCACGCCCGTCTTCAGGCGGTGCGCCCCAGCACGGAGGAGAGGCTTTCCTGCGACATGCGGAGCGTGGGACGCTCTTCTACCTTTACGATGACAGCATCTACAAATACGATCACAGTGCCATTTTGGACCCGATCGTGAACAGCACCGCCGCCGCTGGTCCGTGCGGCACCAGGCCGCTGGGCGCCCCCGCGAGCGCCTGCCTGAGCAGCACCAGGGGCCCCGCCCCACGCGCTGCCCCCCTGGGACTTCGACGGCTACTACGACGTCTACGACGAGTACCAGCATGTCTCCTACGAGCACGCCCTCGTCAACTACGACACATGCATCGCAGTCGACCACCGATGTTGCCGCAGCTGAGATGACTCCTGCGTCCTCCGGCCACGCCGCGCACCGCATGCAAGTTCAGCTACGAGGGCTACCATCACTCAACATGACGCTTGCGGTCGACTGTCGTACAGCATATCCTCGATGGTACCCTGTCCTCAGCTTGTCCTCGACCGTCGTGCAGCATATCCTCGACAGGGCCGCTGGCAAGGCCCAGGCACGCAGTGGCGGCTTCAGCCCCGCTGCCGTGCCCCGCTTCAGCCCCGCGAGTCCCACTACCCCTCTGTGCGCCAGGGGTGAACCCGAGGAGGACCCCGCTTTCTGGCACCTGATGAACATCCGAGCACGGCTCATACCGTGCGCCGCGGCGTGGGCCCCAGGTGAGGACCATCAGGACGTGTACTGGGCATGGCTCGAGGACTGCGTCCCGCACGTCCTGGCGACGCTCCATCTGCCACAGTACGACCACTTTTTCCAGGAGGACTCCGCAGAGAAAAACGACGCCCTGCGCCACCGCACCGCGTTCGACATGTGCGAGGATATCTGGCGCAGAGCGGGCCCCGACAGACAGCGCACCAACCGCAACCTCACTCGTATCCAGGGCAGCCACGAGTACCCCACCCGCTACTTTGGCCTCCTTCTGGAATACCAGGGCGCTCGTGCCCAGCTCGTCGGCACTGAGGCTTTCGCGGCACCACTGCCGCCATACCTCTCACGGGCCCACGCCTTGCTGCCAAGAGGCCTCCCTCCGCCCGACCAAGACGCCCTGGCGTATCTCGCGGATGCGATCCTGCACCACCCGCCAGACCTGCAGCCGCTTGTCGAGGCGGAGCTCGCCGCGGCACCGATGGAACCGCTAAACCTACCACCGCCAGCTGGCCCCTCGCCCAGAACGCCACGTGTGACCAGCCCGCGGCCGACGCCGAACCGCTTCTGCTCCAGCACACCGCTGCCAGCGATATCAGCAACATATCCCTGGACTCGTTCCACGTGTCGGACGATAGCCAGAACGACTCCATCCACGACACGGAAACCCAGGACCTCGACGGCGCGACACCGCCAGGTGACACGGCCCAGCGCGACCGTGACAGCGAACCCTACACAGGGCGCCCCCTGTCGCACAGCAGTGCGCCCATCAACTCGGCCCAGGCCGATCCCAGCGCACAGCTCAGCGACGCCGAAGGCGCCACCGCCGCCGACGAGACAAGCCATTCCACTGCACTGCCAGCTCTCACCAGCCCGCGCAGTGGCGGCTTCAGCCCCGCTGCAGCATTGGCTGGATCTGGGCGTCTTCAGACCTCAGGTGGCAGGGCCCCGCCCCGCACCCTTGTCTGCCGAGCTAACGCGACTGACTCCAACTCCAGCGCCGTCGACCACTGGCAGGCTGGCATCGACTATGATCCCATCGAGGACGCGAGCCCTGACGCCAGCGGCTCCTACGAGGCCCCGCACAGCGCAGCGGCCTCCCGACGCTGCGGCTGTCTCATCTGCCTCTTCGTGGCCACGTATGCCATCGTGGTAGCCATGCCGTACAAGGACCAGATCGACGGGTACCTGCCGACACCGAGCCGAGACCCAGCTACCGGCAGCGACGACGCCGTGAAGCTGCGGCACCAGGCCCATCCGTGTCCACTACGCCCCGACGCACAACGGCATACGACGCCGCGCCCGCCTTGTGGGGTATTCTCAAGTGGACCAGTGCCAAATTCAGAGACACCGTCTCGGGCGGAGCCAGCGCAGTCGGGTCTGGCCTCTGGGGTGCCCTGAAATGGGCCAGCGGCAAACTCGGAGCTATTGCCACAGGCGGAGTGGTTTGCGGTCTTCTCCTGGTCGGCGCCAAACTTCTCGCTCAAGGAGCCGTCGGACACGTAGGAGCCCGCATCTGTGCGCGCGCCCTGGACTCACCCACGGCCCAGTGGTGCCCCCGCTGTTGCCAACCGATCAGGAGGCCGCGCGATGAGGCCACACACACAATGCCGCGCACGCATCCCGACGACCCCGAGAGCCAGCACGTGCACTCTCTTCGACACCCGCTGCTACAGGAACACTATGCTGCTGCAGTTGCCGCCGCAGTCGCCGATGTCACCACCGCCACCACCGCCGCCATTGTTGAAGTCACTGCCGCGGTATCGCGAGCTTCGTCTGTCACACCACGGTCGACCAGCCCGTCCCCGCGAGACGGCCCCACAAGCGGCGCGGCCCATGGCAACCCGCCGACTCACGAAGACGCCACAGCTCAGGCCACCGACGCCGAGGCAAGTGAAACACGTGAGCGCACCCTCGACAGCCCGTGGTCCATCTTCCGACATGCAGATGCTCGTGGTTCCTCTTCCGACATGGACACCCAACCCCCACGACGGCGAGCACGCTACGCATCACCCGCCAGGCCCCAGGCGCCTCCAGGCCCTGGTACGCCCCACCCAGCCCTCAGGCCACCGACGCGCAACTTCCGCAGCACCATCCAGCGCGACCCAGCGGTCCCCGTGCCGCCGACGAGCATCCTCACCTCCCTGTACCAGAACGGCTTTGCGCTTGGTAACAGTGGCGTGACTACAGAGGACATCAAAGACGCCCTGCGACTCTACGACCATCCCCGATTCACCCATGACCGAACGCTCCAAGCGTTGGCGCCGTGGACTGACATCATGCAGAGGCCCCCGAACCGACTCACTTGGGTGCTGGAAGACTCGGGTGGGAACTCAGGCGAGACGATCTTCCCCTACCTCACGTGGGACCTCCGTGAACCCACCACTGACACGCCCACGGTCTTCTGGCACGGGACCCGCGGCGACCTTGCGGCTCGTCTCGCTTTCAACGGAGGTCACCTCCTGCCGGGCCCCCGCCGTGAAGCGAAGGGTCGAACCGCCACAGATGTCGGCCGCACGTGCGTGAGTGTGCACCCGTCGCTGGCCGCGTGGTACGCGGTGCCGCCTCACCCGCCCTGCAGCCTCGAAGACGACACCCTCGCCTGGGGACCCATCGCGCTCTGGATGTGCGAGGCTACCAAACCGCCGCGCGGTGAGAACTGGCACAACTTCGTGAATGGGGAGGCTCACGGAGCGCGCCTCATCTACCCACGGGTCCTGGGCCTCCTCATCCGCATGGACTGGTGTGCCCCCACCGAAGCTGCCTCCAGGTGCAGTGCCCTCCCACACACCTATGGCATGGGCGACTGTGCGCACGCCCTCCACATTGCCGGCTTCGATCACCCAGACCTCCGCGAGGCGGCTGAAGCCCGCGACCAGGAAGCAAATACCTGGCGCCGGCTGGACACCGCGGCAGCGTGGCCACCGCCGCAGGCACTATACTCGCCAGAGGCAGCGCGAGCATGGGCTACACAGCACTACGACACCGCAGCAGCCACCAGGGCCGACCCCAACCAGCCCCGTCCGCGCGCCTCGCTTCGCAAGCTCCAGCTGGACCCGCAGCCACTGATCGACCTGGTGTACACTGGCTTGCAAGCCGTCCCCGTGCGGGGGCATCCCGACGCACGTGAGTCGCGCCCCAGCGGCTCCAGCCCTGGGGCCGCGTCTGGCCCACCGCGCACCTACCAGTCAGGTGCCGCCCTGGGACACAGTCCAGACCGCTCATCGACGACATCGGGAGCCGACGACCGCCGTACGCCGTCCCTCATCAGCGCGGCCGCCGCCCTCGCCCGAGGCCATGCCCGCTCGCGGCGATCCGCCTCGCGTTCGTCACGGCAGAGCGGCGGAAACTTGACCTCTCACAGCAGCGACATCGAGACGTGGGAGCACATCGAGACGGAAGAGGAGCCGACCGCCTACCACGTCCTCGCCTTCCACGTCCGCGATGTGCGGGCCCGCGTGAACGCCCCTGGCGTCGAGGTCTGGCTTGACCCGGGCGAGCATCGCGATGGCGCCTACCTACCGTGGGGGGCGACCGTTGTGGGCCACCGCGTTATTGACCCTGCGGTTGCGGGTCGCGACGGCTGGGTCATCCTTCACCACGACCATGGCGATACCACTACCAGGCTCTGGGCACCGACCCAAGTCCACGTCAAGGCGGACGACACTTGGCGCACGGTCATGGTCCCAGCGGACCTGGGGCCCCAGTGGATCGAGCGCCATGCTGACGACGCTCGCCTCCCCGCGGAGGTGGTCCGCACTACAGGCCAGTCCTGGTTCGCCGACGTCTGGCCCTTGTGGGATAGACCCCGACCCCACCCAGACGACGCAGTCACCGACGAGCAAGCGTTCCCGCCCCTACCAGGACGCTGGACTTGCCTACAGTGCCGATTCCAATGCTGTCAGTATTGTGCTGCCCGCCGCAACACGCAGCTCGGCACCTCGGGCCAACCGACGTGCCCGGACTGCTCCCTCAGCGGACTACGGGCACCTATGGACTGGTCCACGGACTACTCTTGCAACAGCTGGACGTGTGCGTACAGCACCGACAACAGGGACTCCGACACATGCTGCCTCTCCAGCAGATGCCCGCATCCGCCTCGGCCGCACAGTCATTTCGACGTCCGTGCCACAGGGATGCCTCCGCACATCCTCGCCCGCCAATACGGCAACGCGCCAGCCCAGCACGACCTCATGGAACCCCCCCGAGCGCCTTCAGGCCCCGGGGGGGAGCCTCCGCAACCAGGCCAAGCAGGATACCAGGGTCAATGGTATCTACCACCGAGGCCGCGTCGAGTCCTCAAGCAGGGATTGCCCGACGGCACGAGGCGGCCACCAGGGTTCACAGGAACGGGGATGCCTGAAGACCCGTCTCCCGACCAACCGCTGTGGAAGGAAGGCTACGTGCTCTTCGGCCCTCACCAGGCCCTCAAGGAGGACTTCATCTTCATCAAAGCGGTCCGCCGACCTTACTCCCTAGCCATCACCAACATGCACAGGGATCGTGTCACAGTCAGGACCGTCTGCGAGTCTATCGCCGAGCGCATCCCCACTACCCGCACGCGCTGGCGAGATGTGGTACTGTACTGGGATGCCGAGGGCGGCCCTGGGCCTCAAGCTCTCGACTACGACATGCGCCTCTGTGACGCCATGGTGAGTCGTGCCACGACCGAAGCCGAGTTGAACCACGACCGCAGCAACCGTGGTAGCTTCTGTCTCTATGGACCAGCGAACCAGCGGGCTGTGAACATCACGGTGCTCCCCGAGCCGCAGAACATTGACTACGTGGAGCATGTGCGGCGCTACTCACCCGTCGGGGAGACCTACCCAGACCACGCCTTCGAGCACGTCTATCAGGGCTGGCGGCGGCCCGACGTGCCCACCATCCTCCCCGACACCCGCCCGCTCTCGAGAGCCGACCAGCAGCGCTACCAACACCACCAGCAGCGCACCCAGCAGCGCGACCAACGCGACGCAGGTCAGCCGAGCACGCCACGCAACCGCTCTCCCGCGCGCGTCCCGACAGGCGACAGCGCGGTGCACGGCGGGGGCGCCGCCTATCACCGTGGCCCCATTGGTGCCAGGCCCGCGGCGGCAGGAGCAGCCGCCTCCAGCTACGGCCACGCCCCCCACGCCAGGGTGCACCCAGCGGTCGTCGGCTACCCGCGTGCACTCGGGCAGGCTCCCCCACGTGCCACCTCGCCCGTGCCAGGGTCCACGCGTGCCTGGGGCCATTACCCAGGCCGCCACGACAGCACCGCCAGCAACCAGCCCGCAGTGGCACCCCCTGCGGCTCCAGCCCAGGGGGCTGCACCAAGCCGTGGCAGGACAGGGCGCCCCGAAGGATGGCGCGAGGCGAACGTGCGTGCCTGGCAACCGCGCCAACACACGCCCCCGCCAAACGTGGCCGCAGCGCTGCGCCCTGCCCAGGCAAAACCTGCCCCCTGAGCGCGAGCGGCAGCCGCTCGTCCCGCTCGTCCTCACGCACACCCAGGCGCACCACAGCGCCTCCCCGCGGCACAGCGAGGGTAGTGCCTACCACGTCAGCCCCCGGCCCGACGCCGTCGACCCTGACCAGGCTGCAGCCTCGGCGGCGGGCGGCACAGGCGGCTCCCGCCCGCCCAGCCCAACACCCTGCGCAGCGCCGATCCGCTCCCCGAGCAGGGCGGACTCTGCGCGCGCTAACGCCCAGGTGGCCTCGCCACGTGACCGCCACACGGGCGGGCGCGTCTCGCGCAGCCGGTCCTACAGCCGCCACAGCTCGCGCAAGCCCCCTGGGAGCTCCACGAGCTCGCCGCCTCGCGAGACTCAGGCTGACGGCCAAGCCTCCGAGGTGGTGCCACGTTTCGGTGCCAGCGCCATCGAACCTGGCCAGGTCGACCTCGAGCCGACGCCGTCCACGGACCAGGAGCTGCCACCGCCCACCCGCTTTGTCGTCGCCTTCGACGAGGCGCCGACCTTCGACCCCTTCAAGCACAAGTACTCCGTCAAGGGCCTCGCGGCGGGCTTCGGCGGCGGCTCACCGCTGCCCCCTCTGCGCCACGGCGGCGGCCCCGCCACCTCAGCCGCTGCCGCGGCAGCGGCGGCCCCGCGTGGAGTCAGCCCTGTCCGCAACGCGTGCCTCACGGCAGCGGGCATGGACGAGGCTCAGCGCCAGGCCACCGACCGCGCCGCTCGCCACGCCCAGCTAGTGGCTGACGCGATGGCAGGGCGTGCGCCGCCGCAGCCACAGGGCCCACCGCCCGAGGCGAGCGCGGAGGGCGCACACGAACAAGCTGTTCCAGCTGATGCTGCTCATCACGGCACTGACGGGGCGGGCGCGCCGCCGCAGGACGGACCAGCGGTGTCGCGTGCGCAGTATTTGCGCGCGCACTGCGCCGCTGCCGCGCCGAGCTGCCGCCGCTGGTTTGCTTTTGCTCTTGAGCTCGGCTGGACGGATCGAGGAGTCGCCTCCCTCTCCCCCTGCCGCCGTCTCACCTCTCCTCCCTCCGTCCCCCACGGTACAAGAGTGAGGAGGATTTGTCGAGGCAGTTTTGCCGACGTTTATGAACCCCCCCCGGCGCAGCGTCGACCATGCCTTGCCTATACTTTTGGCCCGACGGCGGCTTCAGCCCCGTCCAAGCCAATCTGCCGCGACGCCATGAGCTCCTACTGTGGCCAAGCCTTCCACCTGGGTGACGGCCGGGCTGCCCTCCACCGTGCGGGGCGTGCTAACCCCAGCTCCACCGACGGAGATGGGCCAGGTCGCTCCATCCACCTCGTCAGCCTCAACATCACGAGTCTCCCAGCGAACTGGCCAACCATCACCGCTCTAGGTGTCGACCACAACGCCGCAGTCATAGCACTGCAGGAGACCCGACATGCCAAGCCTACCAGGCAAGCCATCGCTACCAACGCCGCCAATCCACACCACGGAGGATATCAGGCAAGTCTGGGACCTGACCTGGATCTGGCGCGAGCCCAGCGCAAAGCTGCTCACGGTGGCACGGACCACACGGTCGAGGGCAACACCGGCGCCTCGGGGGGGGTCGCCATCCTCTCTAAGGACGCCATCGTCGACTCCACCGTCGACGACATTGCGACCTGTATCGCCACCCTCAAGGCCAAGAAACGATGGCACGAGGCCTTCCTCCCGCTCTGCACCCAGCACCGCCGCAGGCGGCGACGAAACAACCACGTTCCCGCTGGGATCTACATTGCGAGCCTCTACGGGGTCGCTGGAGGGGACAGCACCGATTTGTTTCGGCTTGCTGATTGCGCCGCCGCGAGGGTCGGCTCAGCCCCGTATTTCATTTGCATGGACGCCAACACGAACATCGACGACAATTCACATCTGCTGCACATGATGCAGCACGGATGGTTTAACGTCGCTGAAGGCACACCAGACCACACCATGCACACATATGGCAATATCCCTGACTGGGACCGCGTCACCAAGTGCCCCCGCACTTCGCGCATCGATTATATCATCGCCAACCAAGCTGCGCGATCCCTTGTCACCGACTTCTGCTATCTGCGTGACTTGCCAGCTAAGTCCCATGTTGGCCTGCAGGTCACACTCGACCTTAGCCGCCTCGATCACACGGCCCCACGCCTTCTGGCCCCCACGCCTTACCCTCCAAACGACGGAGCTCATGAGGACCACGAACTTCAGGCATTAGGGACCCTCATCGCAGGACGATACCACGACCGCATGGAGCAGGCTGACACACGCGACGATGTGGAACGCATGTTCGCCCTGGCAAACGAGGCCAGCCATGAGTGCCATCTCACCCGGCTGCGGGACCTGCCGCCCCCACCGCCAGACCACCCAAAAAAGAAGGCCCCTACCATGCACGGGCTCACACCCACGTTCGAGGAGCGACCCGCCGTCCCCCGCGCCTTTCCCACCTACGGAGCTTCCACGATTCACATGAACCGCCTTCGCAAGCTACATCGGCAACTTTGCGAGCTTCGCTTCATCGGACAGCACCATCATATGGACTGCCGTGCTATCCCGCCGCACCTGGCGCAACGCATCGACTGCACGTGGACCGCGGCCCGCCTCCTCTGCCACAAGCTGCGCCCCACGGCCCTCCTGGCCTTTCCTGATGCCTGGACCCCCGACGTGCCAGCACCACGCGGAGAGCACCTAGATCGTCTGATCCAAAACCTAGACTCAGAGCTGGCGCGACGTGCAAACCGAGCCAAAGCTGAACGCATCAAGATCTGGTCTGAGGGCGTCCGCGAGCCAAGCGGGCGAAAAGCGGCCATATACGCACGGGCTGCCGACTGCTCGCCCACGGCGTATCTCCGCACGCCTACCACTCCCGACGATGCACAGCTCCACTGCGACACCACCGCCTTCAACCCTGACCAAGCTAGCACGGACGATAGTGATGCCGACACCGACGCCGGCGGCTTCAGCCCCAGCGACGGTAGTTCGCTCGACACGGACAACGACGACGGCCACACTCGTGACCCACCACCTGCCCATGTTCCCGACGCCCTCCCCGCCAACGCTATTGTTGCCAACACCAAAGACATGCTTAAGCTCATGGTCGACACCTGGGAGCCCATCTTGGGCAGGTACCGCGCTCGCGCGGGCCATGATGCCGAAGCTATGCCGACGTGGGCGGACTTCTACGACGAATACCGCCAAGAGCTGCCTACGCCATCACCAGCAGCCCCCTTCCACCTTACCGACGACCCACTCATCCACTTCATTCGCACCCGTTCACCGCGCCGCGCGGGGGGACTCGACGGCTGGACGACCAAGGAGGCAAAGGAGTTACCCGACGACATCCTTCGCCTCTTCGCCAGCGTCTTACGTGCTATGCAACGCACTGGCACCATCCCCGAGCCCCTCCTGCACTTGCCAAACCCGTGCCTCCGAAAAGGCCGAGGGGAACTCCCGACGGACCAACGACTTCTCTCGGTTCTTTCCGTGTGGATGTATGCGTGGTAAGCGCCGGCCTACCGTAGCCTCACGACCTGGCGGCAAGGATGGACCCATGCCACGAGCTTCGGCGCTGTTCCCAAAGCCACCATTGGGATGTCAGCACCTCTCTCGCCCTGCGCATCGAACACGCCAGGACTTTACTCCTCCCCTTAGCTGGAGCTGCCCTTGACCGACAGAAGTGCTTCGACTACCTCATCGCGGACATCTGTCTAAACCTTGCGCTGCACGCGGGGTGTCCACAAGACATCGTTACTGTCCGCCGAAATTTCTACAGACACCACAAACGCTACATCCGCATGAACGGAGCGTACTCCAGGGACCTGGCCAGGACAAACGGTCACCTCCAGGGCAGCTCGTGGTCCCTGGATGACATCAAGCTGCTCATGTGCGTGTGGACACAGAGGCAGCACCGATACGTTCCTCGATCACTCAGCACTACCTTCGTTGACGACAGCAACTCCACTACCCACACCGCTTCTGAGCTGCAGAAATCACTCGACGAAACCGCCAAGTTTGATCGATTCTCAGGTCAACGCATTCACCCTGGTAAAGTGGCAGGGTGGGCGCTCACCGACGAGCTTCACGCCGCCGTTACCCAGCTCACACTGGCGGATCGCCCCCTACGTGTGTTCGATTCCTTCAAGCTCGTCGGGAGTTACATCAACGCAGAGGCAGCGCCGGCTCCAGCCGCGCTTAACCTCACGGCCACCGCAGACGCCCGTGTACGGAGGGCGACAATCCGCCTGCCGCGCATTGGCAAGCTCCCATCGCCGATGCTTATCAAGGCGCGGCACGCCCGTTCCCTGGCTGCCAGCGTCTGCACCACGGGCACCGACATTCAAGCACCATCAGGCCCAGCCAAAACTGCCTACAACCACGCCCTCAAAGCGGCTATCCGCCCCAAGGGGAACAAGTGGGTCGAGTTCTGGACTCTCATGGCCGTGTGCGTGCCGGGACACGCCCTTGAGATCGACGCCATCACGCAGCGTGAAGCATTCCTGTGCCTGCGGCGACAGGTTAACCGCGACGTTACACTCTGCGGGCTCGCCAGGAGACCTCCAACACCACGTCCAGACCCTGTTTGGTTGGACCCGTCGGACGACTCGTCCAGTCGCTCCAGCAGCTCCGATGGACCTGGCCCACATTTGGCATCATGTACGACGACTGGGGCTGCCCGATCAGCTGGCTGAATTTACCCCAAAACGCCTTCCTGCACATGCTGCGGGCCTCACAACGCAGGGCATTTCTGCGGAGGATCAAGCCACGGCGACACGACCTTGGCTACCTCGCCTCTGTCAGACAGGGCCTTGACCTCTTCGTCAGCACGTGGCTCGCGCGAACTAAAGGAGCAGCCAAATGCACTGCCTGGCAGCTGGCGCTCCTCCTGAACTACCTGTCGGGCGGGGACCACACCCAACAGCGACGATCCCGATCAAACACGTCGGCAGACCCCAGCCCCTTGTGCCGCTACTGTGACGAGGAAGAGGAAACTCAGGAGCACACTGTCCGCGACTGTAAGTGCTGGGCCCGAGAAAGACTCCCTCTCACCACCCTCATCAGTGACGACCAGTGGGCCCGTCTTCCGCCGCACACAAGACACTGCGGGCTCTTCGACGAAGACCCAGCCCTCCTTGACCTGCAGGCCGACCTCGCGAGGGACCCGCTGCCACAGCCCATTCCGCGGCCCCCCCCTGATGGTGATCCTGCGGCTTCAGCCCAGGACACCTACACCACCTACCTTGACTACGACACTGGTTGGACATGGGTCTATGCTGCCACGGACGGTGCGTGCACCAACCAAGCCATCCCATTGCTAGCACGAGCGGGTTACGGCGTCTACTACGGCATCGATCACCGCATGAACTACAGTGCACGTGTTCACGGCCTAACGCAGAACGCCCAGGTTGCGGAGACCCTCGCCATTGTCCACCTTACGGCATGTGCCGAACGGCCCGTGCACGTTTCCGTGGACAACCAGGCGGTGGTCGATGGGTTCCAAAGCATCATCGACGGACATCCAGCGCCGCAGGGCACGCACGCGGAGCTCTGGGAAAAGATCCACCGATGTGTTATGGCCAAGCCCAACATGTTTCGCGTCGAAAAAATCGCCAGCCACCTGGGAGACCTGGGCATCGACCTTTGGCTCATCGGGCCCATCGCGGAGGAGTTCAACCGTCAGGCCGACGCCCTTGCCACAGCGGCGGCACGCACGCACAACCTCCCCGACGACATTGTTGAAGCTGCCAAAACACGACATCGCCAAGCGACCGTGCTTCATGGGGTCGCTGTCGATATCTACGAGCGCAGACACCGTACTCTGCCGCTCCCACACCGCAGGGCTGGGTTTACAGCAGCGGAACTCAGCAAAATGGAACCGAACCCCCTGCTGTCGGACCAGGCACCACCCGCGGCTGGACCATACATCCCGCAGAACCCGGATGAGCTCTGGGCCGAGGCCCAACGGGCGATGCACGACGAACAGGAGGACGACCCGTTCGGCTTCGGCGGGGGATTATACTTCCTGGACGACGGGCCAGCCAGCGCCAACCCTGCCCCGTCGGGCAGCCTCTCGACGCCCACCTCGACTCCGCCACCGAGAGCGACATCGCACCCACATGATGACGTCGCTCACCGTCAAGACGCCGACGAGGACCTCTATGATCCCCTCGGATTGAGTGGCAGCATAGACGACGCCCCGCCGACACCCCACGCTGCCGACGATGCCGCTTCATCGAGACGCCACCCGACCACGCGGCCGACCTCCGAGCCCTCGCACGGCATCATGATTGGTCCCCCCGTGCCACCCACCCCGTCCCCCCACCAGCGCCAGCCCGCGGGGGCGGCTCCAGCCCCCCCCGCAGGGCACTGAGCCAGTCAGGCCGTCGCACCCCGTCCACGCTTTTACTGTTGCTGGGTGCGAGGCTGCGGCTCCTCCGTCCTCACGGGGCGTGGCCCTAGCGGCTTCAGCCCTGGGACCGCGCGTTGCCCTCCAGTCGCGACGGCCGCCAGCGCACGGATCGCCGCACCGCGCTGGTCCACCACCTGGCCAGGCGCACCGATGACCTCGTCCCCGCCACGAGGCCCGCGGCCGCAGGCACAGAGCAGCCGCCCCTCACCGACCGCGAAGCCGAGCTGTCCCAGTATATGGCCGCTCTTCAGCAGAGGTGTGCTGCTCTCGCCGCCGACCTTGCCGCTGCTCAAGCCCGTCAAGGCCCTCTGCTCCAGCGCCTCCACCGCGCCGGGCGTGCCTTCGCCGAGCTGCTTACGCCCTCGCCCGATGGTGCTGCGCCGCCACTCACCCTCCTTGCTATGCTGTCATCGCTCCGCGGCGCTCCGCCTGGAGCCCCGCGCTAATCTCCGCCATTCTGCCTGCCCGTGTGCACGCGTGGCCCCGCGTCCACGGTGTCAGGGCGTGGGGGCGGGGGTGCCCCGTCCCTGCGCGCCGCGCTGCGGCCAAGCGCCCAACTGGCGGTCTGCCAAGCCGCCTAGCCACGTGTCCGCACGTCGCCTTTCTTGTTGGGGCCTTCTTCGTCACGCGGTCTGACACGTGAGATCTTCACTGTCTGTCCGCCGTCTGTAGCGTCAGTCGCATTGCGCCGGGGGGGGGGGTTGTTGCCCGCCCTCGTATCTCAAGGCTGCACCGCCGCTAATAGTGTTTGGCGGGTTGTCGCACCGCAGTGCGCCTCGCGGACGGACCCTGGTCCGCCTACTTGTCCGATCTCTCTCTCTCTGCCTCTCTCTCTGTGCCTCTCTCTCTCTGCCTCTATCTCTGCCTCTCTCTCTCTCTCTCTCTCTCTCCTCTCTCTCTTCTCTCTATTCTCTCTCTGCTCTCTCCTCTCTCTCTCACTCTCCCTCTCTCTCTCTCTCTCGCTCTCTCTCTTCTCTTCTCTTCTCTTCTCTCTTCTCTCTCTCTATCTCTCTCTCTCTTTCTCTCTCTTTCTCTCTCTATCTCTCTCTCTCTTCCCTCGCTCTCTCTCTCTC
>CAUYUJ010001350.1:0-30457 GCA_963575745.1 Prorocentrum cordatum
CTCCCTCCTCCCTCCTCCTTCCTCCCTCCTCCCTCCTCCCTTCTCGACTCCTGCGAGTGCGCTCAGCTTGTGCCTGCCCCCGCTGCACCGCCCTGCGTCGTGTTGAGGGACGTCGGCGGACGAGCACTCGCTGGCGCCGAGAGATCCGCGCGACGCGCGGATCTCTTGGACCGGCGCCCGGCCCCCCCTTGGCGGCGCCTTCAGCGCCGTCGCGCCCCGCGCGCCAGTGACGAGGGGGTCTCCAGCGCCGAGCTTTTTGCGCGGCGAGGAATTCCCTGAAGGAGTCTCAAGTGATTCGTGTATATATATATATATTGCATTTATGTTGTAGCACGTCCTGTGCGGCGGCCCGCGTCTGTGACCGCTTGGCCAGCCGCCAGGCTGTGGGTCGACCCGGTTCGTCTGGCTAGCCTGACTCGCTCGTTGTCGCGGGCGCCCCACGCTGCCACCAACGCTGGGCTCTGTACTGGCAAAGTCGTCATGATCTGGGTGCGGCAAGCCAGGCGGCGGCTATCAGACACGTGTCGTGTGACCCGATGCCGCTTCAAAAAAACTGTTTTACACGCGGGGCATACGCCCGAATCGTCAATGGACGCCTTGATCGGAGCAGTCTGCTTATGAGCGATCCGCTTATGCTGTAACAAGGCCTTGCTGGTCGGGAAGCTGGCGTCGCAGCTACCACCCCAGAACTGCACACCCGGCGGAGCGTGGCAGCCTTGCACGGCCACCTTGCCCAGCGACGACTCACAGAAGAAGACTCGCTGCACAATCGAGGGCCAGTCGTTTTCTCTCATGCGAGACATCCGCATGCTGGGAGCCTCGGTGCAGCCAGGCATGGCGTCCAGCTCCGGCGCCAGGCGCCGGAGTAGGTCGAGGTCCACGATCCCCTGCGCAGCATGCGGCAGGGGCCGCCCTCGCGGGGCGCGCCTGCAGAAGGGCCCATACCGCGGGGGGCTGGCGTGGCACCACTCGGTGGCAGTCCGCGGAGGTGCCCGATGCAGAAATGTCCGCGCAGGTGTCCGATCCGTCCTGCGAGCGACGGAAGAAAACGGGGTCGTGTTGACCGGCGTCGGCGCGCAGGCTGCCCGCGTAAGCTCGCGCGTATGCGCCCTCGTTGCCAGTGCAGCGTGTCGCGCCGGCGGCCCGCGTCAGCCACCGCGTAGGGTCGCTACGTCATCTCGCGCAAGACCCGCTGCTGATCGTGAGCGACGAAAGGAAGCGCTTACGCGACCTTACGCGGTGGCTTACGCGGGCCGCCAGCGCGACACGCTGCATTGGACGCGAGGGCGCTTACGCGCGAGCTGCCGCGGGCAGCCTGGGCGCCAACGTCGGCGCAGTCGAAGCCCTGTGTTTGCGTCGCTCAATGTGTGTGTGTGTGTGCGTGTGGTGTGTGTGCGCGTGTGTGTGTATGTGTCTGTGTGTATGTATGTGGTGTGTGTGTGTGTTTGTGTGTGTGTGTCTGTGTGTGTCTCTGTGTATGTGTGTGTTTGTGTGTGTGTCTGTGTGTATGTGTGTGTTTGTGTGTGTGTGTTTGTGTGTGTGTCTGTGTGTGTGTCTCTGTGTATGTGTGTGTTTGTGTGTGTGTGTCTGTGTGTATGTGTGTATGTCTGTCTGTGTGTCTGTGTGTGTGTCTGTGTGTCTGTGTGTGTTTGTGTGCTTGTGTGTGTATGTGAGTGTGTGTCTGTGTGTGTGTGTCTGTGTGTATGTGTGTGTGTCTGTGTGTGCGTTTGTGTAAGTTTGTGTGTGTGTGTGTCTGTGTCTGTGTGTGTGTCTGTGTGTGTGTGTGTCTGTGTGTGTGTCTGTATGTTTGTGTGTGTCCTTGTGTGTGTGTGTGTCTGTGTGTGTGTGTGTCTGTCTGTGTGTGTCTGTGTCTGTGTGTGTCTGTGTGTATGCGCGTATGTGTCTGTGTGTGTGTGTCTGTTTGTGTATTTGTCTATGTCTGTGTGTGTGTCTGTGTGTGGGTGTGTGTGTGTCTGTGTGTATCTGTGTTTGTCTGTGTGTTAGTGTGTTTGTGTGTGTCTGTGTGTGTCTGTGTGTGTCTGTGTGTGTCTGTGTGTGTGTCTGTGTGTGTGTCTGTCTGTGTGTGTGTGCCTGTGTGTGTCTGTGTGTGTGTGTGTCTGTGTGTGTGTCTCTGTGTGTGTGTGTCTGTGTGTGGGTCTGTGTGTGTCTGTGTGTGTTGTGTGTTGTGTGTGTTGTTTGTGTTGAGTGTGTTGTGTGTTGTGTGTCTGTGTGTGTTGCGTGTGTTGTGTGTGTTGTGTGTTGTGTGTGTTGTGTGTTGTGTGCGTTGTGTGTGTGTTGTAGGTGTTGTGTGTGTGCTGTGTGGGTTGTGTGTTGTGTGTGTTGTGTGCGTGGTGTGTGTGTGTGTTGTGCGTGTTGTGTGTGTTGTGTGTCTTGTGTGTGTGTGTTATGCGTGGTGTGTGTATGTTGTGTGTTGTGTGCTGTGTGTGTTGTGTGTTCTGTGTTCTGTGTGTTGTGTGTTGTGGGTGTTGTGTGTTGTGTGATGTGTGTGTGTTGTGTGTCTGTGTGTGTGTGTCTGTGTGTGTGTGTCTGTGTGTATTGTGTGTTGTGTGTGTTGTGTGTGTTGTGTGTGTTGTGTGTGTGTGTTGTGTGCGTGTCTGTGTGTGGTGTGTCTGTGTGAGTTGTGTGTTGTGTGTTGTGTGTGTTGTGTGTGTTGTGTGTTGTGTGTGTTGCGTGTGTTGTGTGTGTGTCGTGTGTGTTGTGTGTGTCGTTTGTGTTGTGTGTGTGTCCTGTATGTGTGTCTGTGTTTATCTGTGTCTGTCTGTGTGTGTGTGTCTGTGTGTGTCTGTGTGTGTCTGTGTGTTTGTCTGTGTGTGTCTGTGTGTCTGTGTGTTTCTGTGTGTGTGTGTCTGTATGTGTCCGTATGTGTGTCTGTCCTTGTGCTTGTGTGTCTGCGTGTGTCTGTGTGTGTGTCTGTGTGTGACTGTGTGTGTCTGTGTGTGACTGTGTGTGTGTCTGTGTGTGTGTGTGTGTCTGTGTGTCTGTGTGTGTCTGTGTGCGTCTGTGTGTGTGTCTGTGTGCGTCTGTGTGTGTCTGTGTGTGTGTCTGTGTATGTCCGTGTCTGTCTGTGTCTGTGTCTGTGTGTGTCTGTGTGTGTCTGTGTGTATGTCTGTGTGTGTCTGTGACTGTGTCTGTGTGTGTCTGTGTGTATGTGTGTGTGTCTGTGTGTGTGTTGGTCTGTGTGTGTCTGTGTCTGTGTGTCTGTTTGTCTGTGTGTGTCTGTGTGTGTGTCTGTCAGTGCCTGTGTGTGTCTGTGTGTGTGTCTGTGTGTATATGTGTGTCTGTGTGTGAGTCTGTGTTTCTCTGTGTGTGTCTGTGTGTGTCTGTGTGTGTCTGTGTGTGTCTGTGTGTGTCTTTGTGTGTCTGTGTGTGTGTCTGTGTCTGTCTATGTGTGTATGAGTGTGTCTGTGTGTGTGTGTCTGTGTTTGTGTGTCTGTGTGTGTGTCTGTGTGTGTGTCTGTGTGTGTGCCTGTGTGTGTGTGTCTGTGTGTGTCTGTGTGTGTGAGTGTGTGAGTGTGTGAGTGTGTGAGTGTGTGAGTGTGTGAGTGTGTCTGTGTGTCTGTTTGTCTGTGTGTCTGTGCGTCTGTGTGTCTGTGTGTCCTTGTGCCCCCTCGCCTGTTCCTGCAGGAGTGCGCGGCTGGGCGCGAGGGCCGCGAGGGCGCCGCCGACGGGCCCCCGGGCGGGCAGGGCGCGCGGGAGGCAGAGCAGCGGGCGCAGGCGGCGGAGCGGAGGGCCCTCGAGGCCGAGCGGAGGGCGCTGGCGGCGGAGCAGAGGGCCCGCGAGGCCGAGGATCCCGACATGACGTCGTGATTTGAAGACAAGGCAAGACCCGGCGTCTTGAAAAAAGCGTCTTGAAAAAAACACAACTCCAGGGAGTCAAGACCGGCAAGACCGGCAAGGCTTGAAAAAAAGACAAGGCAAGACCGGCAAGACCAGGCGTCTTGAAAAAAACACAACTCCAGGGAGTCTGGGGAGTCGGGCGGGGCTACAGGGCGAGGAGCAAGCCGGTCCAGAGCGTGCCGGAACGCTCTGGGAAGGGCGCAGCGCCCAAGGCATCCTCCAGAGCCGCCGGATCTCAGAGATACTCGAGGCATCCTCGCCCGAGTTCGTCCTCGTCGTGGCTCGGCGGCGAGCGAGCGGGGGGAAGTGAGAAGGGGCGGGCCTTCTCGCAAGGCTCGGGAGTCCCCTGGACCTCCGAGAAGATCCCTGAGCTTTCCCTGAAGACACAGGGCACTTCTCAGAAGGCGCGAGGGCTTCTGAGAAGTCCCGCCGCCTTCGGAGGAGGGCTTCTCCTCCTCCTCCTCCTCCTCCTCCTCCTCCTCCTCCTCCTCCTCCTCCCCCCCTCCCCCTCCCTCCTCCTCCTCCTCCTCCTCCTCCTCCTCCTCCTCCTCCTCCTCCTCCTCCTCCTCCTCCTCCTCCTCCTCCTCCCCTGGGCGCGCCGCCGAATGCAGCTCTCGGGTCATGGCTTCTGGGCTCCGGCGGCCGTCCCGCACGATCCACGGGCATCCCCGGAACGCTCTCGGCGAGAGGCGAGCCGCCGCGAGAAACTGCGCACACGCCCGAAAACCCAGGGCCTCGACGTTCGGACCTCCTCGAGCTCCCCCCCCCTGAGGAGGTCGAGGTCCTGGCGTCGACGCTCGGACCTCGAGCTTCCCCCCCCCCGCTCGCTCGCCGCCGCCTGGCTCTCCGCCTCAAGGAGCGCGCGCGGCAGAGCGAGCAGAGGGCGAGGGAGGGCGAGGCCGGAGGGGGCGCGGAGCGGTGTACGGATTTGGACGCCCGAAATGGGTACTGAAAGACTGGGTACAATGCCCAACAACAGTTCCTGTTCATTTTGAACAGGATTCGCTGTCCACGCCGCCGCGGCCTGTGTCCATTCGAGACAGAAGGCCGCCTGCCCAACAGCGGCCGCTGTTGGCTTGGGACAACATTTGTTGTTGAGCATAGTGCCCATTCTTTCCGTACCCATTTCGGGCGTCCAAAACGGAGGGCGTGCGCTCTCGGAGCTCCGCGCGGCCTTCCCGGGTCGGCCCGGGGGGCGAAGTCGGGCCTGCCCCCCTGCAGGGGGATCGTCGACGAAAGGCAAAAGACAGTCAAAAAGTAATCCAACATGGTTTCACAGAACAGTATTTTGACTAATTTTGGAATTTCTGAGATTTTCGCATTTGGATATTCAAAAAATCGGACACAACAGAGTCCAGACTATTTTTTGACTATTTTTGCAAATTCCCCCCTGTAGAGGGACAGGCCCGACTTAACCCGGCGGCGGCGCCTCCTTCGCCGCCCCCCGGGCGCGCTCCGCGCGCGAGGGACGACGACGACGACGACGTCGCCGCCCCCGGCCCAGCGCCGAGCCAAGAAGTCCGCGCGAACTTCCGAAAGTGCGTGCTTGCGCCGTTCTGTGGCCTCCTCTTCGAGGCTGCGATGAGAGCACACGTCGCCCGGCTGGTGGCCGAGAACGAGCAGGTCCAGAAGCAGGCCCAGGCGGCGAAGGAGGCGTTCACGGAGCGGCTCGGCGGACTGGAGCTGCAGCGGGATGCCGATGCCGCTGCCTGGGGCGGGAGGGACGACAAGGGCATGTGCGAAGCGCAGTTGGCCGCACTGGACTCGGAGAAGAAGCAGTTCCGGCAGGAGGCCACGGCAATCTTCAAAACCATGGAGGACTTTCTGAAGAGCCAGCTGCACGGATTGGAGCAGAACAGAACACAATTCCAACAGTACCTTGCCAACTCCGCCCAGGCAAAGGAGGCGGATGAGGATGTGCACGAAGCTCAGTTGAGCACGCTCGAGTCGGAGAGGGAGCAGTTCCGGCAGGAGGCCAGCATAATTTTCAATTTCATGGAACACACTCTGAAGAGCCAGCTGCACGGATTGGAGCTGGACAGGGGCCGACTCCAACAGCAGCTCGCCGCCTCCGCCCAGGACAGGGAGGTGGACGAGGATCTGCTCGATGCGCAGCCCAGCCCGCCCGAGTCGCAGAAGGAGCAGCCGCGGCAGGGAGCGAGTGACGGGAGCGAGGCCCAGCAGAAGCAGCTCGGGGGCTGCGGGCAGGAGCTCGAAGCAGCCACCGCCGCATAGCGCACAAAGGCCCCCGGAGCTCCGCGCGGACTTCCCCG
The DNA here is from genome assembly GCA_963575745.1 of Prorocentrum cordatum. NCBI lineage: Eukaryota > Dinophyceae > Prorocentrales > Prorocentraceae > Prorocentrum > Prorocentrum cordatum. The sequence continues at coordinate 6,132 of CAUYUJ010001350.1, forward strand.
ACCTGCCACGCCGCCCACGCCGCCCAGGGCTGCCGCGCCGCGGGCGCGGGCCGCGCGCTGCGGCGCCCGCCCCGTCGGCCCGAGCGCCACCGACGGGGCGCCCTCGGCCCGACCGCGCGCGGCCGCGCCGCGGCGCGCGGGCGGCGGCGCGGCGGCGCCGGCGCCCGCGCGAGCGGCCCGAGCGCCACCAGCGGGGCGCCCTGGGCCCGACGGCGCGCGGCCGCGCCGCGGCGGCGGCGGTGCCAGCCCGAGTGGCCGCCGCGCGGCGGGGGCGCGGGCGCCCCAGCGGCGCTGCGCGGCGGGCAGCCGCGCGCGCAGCGTGGGGGTGTAGGCAGGCCCTCCAGGCGAGCAGCGGCGGCGCGCGGCCACGCGCGCTGCCGGGGGCCACGTCAGGGGCAAGTCGGGCCTGTCCCTCCACAGGGGGAATGGTCAAACATGGTCCAAAAATAGACGGGGTACGATTTGTTTGACCATGTTTGAACATTTGTTGCATATGTTTTTTTTTTTTCTTTCCAACATCCGCCTGTGGGAGGACATGCCCGACCCAACGTTGGGGTGGGGATGGCCTCACGAGGGGGCGCGTCGACCCACGGTCGCCGATGGGGCCCTCGCGGCCCACTCCGCCCAGGCGCTGCGGCGTCGCGCCGAGAGGACGTGTCGCCAATGCGGGGTCGATGCTTCGCCCCCGGAGGAGGAGGAGGAGGAGGAGGAGGAGGAGGAGGAGGAGGAGGAGGAGGAGGAGGAGGAGGGGGAGGGGAGGAGGAGGAGGAGGAGGAGAGGGGAGGGAGGAGGAGGAGGAGGAGGAGGAGGAGGAGGAGGAGGAGGAGGGAGGCGGAGGCGGAGGCGGAGGCGGAGGAGGAGGAGGGAGGAGGAGGAGGAGGAGGAGGAGGAGGAGGAGGAGGAGGAGGAGGGGGAGGGGGAGGGGGAGGAGGAGGAGGAGGAGGAGGAGGAGGAGGAGGAGGAGGAGGAGGAGGAGGAGGAGGAGGAGGAGGAGGAGGCGGAGGCGGAGGCGGAGGCGGAGGCGGAGGCGGAGGAGAGGAGGAGGAGGAGGAGGAGGAGGAGGAGGAGGAGGAGGAGGAGGCGGAGGCGGAGGCGGAGGCGGAGGCGGAGGCGGAGGAGGAGGAGGAGGAGAGGAGGAGGAGGAGGAGGAGGAGGAGGAGGAGGAGGAGGAGGGAGGAAGGAGGAGGCGGAGGAGGAGGAGGAGGAGGAGGAGGAGGCGGAGGCGGAGGCGGAGGCGGAGGCGGAGGCGGCGGAGGAGGAGGAGGAGGAGGAAGGAGGAGGAGGAGGAGGAGGAGGAGGGAGGAGGAAGAGGAGGAGGAGGAGGAGGAGGAGGCGGAGGAGGAGGAGGAGGAGAGGAGGAGGAGGAGGAGGAGGGGGGCCCCTCAATGGTCGCCCCTCCGTCTGGAGAAGCTTAAGCGGAGGGCTCATACCCAGACCTGCTCGCGCTGTGAACAAATCACGACGGCAGTTTTTGTGTCGCTGGTTTCGGCCTCCGGGGGCCCTCCCTGGGCCTCGGGACCGTCAGAAAACGACTCAGGATGGGAAACAGGTCCTGGGGAAAGGGTCCAGACCTCTGGGGGTCGACGTTGTGAAAAAATTACAACATCGGGAGTCTGTGTGAGAAGCACCAGTTCTCAGACGTCCACGGGCGGTTTGCCTGACTGCGCCGGGCCTCCATGTCAGGGAACACGCGGACGGCCAGGTCGATGATCCTCAGGAAGTCCCTTGGCCCACTCCTCCTCCTCCTCCTCCTCCTCCCCCTCCTCCTCCCCCTCCTCCTCCTCCTCCTCCTCCGCCTCCTCCTCCTCCGCCTCCTCCTCCTCCTCCCCCCCCGCGTTCCTGGATTTGGCGCTCCTCGCGGTAGCACGATGACTGTAGGCCCGGGGCGGCGCTTCTGGCGCCGCCTCTGGGGCGCTCCGCGCGCAGGGGAGGGGGGTGGCGGGGAGGGGGTCCGGCGTTGGCGGAGAGGCCTCCCGCGGACGTGCGGAGGTTGATGTGCGTACAGAGTGTTTGTCCCCCTCGCGCGTGGCGGCACATTGGAGGCCAGGCCTCCGCGGGGGGGCTGCACATCTTCCCGAAGGAGCGTGCCACGCAAGACGGCCACCCCGACGTCACGAGGTCAGCGGCAATGTCGACGACGTCTGGGGGTCCCTCGCGATCTTCGGCGCCCAGCTTTCTGGTGCTCGGCTGGAAGCGAGCCAACGGCGCGCCATGGCTCAACTATCCTGGCGAAGGACCCAACCATATGAAGTTGTGGGTACCGCAATTGTGAATATCTTCTTCGGTGAAGCTCCCTATGGGGCCAAGACGCGCTGCGCCTGGGCGGGGGGGGAGCGCATGCGGGCGGTAGCACTGGGGCCGTCGGTGAAACTCCTTATGAGGCCACGAAGCGCTGCACTGGGTATGCGAAAATGCCAAGTTGGGTGTGGGGGACGCAAGCGGGCGGTCCCATTGGGGGCTTCGGTGGAGCTCCCTAATTGTGGGTGGGAATGCCAAACTGGGTGTGGGGGACGCATGCGGGCGGCCCTACTGGGGGCTTCGGTGGGGCTCCCTATGGGGCCACGAAGCGCTGCACTGGGCGGGTGAAAATGCCAAATCTGGTTTGGGGGACGCATGCGGGCGGTCCCACTGGAGGTGTCGGTGGGGCTCCCTGCGGGGCCACGGAGCGCTGCACTGGGTGGGTGACAATGCCAAATCGGGTGTGGGGGACGCATGCGGGCGGTCCCACTGGGGGCTTCGGTGGGGCTCCCTATTGGGCCACGAAACGCTGTAGTGGGTGGGTGTAAATGCCAAATTTGATGTGGAGTGCGCATATGGGCGGTACCACTGGGGGCTTCGGAGGAGCTCCCTATGGGGTCGCGAAGCTTTGTACTGGGTGGGCGAAAATGTCAAATTGTGCGTGGGGGGCGCATGCTGGCAATCCCAGTGGGGGCTTCGGTGGATTTCCCTATGGGGCCACGAAACGCTGCACTGGGCGGGTGAAAATGCCAAATTGGACGTGGGGTGCGCATGCGGGCGGTCCCAGTGGGGGCTTCGGTGGAGCTCCCTATGGGGCCACGAAGCGTTGTACTGGGTGGGTGAAAATGCCAAATTAAGCATTGGGGACGCATGCGGGCGGTCCCGTTGGGGGTTTCGGTGGGGTTCCGTATTGGGCCACGAAACGTTGTACTGGGTGAGTGAAAATGCGAAATTGGATGTGGGGGACGCGTGTGGGCGGTCCCACTGGGGGCTTCGATGGGGCTCCCTATTGGGCCACGAAACGTTGTACTGGGTGGGTGAAAGTGCCAAATTGGGCGTGGGGGGCGCATGCGGTCAGTCCCACTGGGGGGCTTTGTTGGAGCTCCCTATGGGGGCGCGAAACGCAAAACTGGTTGGGTGAACATGCCAAAAGTGGGCGTGGGGGGCGCATGCGGGCGGTCCCAGTGAGTTCTTCGGTGGAGCTCCCGATGGGGCCACGAAACGCTGCACTGGGGGGGTGAAAATGCCAAATTGGGCGTGGGGGACGCACGCGGGCGGTCCCACTTGGGGTTTCGGTGGAGCTCCCTATGGGGCCACGAAGCGCTGTACTGGGTGGAAGAAAATGCCAAATTGGACGTGGGGGACGCATGCAGGCGGTCCCACTGGCGGGTTCGGTGGAGCTCCCCATGGGGCTTCGAAACGTGTGAGGGATGTGCCGAAATGGGGGACGCATGCGGGCGGTGGAGAGGAGGAGGGGGAGGAGGAGGAGAAGAGGAACGCGGGGACCGTCTCTTCAAAACGAGGACCCAACACCACAGGATGGTTGGGAAAAAGAGGGGGGGCTCTCAATTCGCGTCCTCCCCTTCGGAGGTAAAACAAATGCGTTTGGGGGCCCTCTGGGGCCGCTCATGGGCGCTCTTGGGGCCCTCTTGGTTCCTTCTTGAGTCTCTTGAGCCCCTCTTGCCTCTCTTGGGCCGTCTTGGGGCCACGCTCGAGTACAGCGTCAGACACGCCCTTGGCCGACGGCGCTCCCGGTTCACTTGCTGCTGAGGCCTCGCACGGCTGGTTGTGCTGTAGACTCGTCACGGGGCGGCGTTCTTTAGCCATCCATTCGGCTGCCCTCCGGCGCGCGCGCGCTCCGTCCTCCTCCAGTCCCATTGTTTAGGTTGAGTCGGTTTCAGCTCTGATCTGGCGTTTGGGGCGGGCCAGTGAGCGGGGCACATCGTCACTTTTCCTCCTCCTACTTTCTCCTTTCCCTCCCCTTTACCCACCCCGCTTTCTCATATACCCGGCTTACGCGAGACCCTGAGACAGCGTACTCAATCAATTGAGAGACACGCATTGGAAAGGGGTCGATTGCGCGGACATTCATGCGCAAGCTGCCTGGTCGCGCGAAAGCGCGCTTGCGTCCACGCGGTGTGCCGCGTTGGCGGCCCTTTCTCCTCTTCTGAGGTTCATGGGAACCCCACCCTGCCAAGTCGATTAGCAAATGCATTGCCCCTTTCTCGACCAGAAAACGAAGGACGCCACCCCACCTACGGCCCTCCGTGTTGTGCTACGGCCCATCGGGTGCCGTAGCGTATACCACGCAAAAGCCCGCGCCTGATTTCCTGGTATATGCTTAAGCCGCCTGGGGCCGCAGGTGGGTCGGTATCGTTTGTTTTCTGATTCACTCTTCGGTTGTTGGAAGGTTGTTGCGGCCGCAGTTTCTGCGGGCCTGCGCCCAGTGGGTCTGGTCCCGGGTCGTTCTCAGGCAGGGGCGTTTTGCTACAAGGGGTTCTGACCCCCGTCTTCGTCGTCGGTCAACTGTTCCCGCAGGTGGAAGCACCGCCCGAGCGGAGGAGGAGGAGGAGGCGGAGGAGGACAAGGAGGAGGAGGACGAGGAGGAGGAGGAGGAGGAGGAGGACGAGGAGGAGGAGGAGGAGGAGGAGGAGGAGGAGGAGGAGAGGGAGGGAGGGAGGGAGGGAGGGAGGAAGGGAGGAGGAGGGAGAGGAGGAGGAGGAGGAGGAGGTGGAGGAGGAGGAGGAGGAGAGGAAGGGAGGAGGAGGAGGAGGAGGAATGAGGAGGAGGAGGAGGAGGAGGTGGAGGAGGAGGAGAGGAGGAGAGGAGGAGGGGGGAGGAGGAGGAGGAGGAGGAGGAGAGGAGGAGGAGGAGGAGGAGGAGGAGGAGGAGGAGGAGGAGTTGGAGGAGGAGGAGGGAGGAGCAAGGGGTGCTGTCCGCCCCTGATGTCGTCGTCGGTCCACTGTTCCCGCGGGAGGGAGCACCGCGCGAGCGAAGACCGCTCGATGCGGTCTTACGCCCTGGGCTCGCGGCGCGCGCGCGCTGCTCGAGACGTAGCCGTAGATGGAAACGCTGGGCTGACTCCAAAAATGTCTGGTGTCTGGGTATTCCTGTTCCTCCCCGTTGACCGTCGTGCTCCTCTCGCTCCTCCAGGGTGGCTGCACGGTTCCGGGGAGCTTGTGCCGCGCTCCGAGGATGCTTCGGGTGACTCGGGCCTCCTCCTTAACCTGTTGGAGTCTTGGGTTGGGGGGGTCCATCTTGTGCCCGTCTTGGGCCCTGTACCTGCTCGCGGGCCGCCCTGTCCACACCCAGCCGCAAGCCGTCTCGCTCACTCTGGCCCGCCCTCCCAAAACCTAAGTCAGTCCCAAGTCTCAGCATCGACAGTGGCTGCCATCGACGACCATCGGGAACCAGTGCAGACGCCAGCCAGGTGCGCGATGCCGCCCGCGAGATGCGCCGCGCGGGAGCGGGCCCTTGGCCGAGCGACCAGGCTGGAGATGGGAGCGCCAGGCGATGTGCGTTGGATTCCCGCGGGGCATGGCCAGCAAACAAGCCCGCCGCCACCGTTCCTTGGGGACGGTTCGATGCTCGAGCGCTCGCGGCCCAGTGGGCGGCAGCGGTTGGGGCGGTGCTTGGCGACGGCCGGGGCGGTGCTTGGCGATGGTGGAGGCGGTGGGGCCGCAAGGCCATCGCGTGAGGGCGCCGGGGCCTCGCGGGCCCTTGCTGGCGCCCGACGGAAGCGTCTGAAGCAGCAGACTGGATTGCCGAAGCACCAGGCCATTGGCCGGCCTGGGGCGCACCACGCGGAAACCCTAAACCTTCTCCCGCAACCCTGGGTCGGGGGTGAGGAGGTCAAAAGAATCGGGGACACTCGCGAAACGGAAGGATCCGAGAAGATGTGTTCGTCGATGAGGGCTCCGGCTGACTTGGTGCTTCAGTCCGACGCTTTCGTCCTGCGGTTTAGTCGTGGCGTCGCCACCAATATCGACAGCAGGTCTCAATGTGCGCGGTCCGCGCGCCAATGTGGAAGGGAAGGGGCCCCCCTCCTAAGCAGTCCTCTGCCCGTTCTCCCTCTTCCCTTCTCTCGTGCTCCCCCCCCCTCCCCTTACTCGAGCGGAATCTACCCTGCTTCTTCTCACCCCTGCCCTGTCCGCGGCCACTTACAGCCTGATCAGGTCGCGCGCCCGCTCCCGCTCTTGCCTTTACGCAGTTCCGTCCGCTATACAACTGCACCCCTCTTTACACCAGATCTCGTCTGACATCCTCTCTACTTGGTAGCGGAGCGTCGGCTCCAACCACGGCCGCAATGGGCTTCTCGTTCTCGCTTCGCGTCGAGAGCACAGGCTCCAACTCCTCGCCACTCCACATCGTGCCGCTGTACATCCAACTGGTCATCTCGGTGGATGTTCGCTTTCATCGCCTTCTTCCCGCTCGCCATGGCAGGAAACGTCGTCGTTTTCGGGTCCGTCGGGGCGTCCGCTCCTCCTCCAGGACCGGCGACGAGAAGGCGCACATTTACCCCAACCAACGCGACACTTACAGGGACCCCGGCCGCGCGCCAGAGCTGTCAGCGATCCATCCCAGGCTTGCGTTGACTATGTCATCGGGGCCCCACGCTGTCAATACACCCGCCTGTTGGTGTAGCTGCAAATATCAGACAGCTGCTCGACACAACTTTCACATCTCCGGTGTCAGCGAGGGGTCCTGAATTCTTGGTGACTGTGTCACGAGAGCTCAGGGAGGAGCCAGCAGAGAAGAGCGGGGAGGAAATGGAGGGTTTGACGACTGTGTCGCCAGCACTCCGAAGGACAGCGAATCTGAACTGGGAAATCCTTAGTTCTGGTTCACTTTACCCACTCCTTCCCTGCAGCCTGGCAGGACTGGGTACCGATGCGCACTCCTCTTGACCATCGAGCAATTGGCGGTGTTCAGTACCCTGACAACGCGACGTACGAGGAACATACCCAGGATCATGTCGCGGGATGCTCCGAGCACCGAGAGCACCACAACCGCGCGACGGAAGCACGCGCCCAATACGCACACGACGAGGACGCAAATCCGAGGCAAGTATCCACGGCGTCTCGGAGGCACATTTCTGGGGCATCGCCGCTGCCGGTCCCTTGGCTTCCAGCACCTCTACGACAAGCGGAGGTAACAACACTGTGGATGGAAGGCCGTAGGGGCGGGCTTACTTGCCATCGCCAGCTGCATCTCCTGCGTGGGCGCAGGCGGAGGCAGCGGCGCAATGCGACGCCTCCGAATCTGGGGGCACGAGCAGCAAGCTCGCGTGCCCTTCCAGAAATGGGCGCGGGAGGCGATGATCTTGTCAGCGGCGAACTCCGACTTCCACGAGTTTCGTCAGGCGGTCTCGCCTCGCTTCACCGGCATGGCGCGCGAGCGCGAGGCGAATGGCCGCCGGCTGTCCTGATCCAGGGAGGCTTCATCAACGGCAACTCAGCGCCGCCGCCACCGATGATTTTCCCAATGCGCAGTTTGGCCGAAAGGTGGGGCCAAGTGGACCAGGCGGAGCGCACTTCGGCAGCGTCAGCACATGCAGACTTCAAGAGACTGCCGCAATAACGCATATAGACAATCTCCTCACACGATTCGACATCCTGCGCAACCGGGCGCAGCAAGCTGGTCAACTCACGATCGGCTTCAAGGGCCTCAGCTTCCTCTTGCTGCGCGCCGATGACGCGTCGAACGCCCAACTGGCCATGGGATTGCAGCCCCGCAACGTGGCCTGCCCCGCGAACGCCCAGCAGCTCGCGCGCATGACGGGCCGCCTGCGGCGGCGCCGTGGGCACGTGATCGCGGGGTCGCAAGGAATCCTCGCCTCGGCGGCCCACGCTGCCCAACGGGGCGCCCTCCTCACGGGCGCGCTCACGCGAGATCAGGTCCAGGGCGCCTGTGGCACCGTAGCCGGATCGAGCTGGTACGGAATGGGCGCAGTTGCACTGGGGCCGGCGCCGATGCAATTTTCGCCAGCAGCCGCCGGCAGCGCCAGCGCGGCGTCGCCGGCGCGGGGGGCATTCCCAGCAGCAGGCGCCCACTCAGGCACCGACGCTGGCACCGTCTGCCCATTCGGCGAGGATGCTGCCGCAGACGATCCCGAGTTTCGCGATGTTCTCGTGGAACAACGCGGCGCGCGCCTCCTCCGGGTGCGCGAGCGCGCCAGAGCGCGCCGACGCAGCTTTAACGGCCGCGAGCCCGCGCGCCTCGTCAGGGGGGCCATGGGGCGAGGGGGCAGGGGCCAAGGCAAGGGCTGCCGCGCGCCTTCCCGACCAACGTGTCCGAACGCGACCTCCGGGAGATTGTCGCAGGTTTCGGGGGCGGCGTGGGCCAGAGCAACCGCCGGGGCGCGTCTCGGGGCGGCGAGCGCGACCCCGCGGAGCACCTCGCGCGCGACTGCCCCCGGCGCCGCAGCCAACGGCGCGTTCTCTTCCACAGCGCCAGCGCCCCAGCAACACCATCGCCGCCGGCGTCTCCGCCGCTCGCGCTCCTGGGGCAGCGGGCGCCGCCAGCTCCATCCGAGCAGCGGCCCGCGCTGACAAGGGCGGCCCCGGGCCCCAGGGAAGGCGATCCCACGCGGAGAGCTGGCCCCTGGAACGGCGGGCAACCGACCCCGGCAGCGGCGGCGCCGCGGCCGGCAGCGACGGCCGCTCCAAGTACGTCGTCAGACGGATCCAGGGCAGCAAGTCGGCCACGCCCACTAGTCGAGCAGGGCCGGCGCTGCGGCGACTGCGACGGGAGATGGCGGAACTCGCGAGCTGCGCGCAGGACTCTGCGCGGCCAGCGGGGGAAGCCGCGCCAGCAACTTCAGCGGCTGCAGCAGCGCCGCCACAACCTCCGCCACAAGGGCGGGCGCAGGCGGGCGGCGCGTTCCCGCCGGGGCAAGCCCGGGGGCGCGACTGGGAAACTTGCGCCCGAGCCGCCGCCCCCCCGGCCCTCTTCGCCGACGCGCAACTGCCGAGCTGGGCGCGCGCGCCTTCAGTCTCAGCCGTCGGCGCCCGCGCCCCGCGCGGATCTAGCTTCGCACGGCCGCCGCTGTCCGCGCCGGCAGTCGCGTCGCCACCAGTGCCGGAGCCCCCCCAGGAGTTGGCTCTGTTCAGCCAGAACAGCCTTGTCGACGTAAGTCAGACGTCAGGGAAAGTGGCCGCGCAGCCGCGATGCGTGGAGGGCCAGCGGCGGCCGATGCGAGCACGACGTGGGGGCCGCCCTCGACCGCGCATGGAAGACGACGGCGCTTCGACGAGCTCCGCGGCGCGCGGCCGGCGCTCATGCTCGCGCGGCAGAGAGGCGAGCAGCGACGTCAGGCCAGGCAGAGTCGGACGTCGGACACAACCCTTGTTAATCTTCGCCCAGTGCCAGCCGCAGCGCCTGCCGAGCCTCCTTCAGTCGCAGCTTTCACCAGCTATCTGCCTGCAAGGGTTCCAGAATTGCGAGGGGGTGTTACGCCCGCGGCGCCGCCGCATCTCGCGCTGGGCACGCCATCTGCAGCTGATGCAGGACACAGGCGTTCGTTTTGGTGCGCGGCCTGGCGCGCCGTGGACCAGCCGCGACGCCGATCAGGCACGTCGACCTGGCCAAGGCAAAGGCTGACGAGCCGGCCAGAGGTCAGCTCCCAGACCTCTCCCTCCTGGGAGCAGCGGCCTGCGCCCTGCTCACCCAGCACCGCGTCGCCGCGCGCGTCGTCGCCCAGCAGAGAGCCAAGCACAAGCTGCACACCCGACGCGCGTTGCAGCCTAGTTCAGTCGCCCTGACCATGCTGAAGATCAAGGCACGCATCGCGTTCCCAAATATGGAGTGCGCCAGGGGACTCAGCGCGCACAGCGACGGGTCGTTCAAGAGGGAGGATGAGACAGGGTACGGCATGAGAGGAACCGTATTCATGCGCAGCGGCAAGTGCCGCCGCACTGGCAAATAGGTGCGCCACTTGATGGCCGCAATGGCCGATCACACAAGCTGGCGTGCTGATCCTCGTTCGGCTCAGAGCTGCTCGCAGCATGCGGCGCGGCCGACGGACTTCAGGCGCACCTCTTTCGCGCTGCGCGAGACGGTGTTCGGCCTCGCCATTGCCGAGGAGATCAGGAGGCTGAGGGGGGAAGGAGGTTGCGCGATCCCTGCTGGTCTCGTCATAGATGGCACGTCCGTCTTCAGCGCCCTGCTTATGGGCCTGGCACGGCCGATGGCCGAGAGCAATACGGCAGTCGAGCATGCACGCGAGTGCTGCTCCAGCTAAATATGTCACTTGAGCAGCAGTAGCTATTCAGTTGTGTTGCGCCAGTAATCTCTCGTTCGCAGCAGGCTGGCATGTTTGACGAAGGGTGCGGTCAGAAGAGCACCCCATATGTTGTGAACGCGTTCTGCATAGTGCTATTGGCACGTAGCTGTTGATGAAAGTGCGGTCTGTGGAGCATTCCTTCCGGCAGCAGGCAACTTTGTTTATGAAGGTGCGAGAAAAAACGCCCACCCTCTGTGCAGCTGCTTTGTGCAAGCGAGTGCACGAAGGACTTGCTTGAGCACCAGACTCGAACGTGATCCATCCTGCATATTCTCACCCGTGTCCTTCCCGACGCCGTGTACAGCCTGATCACGTCGCGCGCCAACTGTATGTCTTGCGTTCAGACACTTCGTTCGGCGATGCGGAAGCATCCCAGTTTACACAACATTTCTTCTTACATCCATTTTTCTAATTCCCCGCCCACCCCTCCACCCCGACTCCCCACCCACCCACCCCTCCACCCCAACACCCCCTCCCTGTGTGGGAGCGCGCGCAAGGAGGGAGAGGGAAGGAGGACGAGAAGCAGCGGCACGAGAAGCAGGATGGGCGGGAAAGGAGGACGGCTGGAGCAGCAAGGCAAGGGATAATGATGATGAGGGCGATGAGGATGGAGGGTATTGAGGAGCAGGATTGAGGAGCAGGGGGGCGAGGAGGAAGGAGAAGGAAGAGGAGGAGGAGGAGGAAAAGGACGAGGTGGAAGGAGCAACGGAAGCAAGAGGCGGAGGAGGAGGAAGAGGCAGAATCTGATGATGAGGATGGGGATGAGGATGAGGCTGAGGATGAGGATGAGGATGATAATGATTATGGTGCTGATGATGATGATGCTGATGATGATGAGGATGCTGATCATGATGATGCTGCTGCTGATGATGATGGTGATTATGGTGGTGGTGATGATGATGATGATGATGATGATGATGATGATGATGATGATGATGATGATGATGATGATGATGATGATGATGATGATGATGATGATGATGATGATGATGATGATGATGATGAGGGAGGGAGGGAGGAGGGCGGGAGGGAAGGGAGGGAGGGAGGGAGGAGGGAGGGAGGGAGGGAGGGAGGAGGGAGGGAGGGAGGGAGGGAGGGAGGGAAGAGGAGGAGGAGGAGGAGGAGAAGGAGGAGGAGGAGGAGGAGGAGGAAGGAGGAGGAAGACACGCTCCTCGCTCCCCCGCGGCCAGTCTCACCACAGCTTCGTGCCGCCCGCCGCGAGCTTCGCGCCGCCCACCACGAGCTTCGTGCCGCCCGCCAAGAGCTTCAGCACTACCCACAGCTTCGTACCGCCCGCCCAGACCATGCCGAACCTTGCAGGGAGGGCCCCTGGGTCGGGCACATCGGCTACCAAGCCGGTCTCCTCTTCCCCCTCCCCCCCGGTATCAGGGCGTTCCGATGTTGTTCACATGTGGCGTGTTCGCCCGTTTTCGGGCCCGGCGACCATCACAGAGCGATCGGGCTTATAAAGTGCAGCAGGAAGATGGGGATTGGGGCTCTAGTCGTGGTTTTCTTCGCGCTGTTGCAATTGTTTCGCAACGTCGGATATCAGGGCCTTCCTCTCGGTACGATTGAAATGGGTACGGAAAGAACGGAAACAGAGACCGACATCAGTTTCTGCCCATTTCGAATAGGAGTCGTTGTCGGTGTGGCCGCGGGCATTGTCCACTTCAGATAATAATAACAAAAAAAGAACGCTTGCCCAACAGCGGCCGATGCCGGCTTTGGACAAGGTTTGCTGTCAGACGTTGTACCCATGCTTGCCGTTCCCATTTCTAGGGGGCCTCATGCGAACCCTACCCCTACCTACCCCCCACGATTTCGGAGGAGGGTGGGGTTCAATTCGCTCGGGAGCTCCCGAACGAAGTGAACCCCACCCTCCCACTCCGAAATCGTGGGGGGTAGGGGTAGGGTTCGCAGGGGCCCCCTAATTTCTGGTGTGTTTGCCTGTGGGGCGTTTCGTTGGATGGCCCTCGTCGCCACAGCTGTCTCCGCCTCGAGGTCCTCGTCTGGCTGCGCCCCTAGAGGAAAGAGGCGCCTTCTGTAGGGATCGAGCGGGGCCAGGACGGAGCTCAATCCGTTCCAGAGCGTAGCCGGCACGCTCTCAGAGCTTCCCGGAACGCTCGGATAAGGCCGCGACGCCATTTTCCAGAGCCGCTTGATCTCAGGGATTCTCGATTTATCCTCACCCGGCACGGAGGCGGATGAGCAGGAGCACGGGAGCAGGGTCACCCCCGAGGCATGCTTGGAGGCTTTCGGATCTCTTGGTCACTGGAGACCTCTGGCGTGTGTTCCAACAGGTGGTTCTCGGCCACTGGGGCTGACGCGATCGTCCTCAGCGGCCCCATCTCAGCTGCCCAGACGTACAGGTAGAGACCCGCACATGGTGTTAGAAGGCTTGCGCGTTTGTCTTTCCCCCGCACAGGTCCAGATTGATATCATTACTCTTCCTGTTCAGGTGCTCGTGGCAAATGTCGCCACCGTGCCAGCGCACCACTCTGTGTGGCAGGCCCTCCCTGCAAGGAACGCCCAGACGATTGAAGCGTGTGACAGCGCTAGGGGGATGTCACATGTGGCGCGCTCTTCGCCAGACCCTAGAAGGTCGCAACGGGTAATGGTTGTCCTTCACTGGGTCCAGGGGGCCAGAACATATGATGACGCTCTCCTCGGCGGCGAGTGAAAGGGGCAAGTGAGAAGGAGAAGGCCTTCTCAGAAGGCGGCGGGACTTCTCAGAAGCCCTCGCGCCTTGAGGGAAGTGTCCTGTGTCTTCGTGGAAGGCTTAGGAAGCTTCTCAGAAGGCCAGGGTAGTTCCAAGCCTCCTAAGAAGGCCGTCTCCTTCTCACTTCCCCCCTAGCTCGCCGCCGATCTTCAGATCCCAGAGCGCCGCAACATGTGACAGCTCGCGTCGCAAGGGAAGACATGGTCGTAGCAGGTTGCAGTTGGTTTCCCGATGTTCCTGTGCCTTGGCCTGCCTTCGCCGCTGCGGGGACGACGACGACGGTACCGATCACGACGACGACGGCGGCGGCGGCGACATTGGAGGCGACCGGGAGCCCCGTCCGGACGGTTGCGACGGAGGGGATCTCCCAGTGCCCCGATCCATCGGACGGACTCGTTCGCTCCAGGGTTCTCCCGAACGCATCAGGATGCCACCAGATCGTTCCATTCCTTGGTGGTCTCCAAACCAGGTGGTGAGACACCCGGTGGTGACCCCGATTCCCCAAAGAAATAATTCTGGGTCACCACCGGGTTTGGGGACACGCGGTCGCCACGAGGCTTTGCGTTTCCTGGGCCAGCCAGCGCTCGAAAACCATTACCCAAATCGCCCAAAACTCACCACCGGGTGTTCTCACCACCACGTTTGGGGTCCACCAAACTCCGAGGCGGCCCAGCAGAGCTCCGCGAGGGGCCAAGGGAGCACAAAGAGAGGGAGCCCCAGGAGGCCCCCAGCGCGGCCCACAGCGCCCCCAGCGCGAGGACAGAGGGCCGAAGGCCACGACAGAGACGAGCGACGGCGACAGCGGCCACGAGGTCGACGACGGCGGCGGCGACGACGACGGAGACGGCGAAGACGACGAAGACGACGAAGACGACGAAGACGACCAGGACGACGACGACGACGACGACGATGACGACGACGACGACGGCGACGACGACGACGACGACGACGACGACGACGGCGGCGACGGCGGCGACGACGACGACCACGACGACGACGACGACGACGCTCACGACCCCGACGACGACGACGACGAAGGCGAAGGCGGAGGCGGCAACGGCGACGACGACGACGACGGCGACGACGGCGACGAAGGCGAAGGCGACGACGACGACGACGACGACGACGACGACGAAGGCGAAGGCGACGAACGCGAAGGCGACGAAAACGAAGGCGACGAAGGCGCGGGGGAGGGGAAGCGGCCGCTGGCCGCATATGGGCTCCGCCGCCCGGCCTGTCGGCGAGGGATGGTGGGTGCGCAGGCACGCCGGGCCCTACGCGCACCAGTTTGCCAGCCCGAGGCCAGTTTTTTTTGTTGCGGGGGGGGGGGGGGCGCGGGCCGCAGGGGAGGGGGAGGAAGCGAGGGAGGAGGAGGAGGAGGAGGAGGAGGAGGAGGAGGAGGAGGAGGCGGAGGAGGAGGGAGGAGGAGAGGAGGAGGAGGAGGAGGAGGGAGAGAGAGAGAGGAGGAGGAGGAGGAGGAGGAGGAGGAGGAGGAGGAGGAGGAGGAGAGAGAGAGAGAGGGAGGAGAGAGGGAGGGGGAGGAGGGAGGAGGAGGAGAGAGGGAGGGGGAAACGTTGGAGGAGGAGGAGGAGGAGGAGGAGGAGCAGGGAGGAGGAGGGAGGAGGAGGGGCGGGGGAGGATGAGGGGAAGAGGAGTCGAGGGGAGAGGAGCGCCAGGAGGAGGAGGGGAGACAGGAAACGGCAAGAGGACATGCATGGAGGAGGGAGGAGCAAGAAGGGAAGGAGGAACGCCAGGGGGAGGATCAGAAGGAGGATCAGCCAAGCGCAGAGGGGGGCAGAAGCACCCCTGCTTCTTGTAAGGGGCGGGCCTTGTCTACACGTGTGAGGCCCGCGACTCCTCCAGAGCAGCCTCCTTCTGAGGAGCCTTCTTCCCTCCCCCTTATCCCCCTGTGCGGGCCGCCAGGAGGAGGGGGATGAGGCAGGCGGCAGCCACTCGGGCCCCGTCCACTCCAGGGGTCGAAGCTCAAGAGCACGCACAAGTGTGCTATGAGCACGTGTAGCTGCCAGCTGAGCGCGCGCTCAGGCCAGTCGTCGACTACTCCCGCAACCCTGTGCGCACAGGGTCGCCGTACAGGTGCAGCCTGTGGCCGAAGAGAATCGTTCGACTACACGCAAGAGTGACCCTTCGCCAGAGTGACCTTTGGTGAGGGCCCACGGGGGTCCCCCGATCGCCGAACTCGATGCAGCAGTATCGTCTGACGCGCTTGCCCTTGGGTCCCCCCCGCGGCCCCCAGAACAGCTGCGCCCCAAAGGTCACTCTTACCCAGGGTCACCCTTGCGTGTAGTCGAATCTTGTCAGTTATCCGAAAACAGTACACGGCGCTCCCCACCAGCTTCTTCGATAGTATTCATACCGCTGTGGCCAAAAACGTTATCCACTCCAAGCGCGGCTGATCAACATAACGCTTTTCGAATTGCATGTTGCCCGACCTGTTGTGTGTTCAGCGCGTGTCCACATATCAGGAAGCCTTCGGCCTGGCGCAGCAATACGGTAAGAAGCGAATACAGGAAATCGCGGCGCCTACAATTACCGAGACGCCTTGTCACCAAGCTTGCTGCGTCAACGCCCAGATTGATGGTTGCCGAGGCTTGGCCATGCACATTAATAGCGGACCCAGCTGCGCGACCAGCAGCACCAGTGCACGTGTGGGTGGGTACCAACCGGATGACGATTGGAGGTAGAAGGGAAAAGGTTTTTGATGATCTTGCTTCACAGTCGAGTGTTTGAGCGCACGCAGCCACTCCGCATCGTGCGTCCGTTTGGATGCGTGGCTCGTCTTTTGTTGTGGACTTCGACGCTGTATTGTCCAGATCGACTCAGACAGTGCAGGTTTCTGTCGTAACGTTTCCTGGCCCCAAGATTTGGCTGGCCGGCAGCAGGGAGTGACAGATGAGGTGCGGGGGTTGGGGCTCCATCCCATCACCAAGCGATTCCTCGCGTCTACCTCGCACGCATTACGATATAGTACATGTTGCGCCTGTCCTTGTCCTTTAAGATGGAGTCGCGCATGCGCGACTCTGCTTTGAGATGCCCACATTTCCACAGCTTATGAGGAGAAGAAGGAGCGCCAGGAGGATGAAGGGGAGAACTCAGGGAACAAGAGGACGAGGACGAGGAAGAGGATGAGGCGACGGGGGGGAAGCCTCAAGCACCGTTTCAGTCCGACGCCAAGCAGAGTGGGGGGTCCCTTGTGGTCGGGCGGATGAAGCGGAAAAGGGAGGAGAAAGACTTTATTGGGGGGGCTAGAGAGCCAGGGGGAGAGGGAGGAGGAGGAGGAGGAGGAGGAGGAGGAGGAGGAGGAGGAGGAAGAGGACCAGTGCAAACCCAAGACTCATCAACGATGTTGGAATAAACCTTCCCTCCAAGCTCCCTCCTCGCAGGCCCTTACAAGGATTCATTTCCACTTAGGGAGGTACCCTGTTTGGAGACAATCGTTTGAAGATCCTCAAGCGTGTCCAAACATCATCCTCGGGACTCCAACGCCACGATTCAGCCTGGCCGTTGCTTCTTGACGATCCTGATTCGTACCAGAGCTCCACTTCTGGACTTCAACACCGCGAATCAACGTAAATGTTAAGGCCTGGCAATCCTGAATCATTCCCAAACGACATTTCTGGTACGTTAGCCATGGGAGTCCGTAAAACTTCTGACAGATGTTTGAGACGAGTGTGCGCGGCGCTACGGCGAGCTCAACATGTTGAAAAGGAGCCGCCCTCAATCCGTGAAACCCTTGCAGTTCTTGAAGACGAATGTGCGAGGCGGTAAGGCGAGAGCCACATTTTGAAAACGGCCCGCCCTCAATCCGTGAAGCTCTTGCAGATCGTTAAGACGAATGCGCGCGGCGCTAAGGCGAGAGCCACATTTTGAAAACGGTCCGTCCTCCATATGTGAAGCTGCTGCCAGCTTCGAAATTTCAAGATCAGAAATGGTGAGGAAGTCTCAGGCGAAACGCCTGGCCCGCCCTTCCGACTGGCCTCAGGTTGCGGCACGGAGGAGTCATGTATAAGGAGGAGGCATCGAGGAGGGGAAGGGAGAAGGAGGGAGAGAGGGAGAGGGATGAAGGGAGAGGAAGGATGAGGAGGAGGAGGAGGAGAACCAGTGCAAACCCAAGACGCATCAAAGATGTTGGAATAAACCCTCCCTCCAAGCTCCCTCTTCCCAGGCCCCTACATGGGTTCATCTCCACTTAGGGAAGTACCCCGTTTGGAGACAACCGTTTGAAGATCCGGAACCGTGTCCAAACACCATCCTCGGGACTCCAGCGCCACGAATCAGCTTTACCGTTACGTCTTGACGACCCTGAAACTTGCCAGAACGCCACTCCTGGCATTTCAACACCGCGAATCGACGTAGTTGGGCCTGACCATCCTGAATGGTTCCATATTGCAATTGTTGGTGCATTGACAATGGGAACGTCTGAAACGATTGCACATGTTTAAGACGAGTGCGCGCGGCGCAAGGGCGAGGGCCACATTTTGAAACAGAGCCGCTCTCAATCCGTGAAATGATTGCAACGGTGTGAAACGAATGTGCGCGGCGCTAGGGCGAGAGTCAAATTTTGAAAAGGAGCCACCATCGATCCGTGAAGTTCTTGCAAATCTCTAAGAAGAGTGTGCGCGGCGCTTAGGCGAGAGCCTTGTGTTGGAAACCACCCGCACTCCATCCGTGAAACCCTTGCAGCTCTTTAAGACGAGTGTGCGGGGCGGTAAGGCGAGAGCGACAGTTTGCAAACGGCCCGCCCTCAATCCGTGAAGCTCTCGCAAATCGTTAAGGCAAGCGTGCACGGCGCCTAGGCGAGAGCCACGTTTTGAAAACGGCCCGCCCTCCATCTGTGAAGCGGCTGCCAGCTTCTAAATTTCAAGATCAGAAATGGTGAGGAAGTCTCAGGCGAAACGCCTGGCCCGTCCTTCCGACTGGCCTCAGGTTGCGGCAGGGAGGAATTATGTATAAGGAGAAGGAATCGAGGAGGGGAAGGGAGAAGGAGGGAGAGAGGACGTTTTGAGAACGGCCCGCCCTCCATCGGCGAAACTGCTGCCGACTTGTAAGCCTCAGAGACACGAGTGGTACGGAAGTCTCCGGCGAGACGCCCAGGTCCGCCCTTCCGACCGACCTCGGGGTGCGACAGGGAGGAGCTACATTTACAAGGGAAGGGACTTGAGAGAGAGGAGGGCGAGGAGGAGGGGAAGGGGCAGGAGACCTCCTCGGGAAACAACCTGAGAGAGGGCGGACAGGCACGGAGACAGGCACGGGCCGCCAGGCCGCGGAAGGTCCGGGGGGGGGGAGCGGACAGGAGGAGGAAGGAGGAGGAGGAGCAGGAAGGAGGAGGGAGGAGGAGGAGGAGGAGGAAGGAGGAGGAGGAGGAGGAAGAGGAAGGAGGAGCAGGAAGGAAGAGGAGGAGGAAGGAGGAGGAGGAGGAGGAAGGAGGAGGAGGAGGAAGGAGGAGGGAGGAGGAAGGAGGAGGAGGGAGGAGGGAGGAAGGAGGAGGAGGACGGGGGGCAGGCGCGGGGGAGAGGAGGCCCCCCCCCTCCCCGCACGCGCGCAGGGCCTCCTCGCTCCTCCCTCCTGCCGCCTCCGGCGCTCTGCCCTGCCGTGCCGCGGCGCGCGTCGGCGCTCTGTCGGGCCCCGGCGCGGGTCGCGCCCCCCACTCTCGGGAGGGGAAGGAGCACACAGACACGATTCATCGTCGCTTCCCCCCCAAAGATGGGGAAACATGGGACGTGGGGGGGTGGGGAAGACAGAAAGCCCGGAAGAGATGGGGAGACATGGGGGAATGCTGTTATTTGTGCCTAGTTATTTGTATGTCCCAGGGCCCCTTCACATTCGTCATCCCTTTGCCTCGGCATGGGCTCGGAGGTGGGCGTGTTTTTTTCGGCGGGTGCCATCCAGGAGCAGCCCAGATCGCCTGGCAGAACAAGCACGCACGAAGCCAACAGGTGCACGGGGAATGGACGTCCGAGCAATCGCGGGCTTGCTTTGCCATGCTGTGGCCACCCCCTGGAGAGAGAGACAGAGAGAGAGAGGGAGAGAGAGAGGGAGGGAGGGTCGTCGTCGTCGTCGAACGAGGGCTTGTCGGATTTCCGCGTGATCCGAAGAGAGGGGTTGAGGGAGGAAAGAGAGAGAGAGAGAGGGAGCGCCCTGGACTTCGGGCAGCGTGCCCTTTGGTTTCAAAAGCTGTACACTCGCAGCGACCTCAGGACATGCCAACTCGTGCCTCAGGGCACAGTGGGGGATTTATACACACACGTGTACGACGATGAGGAGGAAGCTGATCAACATAACGAAACTTATGATGACGATGCTGGTGTTGATGATGATGGCGATGCCGCCGGCGACGGTGATGTTGATGATCGTGATGGTTATGGTGGCGATGATAATGGCCATGGCGGCGACAGCGAGGATGGTTACAATAGGCGATGCTGGCGACGATGGTGGTGGTGATGCTGCTGGTGCGGAAGATCAGAGGACGTGATGATGAGGAGCAGGTGGTTTGAGATTCCAGGGGGGACGCAGTGCCTGGCCCTGGCCCGCTCAAAACGGAGCGCTCTCACGAAGCCCGTGCTCGCGCGCACGAAGAGGCGGTCCTCGTCAACAGGGCCTTCGCGGCGGCCCGCACAGCCGTTGGGCAGGGGCCTTGGTGGTCAGGGAGAGCGTCCGCCCGACCTTTTGCAAGACTCGGTCGGCCCTTACGAGCTGGCCTGCAACGTTTTAGCTCTGATGAGAGGGGAAAGGAGGAGGAGAACGAAGGAGGGTATATATTGAAGGAGGAGGATGAGGAGGAGGAAGGTTGGAGGAGGAGGAGGAGGGGGAGGAGCAGGAGGAGGAGGAGGAGGAGGCGGAGGAGGAGGAGTGAGGAGGAGAGTAGAAGGAGGAGGGAGGAGGGAGGAGGAGGAGAGGAGGAGGAGAAGAGCAGGAGGGAGGAGAGGAGGGGAGGAGGAGGAGGCGGAGAGGAGGAGAGGAAGGAGGTCGGACGAGGAGGAGGAGGAGGAGGAGAGGAGGAGGAGGAGGAGGAGGAGGAGGAGGAGAATAGAAGGAGGAAGAAAGGTAGGAGGAGGAGGCCGAGGCCCCGGAAACCCTCCGTCCTACACCCGAGGAGGCTTTGTCCACGGCCCCTCAGCACTCAGAGCCCCCCCTCGCCATTTCAGCTCCAGAGAGGAGGAGGGAGGGAGGGAGGGAGGGGGGCAGGGAGGAGGAGTGACGAGGGAGAAGCGAGGAGGAGACGGACGAGGAGGAGGAGAGGGAAGGAAGGACGGAAGGAGGAGGACGATGAGGGAGGCGGAGGGAGGAGGAGGAGGAGGCGGAGGAGGAGGAGGAGGAGGAGGCGGAGGAGGAGGAGGCGGAGAGGAGGAGGAGGAGGAGAGGAGGAGGAGGAGGAGGAAGGAGGAGGAGGAAAGGAGGAGGAGGAGGAGGAGGGGAGGGGAGGCGGAGGAGGAAAGGAGGAGGAAAGGTTGGAGAGGAAGGTTGGAGGAGGAGGAGGAGGAGGAGGGAGGAGGAGGAGGAGGAGGCGGAGGGGAGGAGGAGGAGGAGGAGGAGGAGGAGAGGAAGAGGATGAGGAGGAGGAGGAGGGAGGAAGGTCGGAGGAGGGAAGGTTGGAGGAGGAAGGCGTGGAGCGGAGGAGTTTGGAGCGGTGAGGAGGAGGAGGAGGAGGAGGAGGAGAAGGGTTGCGGAGGAGGAGTTGGAGGAGGAGGAGGAGGAGGAGGAGGAGGAGGAGCAGGAGGGGGAGCAGAGGGATGGAGGGATGGAGGGACGGAGGGATGGAAGGGGGAAGGGGGAGATCTCTAAGTCGCCCCTCCCGCCAGGCTGTCGGCGGCCCCGCCGCAGACCGCCATGCTCAGGCGGGAGCCGAGAGGGTCGCCCGGGTTGCCGCCTTCGCCGTCTTCGTTGTCTTCGGCGCTAAAGCCGGGCCGAGGTATAAGATCGAGGTCGGTTCGGGGAGGCTACCCTAGTTTTCTTCGTGTTTGTTGGACGCTCCTCTGCATCCTGGGGAGGCTACCCCTGCATGTTCTGTGTGGTTTGGCCCGTGGAGGGTCTTGTGTTCTTGGAGGGTGTTCTTCTGGCCTGGGTCCGACTGTACCGTCCTGCCCGTGGTCAGCACTCTCAGGGAGCGCGCCGACCTCGACCCGATCCGTGGCCGCGGATGCTGTCGCTATCGAGGGGGCTCTGGGAGCGAGGCATCGGCGCGGCGCCCTGCGGAACTGTAGATCAGAGTGACGGGGGAGGAACCGAACGGTCATTCATTGTCCCTGGGTGCGTGGCTGAAGTGGAATTCCGCGATGCGGATTCTTGTTGTTGTTGCTGTTGCTGTTGCTGTTGTTGTTGTTGTTGTTGTTGTTGTTGTTGTTGGTGGTGGTGGTGTTGTTGTTGTTGTTGGTGGTGTTGCTGCTGCTGCTGCTGCTGCTGTTGTTGTTGTTGTTGTTGTTGGTGGTGGTGGTGGTGAGTGTTGTTGTGTTGTTGTGGTTTGTTGGTGTGTTGTTGTGCTTGTTGTTGTTGTTGTTGTTGTTGTTGTGTGTTGTTGTGTTGTTGTTGACCATTATTCATTCTAAAGAATTATATTGTTGGGACCCAATTATTGTTGGGACCCCTGGTGCGCGACATCTGCGCCGCGCCTAGGCCGCAGCTACATTTTCATCATTTTTTCGCGAAAGCTTCAGAAAAGTGGATGAGCTCCGGATCCGGTTTTTTGTTGACGCTCGTTTTCCCCTGCAAAAAACAATAAAAAATGAAAATTCTTGTTTTTACTTGATCAAATTGCAAGAATCCCTTGCAAAAAATAAGGTAAAGTGGACATTCGTGCGCGCAAGACGAAATCCTTCCAAAACCTTAGGTTACGTAACGATTTTAACATAAAAACATCAAAAACCCAATGGTTTTCTCAGAAAAAATTGTCAAAATGTCCTTCCGCGCGCTCTTGCGGATTCCTAGGAAACCACCAGATTTTAAACATTTCTGTTAAAAGGGCCTTTGCGAGGAACCTTTTCAGGTGCTTCGACCTTCTGCAACAACGGTTGCGAGCCTACGAGGGCCACCATCCCTTGCAAAAAATGACTCGAAGTGCACATGCGCGCGGCCGCCGCGCGCGCGTGCCGAAATCCTGCCAAACATAATGTGATTTCAATAATTTCAAGATGCGATGTTCCGAAAACATATGCAAACGCAAGACTTTCTCATCCGAAAAATATCAAAATCCACCCGCGGGCTCTTCATGAATCTTTAAAACCCAAGATGGCCCCAAGAGGCGCACAAGATGGCCCCAAGAGGCGCCCATGAGGCCGCAAGAGGCGCCCAAGATGGTCCCAAGAGGCCCCAAGAGGACTCCAAGAGGCCCCCAAGAGGTTCAAAGAGGCTCCAAGTTGGCTCCAAGAGGCCCCCAAGATGGCCCCAGGAGGCGTCCAAGCGGCTCCAAGAGTCCTCCGGGAGGATCCAATAAGCCCCCAAGAGGCCCCAACATGCTTTCAAGAAGCCCCCCAAACCCTCTCAAGAGGACCCCATGCGGCGCCAGGAGGCTTCCCCCCTTCCCCAAGAGGACCCCCAGCGGCCCCA
This sequence comes from Prorocentrum cordatum, assembly GCA_963575745.1. Lineage (NCBI taxonomy): Eukaryota > Dinophyceae > Prorocentrales > Prorocentraceae > Prorocentrum > Prorocentrum cordatum. Next base: position 28,931 of record CAUYUJ010001350.1, read on the forward strand.
GGAGGCTTCCCCCCTTCCTCTCACGCTCATATCCGTAGCCATCTCGGATCAAGGTATCGCCTGTGTTCTTGGATCATGGCTTTGACGGCGACAGACCTTCACGAGCAGTATGGCGCAGAGCTGTCCCGGCCTCCCTTGGCCGACTGCGAGAGTGCGTATTATTTGCATCAGGCGCTCGCGGCAAAGGGTATCAATGCCAGTCACCAGGCGTGCAAGACTTGGAGGGCCAAGTATCGGGTTGTGACTGGCAAGGTCAGTATTTCTAGCGCCAAGGAGCTGGAGGAGCAGCACGGGTCTGCCATCCGCCACCTGGGCATCGAGTATAATACAGCTTACAAATTATGCGGGGCTGCCGCCCCAGTATGACACCATGTAAGTGCCAGATAGGGTGACGGCGTGGTACTGCAAGATCTTTCATCGAAAGACCACGCTTGTCCAGTGCAGAACGTGGCCATCTGGAGCGGAAGGCATGGAGAGTATTCGCAAGAAGATGGGAGGGGCCCATGACGGGGGCGTTCATGAAGCAGTGGTCTGGAAATTTTTCCTGTATTTCTGCTAAAACGCCAGGGTTTTTGCCAGGGGTGGTCCCACGGAGTGGGGGCCCAAGGGGGCCACTACATCATGCCAAGCTGTGGAGGAATGTATAGGCCAGCGTCTTCGACTCAATCAGTATCGGGAGAGCTTTGCCGACGAGGCCGCCGCGGAGGTCCTCTCGCAGATTCTCTCGGAGAGCGACCCTCCCGTCGCTGTCAGCGGTATGGTTTTGAGGCAATGGTACGTGAAGTATCACCCTGACTCTGGACCTTTGCAGTATGACACGGCCGAAAAGCTCAACGCGGCACTTGGTGACCACATGCGCGCTGTATATCCAGGGCTGAAGTACCACACGTTGCATACCGTGTTGCGTATGCGACGGAAAGCTGTCTTGGTGTCCCGATCAGTGTTGAGAAAGTGGTGCGAGGTGTATGCGTCGGTGGGCTCCTCCGTGCAGGCGGCGGCTTCATCCGCCCAGGCCGTCACCAAGCGTGTATTGAAGCGCCCGGCGGCACAGGTCGCAGGCGGTGTATTGAAACGGCCAGCCGCCTTGCCACCGCAGGTCCACAACGTGCTCGCGTTAGCACTGCCGCATGCAAGCCCCGGCTCTCTCGCCAGCAGGCGCATCGGCAATATCATTGGGCATTTGGGAGCGCACGGGTATCAGCCAGGCCCGCACCTGCATCAGCCAGGCAGCCATGTACCCAAGCGCCTTTGCGACGTCGCAGACGACGAGTCGCCTAAGTATGCTTCTGGGTGAGTATACTCCTACGTGTGACTGGACCTGTTTGCGAAAGCAGGAGAAAGTATGGCACCCCTTTGTGTCCAGAGCCGCGCCGTCTGCGTTATCCCTTTCTCGCTTCTCTCCTTTCCTCCTTGTCCTGCTCCTCCTCCCCCTCTTGCGCCTCGGAGCCGTATTGGAACTGTCGATGGCCATCCCCCTGTCTCCCTCGCATGTCTGCTTGTACATATGTATAATTTCAGAACTAAACG
>CAUYUJ010001350.1:30557-55557 GCA_963575745.1 Prorocentrum cordatum
CCAGGCGCGCGTCCTCCTGGAGTGCGGGGCGGACGTCAACTTGGCCAGCGAGGACGGGGCCACGCCGCTGGACGCCACCTGGGCCAACAGGGCGTGCAGGGGCGTCATCAGCGAGAAGGGCGGCCAGAAGGGGCAGGGCGTCTCTGGCAAAGGAAGGTTCTATATCAGCTAACAGGGGGGCCACCGCCTCAGGGGGGGTCCCTGGATATCCCAGGGGCCCCAGGATCGAACTTCGAAGTTCGAAGTTCGAAGTTCGAGCTTCGGACTTCGAAGTTCGAAGTTCGAAGCTCGAAATTCGCAGTTCGAAGTTCGAAGTCTCAAGGCTGCGGTCGCGCCCCGACGACGACAACCGGAGGCCGCTGGGGGCGGCAGCGAAGGCGCGCTGGGACCGCTACAACAGCTGGACGGGCCCCAAGGGGAAGGAAGCGGGCAAGGGCGACCGCGGCAAGGGCGGCGACGGCAAGGGGCCCAGGCGCTGAAGTGGCCGCGCGGCTGCTGAGCCCCCCGCGCCGCCGCTCACGGCGAAAAGCCTGGCGGCGAAAAGCCTGACGGCGGAAGCCTGCTCGCTCGGGCACGCCGCTTCTCGGAGCCCGACCCCCCTACGGACGGGACGGGTGGAGGGGGATGGGCCTGGGGGCCGGAGGACGGGGGACGGGGGGGGGGCAGAGGAATTGGGAGGGACTTGGGTGGGGGGGGACTTGGCACGGTCCGAGGGGAGGTTGGGCTCCGCCTGGTTAATTAAGAGGCGGCGAAGGCATTGCAAGCCTTCGCCTCGGCAGGCGCGCAGCGTCGCCTCGCCGCGGAGTGACCTGGCTGTCCGCCGGGCTGCGCGAGAGAGCGAGAACGTCGCCTTCCTCGCGCCCGTTCTGCTCGCCCCTGCTTCCTCTCTCCCTCCCCCCCCCCCCTCCTCTCCCCCAGTCCCGCCTTCCTCTCTCCCCCTTCCTGCTTCCTCCCTTCCTTCCCCCGACGGCGACAAGCCAGGCCAGCTCCCCCCTCCCCCCCTCCGTCCTGTCCACCTCCCCCCCCCTGGTTCCGCCCCTCTGTCATCCTCCATCCCGCGTCTGTTGGCGGGGGGCCTCCAAAAAACGACGTTCAGAGTTGAAAGCTCGAAGTTCGAACTTCGAACTCCGAACTTGCAAGTTCGAACTGCGAAGTTCGAACTTGGAAATTCTTCGGTTCGAGGCCGTCCTGGGGAGTGCGGGTTTCCAATTTCCAATTTTGGAGGCCCCCTCTGCTCTTCCCCGGCCTGCTGGCTTCTCGCCGCAAGGAGAATCGAGCCCGCGTCAGGAGGCGGGGGCGGCGAGGGGCGTCGAGGGGCCTCCGCCCTTGCTGGCTTCTCGCCCTTCGCCTGGGCCCGAAAAGTCGGCTCGAATGGAAAAAAAAGTGGTTCTCGGCTTCGAAGCAAGTTTTGCCTGGGACAAGGCTCAGCCCGCGGAGACTGCGGAAATTCCCCCCTCCTCCTCCTCCTCCTCCTCCTCCTCCTCCTCCTCCTGTTCGTCGTCGTGCTCGTCGTCGGAGTGGTCTTCTCCCGTCGGCGTCGCCGTCGTCGTGCTCGTGGTCGTGGTCGTCGTCTTCCGTCGTCGTCGTCGTCGTCCGTCGTCGTCTTCGTTGTCGTCCTCGTCGTGGTCGTCGTCGTCGTCGTCCATGCATGGAAGCAGTTGGACGGGGCGTCCGCTCTCCTTCCTCTCCCGCCCCCCAACGACAAATGCGCAATTCCTTCTCCACGCGGCCAGCCACTTCGGCTCGAGCGAGCAATCCGGGGCAGATGTCGGCGACAAGCCTGGTCATCCTGATGGCTTGGGCGCAGTGGACTTTGTGGGATTTCGGCACGAAGCAGATCTGCCACAACTCTATCACGGGAGAGCACAAGGTCGTCTACGGCAACGGAGCCGTCTTCGCGGACGGGCCCTTCACGGAGTTGATTCCGCACCCCGACGACCAGGACGTGGCCCTGCTCCTGGGGCCTGGTGACGACGAGACGCGCCCCTTGCACACTTTGGACGAGTGTGGCGCGCACACGCCCACGCCGCAACAACGAGGAGGTTTCCCAGACTGGAAAACAGCTCGACTTGATACGTCGGCTGGGGAGGAGGGAACCGCGTGGGTCTCAGAGTTGCAGTCCAATTGCGAGACGGTGGCGCTCGAGCCCCCTGGCCCCAAGCCCGTGCGGCTGCTGTTCACGAAGTACGAAGCGCCAGCGCGTGTCGGCGACGAGCCAGTGAGCCTCTGGGTGGATTTCGGGAGATTGGCCGACTATGTCCTCCGCCCTTTTCCGTCTGCGGCGGGCCGCGCTCGCAAAGACTTCGAGCACTTCGGGAATGCGCGCTCATGCTGTACCAAAGCTGGGCTCCACGAAGACCACTTCCGAGACTCAGCCCGCGCCTCGCGCAAGCGAGAGGCCCCCGAGACCGAGGAGGACGATGGCCCAAAGGCGGTCCCCGCGGAACTCGCCGCCGAGGCCCTCTCTGGAGATCACGATTGGCAGGTGAGCGTGAGGGGCGTGATGTTCTGGCTGTGGAACTCCATTTCCAGGGGGTACGTGACCAAGGCCCCCGACAAGAAGCTCCAAGGTGCGCAGGTTGAGCGGGCGAAGACCTTGCTTCACAGGATTCTCGTGTGGCCACTATATCACGGCGACCAGCCTGAGTCGATCGCCGCGCACTCCAGGACGGCTGGCTGCGTGACGGTCTTGCACGAAGGTGTCGTGGACAAGGGCGAGATGACGTCTTCCGAGGCCGAGTCGCGCCAGGGGAGTCGTGCCTGCGTGATGAGGACATCGGGCGGGCGTGCCTCCTGACTACCCTGGAGAGGCTTCAGAGAAGAGCTGGGTCGGACGGGGGGAGGGAAGGGAAGGGCGGGGAGGCCAGACAGAGAGAGGAGGGATGAGATGTGATGCGGAGTTTGGCTGGAGAGCCCCAGCGAGGATCAGCGACCACATGGTGGACGGCGACACGCGGCTCGTGGACTTGGTGGCCCACTTGGGGGAGCACGTGACAGCCCGAGGAGGACGTAGCAGACTCCGCGGGACAACGATGCTGGAGGTGGTCGATGCGTGGAGGGACGCCCTGTTAGACCACGTGGTGCTTCTGTGGGAGGTCTCAGGGACGGACCAGCGCTGGCGCGACCTGAACCTCCTCGGTCTCGGCGTGCGCAAAGGAGCTGCAGGGCGATCGCGGGAAGTTCTGGCATCGTACCTAGGTGCGTTGAGCGTGGCCAAGCGGAACGCCGTCGGCTCGGGCGTTCGGTCAGCGAGCCAACTCGTGGTTGGCATGGACGCCGCGCTGGGGCCAGCGGCGCCTGTGCAGTCCGCCCGTGAGCGCAAGCAGAAGAGGGCCAAGATGGACAAGGAGGAGAGGGCGGCGATCAGCCTGAGCAGCCTGCAAGTGTCTGCGAGAACAGCAGACAGACTTGTGCGAATGTTCGATGGCTCGAACTACTACTTCTCCAGCAGGAGCTCTCCACGGGGCCCACGACGAGGCGACGACGACGGAGCCGACGACGAGAACGACGGCGACGACGACGACGACGACCACGGCGACGACGACGACGACGACGGCGACGACGACGACCACGACGACGACGACCGACGACGAAGACGACGACAACGACGACCACGACGACGACGTCGACGGCGCCCATGACGACGACGACCGCGACGACGACGACGACCACGACGACGACACGACGACGACGACGACGACGACGTCCACGACGACGACGACCACGACGACGACGACGACCGCAGGATCGCAGCAGAGGGCGCAGTGCACTGGAGCGTGGCGCTCGATGGGACGCAAGTCAGCGGCGAGAAGGTCATGGTGGCCACCTTCTGCCTCCCTGAGCGCGACGTGCACTTCTGGGCGCCGCCGATGGCGCCCTCTCGGTGTTGTCCTCCTCCTCCTCCTCCTCCTCCCCCTCCCCGTCGTCGTCCCCCTACCCCCTTGCCTCCTCCTCAGCCCCCCATCAGTCTGGGCCTATGACTCCCCCGCGGGTCGCGGGATCAGGGGGGAGACGTAGTCCTCGGCCACCATGCTTCCCCACCGATGCCTTCGGGGAGACCTGGCCCAAAAGCTTCCGACGGCGCCTTCTGGAAAGGACGCCACCGCCCCTCTTCCCCCCCCTGCCCTTGGTCCCTGGGTCTCAAGAACTGGTTGGCGGGGCGGTGCCAGGGGGGCTGACGCCCTGGAGTGCTCAGGGGGCTCGGGGTGCCCCGAGGGGCCCGTGTGACCTGGGACCAGGCCCCCTGTGGACGGGGGCCACGCTTCCCCTTGCCCGCGGAACAGCGTTCCGCGCTCGACGGAACACTGTTCCGGGGCGCGTGTCTGCGAGCAGGAACGGGCCAGTAAAACGTACCCAGGTTTCTGGGCGGCCAACAGGCCAGCAAAACGTACCCATGGGGCATTGTTCCGCTGGGCGGCGAACAATCCAGTAAAACGTCCCCACCTTGGCCCCCGCCGGCCGATCAGACAGTCACAGGGGTCGTCCCCGGCGTGGGCGGCCAACAGGCCAGTAAAACATACCCACCCTGGCGTGGGCGGCGAAGAGGCCAGTAAAACATACCCACCGTGTCTGGGCGGCCAACAGGCCAGGAAAACGTACCCAGAAAACCAGGTTTCGGGACAGCGATCCGCGAGTCACGGAACACTGTTCCGGGAATCGCGGAACAGGTTCCGCGGCGCGGGAGGGGCTCTGGGGCGTGGCCCCAGGGGAGCACGCCCTCGCCTGAAGCCCCGCGTGGTTCTGTTTCCAAGGGCAGCGGCCCTGGGGCCCCAGGGGGCGAACCCGTGGGAGGCGGGAGAGGGCATTCATGAATCCCCCGAACGAGTCGTCGGACACCACAGACCCACCAGGTCGGCCGAAGACCCGATGGCATTGCTTGTGTCTGGCGTGTCCAGGACGAGGTGCGGCCCGCGACCGCGTCGTGGGCGCCAAAAGCCATGTCCGCCCCTGAGTCGTCTTGGAGACCCCAGGTACTCGACGAAACTGGCGTGGAGCGCGTGCTCACGGACGAGGCCGCCGAGAAGGCTGGCAGGCACATGAGTCAGATGTCGGATGCCTTCTTCGCCGAGCCCGAGGCCCTGAACGATGGCGACCACAGAGACGACGACGATGACGGCGCCGACGACGACGACGACCCCGACGATACCGATACCGACGACTACGACGAGGACGCCGACGCCGGCGACGACGACGACGACGAGGACGCCGACGACGGCGGGGGCGGCCGCGGCGACGGCGACGGCGACGACGGCGGCGACGGCAGCGGCGACGGCGTCGTCGGCGGCGGCGGCGGCGACGGCGAGTGCTTGGGCGCGCCGGCTCCGCCCCCTCCCCAAGAGGGCCTCCTGGCAGAGAAGAGGAAGCAGAACGCGAAGCTGCTGCGAAAGCAGCCGCGCGTGGCGTCCAAGAAGTTCGTCCTCCGCGTGGACAGGTTCATCGAGATGTGCGCAGACATTGGCCTGGGGCAGTTTCAGAATCTGCCCGCCCTCGAGAAGCTGGGCCTGCTGACGGCAGCGCGGACAGGGCAGGCACTCCCAGGACCGCTGGCCGCACCCCTGCCGGACGACCTGCAGATCCCGTCGCTGGCGATATGTTCTGACCAGGAGCAAGTCCAGATCACCGGTGCCGAATTCATATTCGCCCCACAGCCCCGAGGCCTCGCCTGCACGGGCGTTCGCCTCGCGGACGAGTTCCACCGCTGGCACAACGACCTGTCGATGGCGATAAGCCTGAGCGGCCTGGCCCCTGTCGTCCAGGCAGGCACTCTGGTCTTCAACATCGGGTACGGCCCGTGGCAGAGCCACGCGTTCTTCCACCAGTTGTGCGCGGAGGCAGGGCGCGTGGGGGCGGCCCTGAGCGCAGACTCGCAGCTGGCTCTCCGGTTCTGGCCGCGGCGGAAGGCAGACCTTGAGGACGACGGCGACCAGCCAGACCAGGCGGCAGCGAGGAAGGAATGGTTGCGTGGCCTGCCTCGTGAATTTGACATCATGGGGGCCAAGGTGGCGCCGTCCAAGTGGATGTCCTTCTGTGATGCTGGGTTTGAGTGGTCGAGGAAGCTGGCGAGCCGCTCTCTGACCATGGCGTCTCTCTGCATGCACAAGGGGTGGATCGTCGCTTCGGAGGACCTGTTCGCCAGCACGCGCCTCCTCAACGTCGGCGACGGCGTTAAGCCAGCACCCAAATCAAAGGCTGAGGCTGTGAAGTCCGCGAAGGGCAAGTTGGAGCATCTGAAGGCGAAGACGCAGAACACCGTGGTCACTGCTACCCGTCTCCTGTGCGACGACGACGTCGTCGCCGGTTTGCGGCTGGTCCCCCATGCCGCTGAGGCTCAGCATATCGCCTTCGGAAAACTGACGAAAGACTTTACCAGCACCGAGGGCACTCTGAAAGTGTGTCTGGGGTGGGCCCGCCAGGAGTGGTTAGACTTCTTGAAGAAGACACTCAAGTGCATGGACAACTCCGCGGGCCTCAAGCGTTGCGGCTTCATCGTCAACATGACCGCTGCCATGCACCACGGCGCGAAGCCAGCGGAGGGGGCCTTGAAGTACCAGGACGCACTAGCTCACAGACTCGGGATCTTCGTGGAAAAGATTGTCGCCCTGCGGGCAGGGTCCTTGGCAATGCGTTCTTTCTACTACCCTGGAAAACTGGCGGGTCTGCTGTCGACGGAGCAGGGCGAGTTCGATTCGTGCATGGCATAATTTCAAAAGGACGTGCGCGCCTGGTGGGCAGCGCAGGACGCCCTCCCTCCTCCCTCCATCTCTCCTCTGTCACTCCCTTCTCCCTCCTGTCTCCCCCCCCCGTCGCCGCCTTTTCCATCCCTCCCCTCCCTCCATGAGTCCTCCCCCCCCCTCACCCCTCCTCCTGGGTGTAGGAGGAGTCGGCTTGCAGGGGGGGGCGGGCGCGGGGGGGGCGCCAACGACCGCGCCGATTCCATCGCGGCCCGCTGCCCCTTCCCGGGACTCTCAGGAATCCTCCGGGCCCAGTCGGCCTCGCAGTCGGCGCCGGCGTCGCGCCGCCCGCGAGCGCCAGCCGGCGGGCGGGCCGACCTTGTCGCGCATGTTTGGCGCGAGAGACCCGCGCGGGCCTCGCGCTGTGCCCGCGCCCCAGGGCGACGGCCCAGGCCCTTGTAGCCTCCCGCGCTGACGCGATGGCCTCGCGCGCGGCGCAGGAGCGGGCGCCGCCGACCGTTCGGTTCGGTTCCGCGCACTTCTCATGCGCGAACGCAAAGCCCCCCATGCTGCTCGCGCGCTTTTCGCGCTGGGCAGCACGGGGGGCGACGGCCGCGCGTTCAATGGGAAACCGCAGCGCAAGTTTCCATTCCCGCGCGCGGGGCGGGGCATGAACTTACACATGCGCCGACGGTCGAGAACTCGCGCGCGCGCCCGCGCCTGCCATGTTGGGCGTGCGCACTGGGCCCGGAAATCTGCGGCTCGGCCGCCCGATGCGCTCCAAAAACCGCTCCGCCTCCCCCCCCGCCCCCCTCCCCCTCAAAACTCTTCCGCGCTCCTGGAAAAACCATGCCGCCGAGGCGGGGGCTCGGGCCGCGGCCTGATGGTCCCCGGGGCACAGGGGAATCAAAGGAATCAGTACGGAATCAGTGCAGAATCAAAACAGAATCGGCACAACTGCGACCCCTGATTCTAGCGGAATCAAAAGAATCAGCACGGAATCAATACGGAATCAAAGGAGGAATCGGCGATGGAACCAGAATCGGCCAGAACGGGGAAGTAGGCCAGAATCGGTGCCAGAACCCATGGGGAGATGCCTTTTTCCCGCGAGTTCATTGCGGCGGGTCCGCGACGCGGGCGCTCCGCGCGACTTCGCTGGTTCAGCGAGGCGCGCAGTCGGCGTTCAGAGTGAACAGGTTGTTTTTCAGGGCGATATCCTGGCGGCGCGCTGGCGCATTGCGCATTTGCGTATTCCTGGCGGGCTGTTTGAGGGCGACCTGGCAGCGTCGGCCGAATGGCCCGCAAATACCGCGCGGCCGATCGCGCGCCCCATGCGATCACGTCGACCGCCGTGCGCCGCGACGGCCGCGCGCCCCGGGCCGCGCCATTGCCGCGTTGGATTGGACGGCGCAGCGCCCGTCCTCCAAAAGTCGTTACATGCATATCGCGCGCGTCGAGCCAGCAGCAATCGCTTCCCAGAAGCAGCGTTGACAGGCGCCCCATGCCCGCTGTCGCCCGCTTCCGATCGAAATCGTAGTTTCTTAGGATGCGCTTGCGCGAATGTGAGCGCGCGGGCAAGTAACGCGTGCGCGCACTTGGCGCAGCCTGGGAAATCCAACATGGAGCCCCCCGGGGGCGCGGGGCGCCGGCGACGCCTCCGCCCGCCTCCCGCGCGCCCGACCCCCCCCGCAAGCCGACTCCTCCTACCTGGGTGGGGGGTGGGGGCTCCAAAATGCACGTCGGCAGTTCCACGTCGAAGATCGATGGTCCAAGGCAGAGTTTCGAATTTCGAACTCCGACGCCTGTGTTCCAAGATGCATGTGCAAAGGTTCAACCTTTGAGCTTTGGGCCCTCCTTTCGCTGAGCCCCGCCTGCAGGCTTCTCGCCGCCTTCGCTCGTATTCGTCGTTGTCGTCGTCGTCCTCCTCGTCGTCGTCGTCGTCGTCTTCGTCGTCTTCGTCGTCATCGTCTTCGTCCTGGTCGTCGTCGTCTTCGGTGTCGCCTTCGTCCTCGTCTTCGTCGTCGTGGTTGCGTTCGTGGCCGTAGTCGTCGTCGTCGTCGTCTTCGTCGTCGTCTTCGTCTTCGTCTTCGTCGTCGTCGTCGTCTTCGACGTCGTCGTTGTCGTCGTCGGTGGCCCAGGAGCACAAGGAGTACCCCAAGGTCGTTTTAGCTGTGGCCCGCTGTCGGTTCCACCAGCCCTTTTACCTGTGGTGCATTGGACTTGCGGCGAAAAGCCAGTTCGGTGCTCTGCCAAGAGCGTTGGAGGAGCTGTTGAAGTCCACTTTCACCGGCTGGTGCCAGACTCGCGTGTGCGAGAAAGCCAACAAGGTGCTGCGCGACCAAGAAACCCTCACGACCAGCAACAAGGCAAGAGAGGGTCAAAGGGAGCGTGCCTTGGGCTCCTGTTCGCCCCTTCTCGGCCTCCCCTTCGTCCGCTTCCGTGCCGGGCGTGTCCCCCGCCTCCCTCCGCGTCGATGCACTTTCCCAATGTGCGACGTCGTCGTGGCTCTGGCCGCCGTTGCCCTGCAGATGGCCCCCCGATGACTTTCCCTTCGCGTGCGTTCCAACGGCGTCCAGGGGCACGCAGGTGTCACACATGACAAGTACTCGTGTCCCCCGCAGACGGTGTCGAGCATGGCGCAGTGGGACACCCTGGTCAGGAACGACGTCATCGGGGAATTCGAGCGCGCGGAGGTGGAGGCCTTCACGAAGGTGAACCTGAAGGACGACGCGGAGATGAAGGCATTGTTCCAGGATGCTCAGGCGACAAGCCGCCCGGCGCCAGTTGGGGCAAAACCTCGGGCGAAGGCCCGTGCCCAGGCGCGGAACGCCCTCCTGGAGCAGACGGACAAAATCAGGGACGAGAGCAAGTTCAAAGCATTCACTCCTGCGAGCGAACAGAATTTATGCGCGGTGTTGCAGTTCCTGCGCGTGCTTCACGAGGGCGACCTGTGGGAGAAGGCGAACGACTGCTGGGTGACTGGGTTCCTGCCGCCAGGCGGGCTCGTCCGTATCAAGTCCACCAACGAGACGCTGTTCGTCCTGAAGACGTGCTGGTGCTCCGCGCTGCGCTGGCCGGCCGAGCGGGAGGGCGAGGGCGCGTGGCGAAAAGCCAGAGGGTGTGCGTCACTCGTTTGGCGCACCGTCTTCGACGCCGACGACGTGAAGGTATTTCCCGTCCAGTGGAAATCTCCTGCGCGCATGTTCTTGGAGGACAGGGGGCGGGCGCGCGCGTTGAGCCCCTTCCTTCCCCCGACGGCGACAAGCCAGGCCAGCTTTCCCCTCTCCCCACCCCCGTCCTTTCCACCTCCCCCCCTCCTTGGGTCCGTTCCCCCTGTCCTCCTCCACCCCGCTTCTTTTGACGAAGGGCCTCCAAAACAACGACGTTCAGAGATGGAAGTTCGAAGTTCGAACTTCGAACTCGGAAGTTCCAAATTCGAACTTCGAAGTTCGAACTTGGACCTTCTTCGGTTCGAGGCCGTCCTGGGGAGTGCGAGTTTCCAATGTCGAACTTTGGAGGCCCCCCTGCCCTTCCCTGCTGGTTTCTCGCAGCAAGGGGAATCGAGCGTGCGTCAGAAGGCAGGGGCGGCGAGAAGCGGCGAGGAGCCTCCGCCCTTGCTGGCTTCTCGCCGTTCGTTGTCGTCGTCGTCGTCTCCGTCGTCGTCGTCGTCGTCGTCGTCGTCGTCGTCGTTGTCGTCGTCGTCGTCGTCGTCGTCCGTCGTCGTCGTTCGACGTCGTCGTCGTCGTCGTCGTCGCCGCCGCCGCCGCCTCGGCGGCCGCGGCCGCCGCCGCCGCCGCCGTCGTCATCGTCGTCATCGTCGTCGTCGTCGTTCGTCGTCGTCGCCATTCGACGTCGTCGTCGTGGTCGTCGTCGTTGTCGTCGTCGTCGCCGTCGTCGGCGCCGCCGCCGCCGCCGCCGGCGCCGCCGCCGCCGTCGTCGTCGTCGTCGTCGTCGTCGTCGTCGTCGTCGTCGCCGTCGTCGTCGTCGTCGTCATCGTCGTCGTCGTCGTCGTTCGTCGTCGGCATCGTCGCCGCCGCCGCCGCCGCCGCCGCCGTCGTCGTCGTCGTCGTCGTCCTCGTGGACGTCGTCCTCGTCGTCGTCGTCGTCGTCGCCGTCGTCGCCGTCGTCGTCGCCGTCCTCGTCGCCGTCGTCGTCGTCGTCGTCGTCGTCGTCGTGGGTGGGCGCCAGAAAGACTCTGAAACTGAAGTCCCCCCAAGAGGGTTTTCGGAGCTCGCGGGTGCCAGCTCTCGTCCCCTGAGGGCTACAAGGGCGCGCAGATCGGCGTGCGGGCAGTCGCGGCTGCTGCGCGGCCGTTGCTCAACGCGCAAGCCGAGTCGGGGTCCCCTGGCGTTGGAGAGGAGTCATTGGAGGCTCTCCTGATTAGCAAGGGGAAGGCGTTGCCAGCAGACGCCTCCGCGGCCGACCACCGCAAGACGGACTTGGTTCTGGCTGCGATTTCGGCGATCAAGCCAGACTTGACCGACAAGGAGGCGTCTGAATGCCTGTGTCGGGGGTTCTTGCAAGAGCTGCCCGACGCGCACGCTGACCTCTACGTCCCGCCCGACATGCTCGGAGAGGTGCTCGTGCCAGGGGAAGCTCAAGCCGTGGAGAAGTACGCCGTGCAGGTGGCGGCGGTGCACGCGGAGAGGGAGCACATCGTGGCCACCCGCGACAAGCGCGTGCAGAAGTACTTCAGGAGGGCCCCCGCACCGGCGCACAGCCAGACGCAGAGAAAAGGCCCGCGGTGGCTGCCCGAGAAGGACGCCAAGAGCACCGAGCAGATCACGAAGTGGATGCTGAAGTGGGTCCCTCGGGGGGGATCCATTGACGTGGACGACTATAATGGCCGTTGGCGTGCGCTGTACCCGCCGACGAACCAATGGAAGTCTGTGTCGTGGACGAAGCGGGGCTACGAGTGCGCAGCCTGCGAGGCGATTTGGTGGACGTGGACGTTCCATTACGATTTCACCAAGGAGGCCGCTCCATTTGACATGGAAGAACTGGCCAAACGCTTCCGCGAGGCGGAGCTTCCGTGAGCGACGAAGCAATGTGTGTATCGATGACAGGCAGCGCTGCAGCACTTTTTGACGTCATCCTGTCTGGCGCTGCTCGTCCGCAGTCTGTTCGGCGTCAAGCCTGTGCTGCGGCCCGCTCAGTTTCACCTGCTAGAGGCGCAAGCTTGTGCTGCCCTCATTTTTCGGCGTCAGCCTGTGCTGCGCCCCAATGTCTGTTGTTTTGCGCATTGGGCGGCGCCGACGCGAGGCAGCAGTGCCGAGGAGTAGGTTCGCGGAAAAACTTCCCCCTCCTACGTCCCCCTTTCCTCTTCCATCCCATTTCTCGTGGCGGGAGGGGGGGAGGGGGGGGAGGGGGGCCTCCAAAGCGCGACGTTCAGAGTTGGATGGTCGAAGTTCGAAGTTCTAACTTAGACCTCCTGATTTCGAAGTTCGGGCTTCGAAGTTCGAACTTGAAACGTCGTCGGTTGGAGGCCCTCCAGGGCATGGCGAGTTTCGAATATATACCTTTGGAGGCCCCCCCTGCCCTTCCTCAGCCTGCAGGCAGGCTTCTCGCCGCCCTCGCTCGCTCCGTTCCTCTTGCCCTTCCCCCCCTCTCGGTCCGCCGTCTGCCTTCGTGCTCCTCCTTCCGTCTGCGTCACCCCCCTCGCCCCCTCTCCGCCCGCCCGTCTTCCCTGTCGCCCGCCCCCCATCCATCTCGTCTTCGGCAACCGTTAGGCTCAAGCGCAGTGCGTCTGAGAAGCCTTTCGGCGACAAGCCTGCCGCGGCCCCCCAAACTCCGCCACGGAGCCCCTCGGCGCAGCCATGTCCTACAGCAGCCGCGCCGAGAAGGCCGCAGACAAGGAGGCCGCGGCCATCCTCGCGAGCCTCAGCAGGGCGGGCGAGGCGGCCATCGAGCAGACGGTCGAGGACACGGTGAAGATCCTGCGTGCCGACCCTGGCCTGCTGTACCACTTGAACGCGCTCCTCCACAACGAGGAGTGGAAGGCGGTCCTCAGGGCGTCTGCCACCTCCAAGCCTGCCGAGAGCGGCGAGAAGCCCGAGCCGGAGCAGCCACAGGGCAAGAGGCTTCGCGCGGGCTTGAAGAAGTTCGAGCACCTGGACAGGCAGAGGGCGGAGGAATCTTCATGCCCTGATTTGCGCCCGCTCCATCCCCCCCTCCCCCTTCCCCCTCCTGCCGGCTCTCGGCCCTCTTCCTCCTCCCACCCCCCCATCCCCCCCAAGAGTCAGGGGGGGCCCAATTCGCACACGTCGAACTTCGAAATTCGAAGTTCGAACTTCGAACTTCGAAGGTCCACGTTCGAACCTGGAGCTTTCGAGGCTTTCCTGGTTTGCCCTTCCCTGGCCTCGTGGCTTTTCGCCGCCCTCGCTAGCGCGCTCACAAGAGCATAAACGTCAGTTTCGCCGTCGTCCGTCGTCGTCGTCGTCGTCGCCCTCGTCGTCGTCGTCTTCGTCTTCGTCGTTGGCGTCGTCATCGTCGTCGTCGTCGTCGCCGTCGCTGTCGCCGTCGCCGTCGCCGCCGCCGCCATCGTCGTCGTCGTCGCGCCTCGTCTCTGTCGTCGTCTTGTTTCGCGGCCTTAGTCGCCACCAGACAAGGCAGAACGGTCTTGTCGACTTCTTGCTCCGCAAGATGGAGCCCGAGCGCTTCCCGGAAACGCCGCTCGACGGTTGCTGGTACGAGGCTTTCAAGCTGGGCCTGCTCTACCTGGGGCTCAGGGTCGGTCCAGACACCCCGCTCCCGACGATCACCTACGAGGGCCTGGAGACTTGGGAAGCTTTCGGCACGGCGCTAAGCCAGCACTACACCGCGAAGGGGCGCCCCCTGAGCACCGAGCACACCGACGACGACCTCAAGGGCGGCTTTTACAGCGGGGCGAAGGGCGACAGCGAGGACGAGTGGTCGGTCACGTGCCGCCTCGACCACCAGGAGCCGAAGGCGGTCCTCAAGTTCGCCGCCGTGGAGCCTGAGTTTGATGACCCCTTCAACTACAACACGAGCTTGTCGCTCAAGAAAGACGACGGGCGCTCGTACAAGGTCGAAGACCTCCTGGGCGAGTTCGCAGCGAAGGGCGTCGTGGCTCCACCCCGCTCGCCGGACTGGACGGGCGCCGCCTTCGCGAAGAAGAGGGAGCCGACCACCCCGAAGCAGCCCGCGGACGGCGGCAAGGGCAAGGCCAAGGGCAACAAGCGGCCCTCCCCTTCGCCGCCGTCGGGGGCGGGGGTGCCCGACGCCCTGCGCAAGCGCCTCGCCACGAAGTCGTCGGGTAGTGGCCCGTCGTCGGGGGCTGCTCGCTGAGGTGGGTGCTCAGGCGAAAAGCCGACGACAGTGAGAGTCCCTGTGCGAGTTTTAAACGCGCGCGCCCGCTGATGCATGGCCTTTTTGATTGCTGCCGATGCGCGCTGCGTCAGCGCCGCGGCAAGGAAAGCGGCGACAAGCCTGTCCTCGTGCATTTTTTTCGCGCTGCGCGTGCGCTGGGCTCCACGACAAACTACAGGCTGTGCTGTGCAGCAACTTTACGGTTTCCCCGCATCCCTCTCTGCTCCGAGAGACGACGCTGGCACGTGAAGCGAACGGCTAAGCGCGCCGTTTGGACTGGCCGTGGCTCGGAGGTGAGAGGCCTCTGCACCCGCGGCGTTGGCCTGACGCTGTGCGCACGTCGGCGCCTCGTTGTCGACTGCGGCCTGCCGCGCTCCTGGAGCTGAAAAAAGAAACATTACTTTCATGGATGCCGTTCGGCCTCGTTTGAGCCTTCCACCTCCTCCTCCTCCCCCTCCTCTCTCCCTGTTCCTCCCTCCTTCCTTCCCCCGAGCGCGAAAAGCCAGGCCCGCCCTCCCCTCTCCGCCCCCTGCGCGCTCTCCCCCCTTCCCCCCCCCCTCCCCCGCCCCCCTGTCTTCCTCCGCCCCGCTCCTTTTGGCGGGGGGCTTCCAAAAAAGAAGATTCAGAGTTAAAAGTTCGAAGTCCGAAGTTCGAAGTTCGAACTCCGAACTTCGAAATTCGCACTTCGAAATTCGAACTTGGAACCTCGTCGGTTCGAGGCCCTCCTGGGGGGTGCGTGTTTGAAACTTCTACCTTTGGGACCACCCCCTCCTCCCCTTCCGTGTCCCTTCCCCTTCTTGCCACTCCCCCTCCCCCCTCTTGCCCTCCTGCTCGCCCCCGACGTGGACGCGCCGAGGCGCAGAAACAATGCCAACAGCAAGCGCGCCTATGCGTGAGCCCCCTTCATGTGCGGTCGTGGGAACGACTACTGATGCGGATCGGTACAACGTCGTTGTTAAGACGTAAAGGAATAATCTCATCGATTGGTTCGCTTCCCAATGTGTTTGGTGTCAGCCGTTGGTGCATTAAGAAAAAATGGCCCCTTCGCGCGCGTGTTTGCCCCATTGCGCGTTGGGGTTGCGCGGGTGTCAGAAAACGTCAACAGAAGTGCACTTGTGCTTGCGCAACGTAATCTTTCCGAGTGAAAAACACACGCGTGTTCTAGCGTTTACACATTTGCACGCACGTTGCAAAGAATATGTGCCGCGTGTTTCCGTGGCCCCTGAGGTCATGCCACAGCGTTAAGCGAATAGACAGAGCCCCCCCGAGCGACAGGCGACCGTGCATGAGTAGGTCCATGAAACGGTACGCACAGAATACTGCGCGGGATAGCATTCCAAAAAATGCGGAACACCTTCCCGAACCAGTGGAACCTGGGTACGTTTTAAGGTGGGTATGTTTTCCCGGCCCGTTGCCCCCGCCCAAATGTATGACCGATGTCGCCGATGCGCTATGCTCGGGGAAACGTAAGACTCGAGTACGCCGGAACTCGGGTTTGCCGACGGATTTTGACGAGCGCGTCCTGGATTTTGACGGTCCAGTTTTCGTGGGATGTCTGCAGCGGGAACTCGCGTCAAATTCCAGACTGGGTCTTGTCATTTTCATGATGGCCCCGTCAGGCCAACCCGAGTCCCCCGAACCCGAGTCTCATGTCTCCCCGGAGTACATCGTGCATCGCCGATGTGCCGGCGATGCGACGCGATCCTCGGACCCCACCCACTCGGACCCCATGGGGGAAGCCTCTGCACCAAAGATGCCCTACGCGAACGAGTCGCCGGCCGCGCTGCGCCAGAAGCACCCGAGCCGCGTGCCCGTGGTCTGCAGGCCCCCGGGGGGGGGTGGGGGGCGGCCCGGGAGCTCTGCACGCCTCCCCCGCCCGTGGAGCCAGTCCAAGGCGGAGCGGTGCCGTGGCCCAGGCTGGGCCCCGGAGCGGGGCGGCCACCGGGGGGGGGGGGAGAGCAGGTCCTGAGGAGACGGTTGCCCAGAGCTCCGACGGCAGGGTTTCGTTGCCGGTCTTGGTTTTCTCTTGGGCTTCGGGGGGGCGGGCGTTCCTCTGCCTCCGACGAGGAGTCGGGGGCCCGCAGGGCTGCTGGTTGACCAGGAGTGTCAGCGTCGAGCGTCCGGGTGAAGATCCGCCGCCTGGGGAACGATCCTCCTGGACCTCGGGAGGGCGGTGGGCATGTCACTTCTTGCCGCGGATGACGATAATCCCCCCCATGATGCCCCACGTTTTGATTATCTCCCGCCACGACAGAGTTGGTCGGGGGAGAGGGGCGGCGAGGCCGAACTTCATTACCCCTGGGTTAAGTGTCGAACCGAAGTTGTTATTTTCTTATGTTGAGAAAAAGCATCATCACGAGCGTGTGCGGGGGGCTTCTCCGTTCGAGCCGTCCGGGGCCCTCTTCGGGGCCTCTTCGGGGCCCTCGCGGCCCGTCGTGGAGCCCTCCCGGGCCCGAGAGAGTCGCACGAGGAGACGCGCCAGGGCCCAGGGGAGCCGCGACGAGCCCAAGAATCGGAGGTTGATAGACCTCCTACCCGGACACGTCGATTCAGGAATTGGCCGTTTTGGGTTCGCGAGAGGCCGTCGCGGCCGTCTTTTTTGCGGGTCCAGGTCCGTCGGTTTCGGTCCTAGGCCGTTTTCACTAAGGGGAGGCTTACTAAAGGGAGGTTTGTCCACCGCCGAAAGAAGATTTAGCAACTTGTTGTCGGGGCCCCTTCATTCTTTGGGATCGAGGACTGAGGCTCAGGGGATTGGGCAAAAGGGGCTGAGGGGACACGCCCACTCCGTGCCCGGCGGCACGGTGGCGGCTATGTTCGGGTCCTGCAGGGCGGGGGGGAGAGGGGGAGTGTTAAGTCGGGCGCGTGCCTTCACAGGAGGAGCATCACCGAATAGTAGAAAATAATCAGGATGGGAAAGAAACACTTTTGATAATTCTTGCATATTTGTGGGTTTTCATTCCTCCCCAAAATTTCGCCTGTGGGAGGACATGCCCGACAGAAAGCTTGGGATCCAGAACATCGGGTTCCCAGGCGGTGGATGTTTGTGTGTGTGTGTGTGTGTGTGTGTGTGTGTGTGTGTGTGTGTGTGTGTGTGTGTGTGTGTGTGTGTGTGTGTGTGTGTGTGTGTGTGTGTGTGTGTGTGTGTGTGTGTGTGTGTGTGTCTTGCCCTCGCCGCAGGAGCGCGGGCGGCGGCCAGACGCTGCGCCTGCTGGTCCCGAAGGGGATGGACGGTGACCGGCACCGGGAAGATGCCTCCTCTGGGTAGTCGAAGGCCAGACTGTCAGAGGAGGAGGAGGAGGAGGAGGAGGGCCTCTGGCGTTCGGGCCGCTCCTCCGAGCTCGGTCGGGGGCCCCCCTCGTGGCCGAGGCCGGCCGCGGCCGGAGTCCTTGCTCGGCTCTCACTCGTGGTGCAGCCGGCCCGCACGGTGTGGATGGGCAACCTCTCCGAGCACTATGACTGGGTAGTCGAAGGCCAGACTGTCAGACTGGATTGTGCCCCAAGGGCCAGTCTGGCCTGGCCAAACTGGATGATTTGGGTCATTCGCCAGAGTGGATTCGCGTGGGCTCCTTCGCCAGATGGCCCCCGTTTGCCAGATTGGGCCTGCCAGATTGGCGCCAGATTGGCTTCGACTACCCAGTTCCTGGCTGCCTCACGTAAGGGTTCGGTTCGGCAAGTCTACTGCAGGAGGCCCACCGAGAAAATCGGCCAGAATCTTCGGACAATCCTCAACAGGAAATTCAAGCCCAAAACAAACTCTGAAACCATCTCTAAACCAAAACCTGGGAAAGTCTCAAACCCAACCTACCTTAAGGGCCCGCTGCGTTGCTCACAGGAACAAAAACGCCATAGACACATTTGGCGTTCCGCGCAGATCTCTTGGCTCTGCGCTGGGCCCCCCCTGGTGGCGCCACCGGCACCGCCCCCTGGAGTAGAGGTGCGCGCCAGGCAGAGGGTTCCAGCGCAGATCCAAGAAATCCGCGCGGAGCGCCAAAAGTTTAGGTTTATGCAGTTGTTGTTTTCTCTTCTAGTTTGAGGGCCCCCTTGCGTTGCACCTTTGTGGGAACTTGCTTGTCCCGTAAATGTTTGTCTTGCATTCGACGCCGTCGATTCGACACGGATTAGACGTGGACTCGACGCGGATTCGATTCGGATTCGATGTTGACTCAACGCGTTCGACACGGGTTCGATGCGGATTCGACGCCATGGGACACAAGGTTTCCCGAAGATGCATCACAAGGTCTGCGGGGGAGCCCTCTCGCAGTCATGGAGGCTGCCCGCTCTGAGCAGGACTCGCTGTCGGTGTCGCCGGGGGCGATGCCCACTTGAGACACCCGTCGCCTTCCCAGCAGCTGGCCATGTCGCTTCTGCATGCCTGACAACGCTCGCTGCTGGGCATCGTCCCCGGCTCGTCCGTCCCATTCTCGGGCGTGCCAGAGGAGCCCGAGCGACAGCTGCGCGGCGCACGTCCGCAGTCTTCGCGCCATGCTCCCCCCGGGGGGGGGGCCGATCCGACCGTCGCGTGTCTACTGCGTGCAGGTGCCCATGGGGTGCCGCAGCCTCATTGCGGCTGCCCTGACTTCGCCGACATGCTTTCTGTCAAGCCGAAGCCCCAGAAGTCCCGGCCGCTTACCCGGGGCCAGCTTTCCGTCCTGGATCCGTGTTGGGCGGTGTGTCTTGGCCCGAAGAAGGGCCCCCGAGGACTAGCGTCGAGCGAAGAACATCGGTTGGACAAAATCCTACCGTCGAATGTGCAGTCGCATGGGCTCAGTTCCAAGTGTGTCGAGGGAATGGAACCCGTTCGGCCGCCGAAGGGGCTCGGCCTCGAGTCCACTCGGCGTCCGAAAGGGCCCTGTTTGGATCATTCTTATATATTTTAATAATTCAAAACTTTCCTCCAAAATCCGCCTGTAGGGGGATAGGCTCGACCTAAGCTCAGACGGGAACCCCGGGACAGCCCCGGCCAGCCTCGTCGCGAGGGCCCTGGCCGGAGCGCGCGCCAGCATCTCGGCCCCGGGAGGGAGGGTGCGGTCGGCTCATGGACCTTAAGGCATGGGCTCTCGGTGCCGGGTGCCCCGGCGCGCGGGCGCCACAGGGGATGCACGGGGGGGGGATTAAAACGACGCGAAGATCGGGACAAAATCGGATCGGGATAACTCGAAATCTCTGAGAATCGGCGGGTTTGGAGGATGTATTGGGCGCCGCGGTCGCTCCAGAGCGTTCCGGAACGCTCTGAGAGCGCTCCAGAACGCTCTGGAGCGATTTATCCCGATCCTAGCTCTGTTTTAGGGAACCTCAGAGGCGGAGATATCGCGCCCGTAAGCCAGGGGCGGCAAAGAGGGGAGTGAGGACTAATTAGGGGGGTGGATAGCATGGCGTGGGCCATGATCTCTCCCCAGATGTCATGGCCCCTCTTGTTATTATATTGCATCTCTGGCCCCGCCCCCCTTGGCCGCGCACATGCCGCTGGCCATGATTTGCGCCCCCCCCTCTTGGACGCCACCCTCTTTGGCGGCCCCCGATACCCTAGTAGATGGGGTCGGAGGATTGTGCCTCATCGCCGATGCATCGCCGATGCGGCTGGGTGTGAGGCTCACTTTTCTCCGCGCCGACGTCGCCGTTGCATCGCCGACGTTGCCAGTGCATCGCAGATGCATCGGCGATGCATCGCCGATGTATCGGCGACGCGGCGAGATCCTCCGACCCCATCTACTCGGACCCCATCTTCTAGGAGGCCTCTAGAGATACACCCGTAAGGCTGGGGGCGACTTTGGGATCATGTTTGATCAGTTGTGATTTCTGTTGTTGACTATTCTGTCGCTCTTCCTCCAGAGTCCGCCTGTAGGAGGACATGCCCGACCTGACCCTGGGTCCGGCGTCGATGCCCAGCCTCCCAGGCTCAGGATGTGGTCAGGGCAGGAGGGCTTCTCCTCGCCTTACCCCCGTGCCTCTGCGGCGTGGCCCCACTTGGAAGGGCGGTGGGGGGCAGGGATGCCCCGAGATCCGACGTCGTGGGCAAGTCGTGACGTCGCCCTCGGGAAGGGAGGTGGGTGAGAGAGGGGTGCAGGGGTGCAGGGGTGCCCCCTGCGATCCGACGTCGTGAGCAAGTGATGGCGCCGTGGCAAAATCACGACTGCGGCTCTCGACTCCGTCCTTCTGGGGGGATCGGTACGTGCTGTAGTCCCCGGGACGGAGAAGCCCCAGGAGAAGCCGGATCTCTCTGCCCGCAGGTGAGGGCTTCAAGGACGCCGTCTCGAAGCACCGCAGCTTCCCGGCCGGCCTCCTCGTCGTCGGTGGACAGCCTCTGCGAAAGTCCGACGACTTCGGCACGCTGGACTCCAGGTACGGCCACCCGCAGGGATGCCTGGAGGCGCCTGGGCGGGCAGCAGTATCCACATTCCCTGCCTCGCGGGCCGGGCCCCTGGGCCGCGACCTCGTGGATACGGGGCGTTTTTTTCTCGGACGCCCCGCGCGGAGCGTATCCGTGCGATCACGTATCCACGGGATCGCGCCTTGGGATCCAGACCGCGAGTGCGTGGGTGCGAAGACCCAGACACCCGATGTCCCAACCCTTTCCACAGGGCCAGGCTTTCATCCCGAGTCGTCTCTTGACGGTCCAGGGGCCCGGCGAGGGCCTTCGCAGGGGCCGAAGAGTGCCCAAGCCTTCCTTACGACGCGAGCATGTCTGTGGCCGCCGCCGCCGCCGCCGCCACCGCCGCCTCCTCCGCCGCCACCGCCGTCCGTCGTCGTCGGTCGTCGTCGTCGTCGTCGTCGTCGTCGTCGTCGTCGTCGTCGTCGTCGTCGTCGTCGTCGTCGACGTCGTCGTCGTCGTCGTCGTCGTCCGTCGTCGTCCGTCGTCGGTCGTCGTCGTCGTCGGTCGTCGTCGTCGGTCGTCGGTCGTCGGTCGTCGGTCGTCGTCCGCCGCGCGGCGAGGTGCTGTGCCACTCGAGGCCGGCCGCCTCCGAGGCGGCCGACTCGAGCAGCGTCCGGGCGGCCGCGGGCTCCGAGGCCGGCAGCAGCGAGGAGGGGCGCCCTGCCACGGCCGCGTCCTCGGAGGCCTCGGGGGGGCGCCCAGGTCGGGGAGGGGGGGCCTCGGGCCGGGTATATCGGAGGTGGACAGACCTCCTGCCCCGACACGTCGATTGAGGAGTTGGCCGTTTTCGGTGCGCGAGAGGGCGTCGCGGCCGTCCTTTTTGCGGGTCCAGGTCCGTCGGTTTCGGTCCCCGGCCGTTTTCACTAAGGGGAGGTGTGCGACAGGGAGGCCTGTCCACCGCCGAGTATAGCCAGGACCCCAGGCAAGGGGGCCCGGGGTTCGTCTGAGCCCCTAAGAATGGCCAGAATCACTGAACGAGGTCTGCCGTAGCTCGTGTTTTTTTTCGGGTGTCGGCAGTTCCGGTTAGTGGAACGGGGCGGGGGCGCGCCCCCCAGTACACATCACTCAACCAGGTCCCACCAAACCCAGTTCTGCCAACGCCCGATCAGGGGCAGCGTCGGGTCGAGGGGTCGACCCAAGCTTACGTCGGATGTTGTTTTGACTATTTCGTAAGTTTCTTGCGACGTCCGCCTGCAGGCGGACACATTCCCGACCTAAACCTAAGCGGCCTTTTCGCGATTTCGTGGGCCGTTGTCGTTCTGAGGCTGTTTTGCAGCAGAGGCGGAACGACGACAGCACGAGGGGAGAAGCAAAACGAACACGGAAAACACCGCGTTGGTCAAGAGGGAATGACGTGGTCAGGGGCCAATGTTGGTCAAAGCAACTTAACCATGGATTTAGGCAACGTGGATTGGCGTTAAGGCCCGTTTCCGTGCAGAGTCGGCGCGCCTAATCGGGCGTCATTGGTGCCAGATTTCGGGTAGCACTTTCCCCTGTCCGTGGATCTGAACCCCCCTCGACAGATCCACAGATCCCTATGGTCCACACCAGCGTGTGCCCGAGCTAGGTCCAGGGGGGATGGTCAGGGGCACCGTGGTCAGGCTCGGGGGCGTCCAAGTGGTGATAGGCTCAGGGAGGGACGCTTGAGGTTCGGGGACAGGTTCGCTTCCTGCAGGATCTTGAGCTGTCTTTAGCCTGTATCGGGTTCCTCTTGGGCTGTCTTGGGCGTCTCTTGGCCCGTTCCGGGGCATCCTGGAGCAGTCGTACGGCCCTCCTTGAGGCATTTTGGCCCGCCTCGAGTCGCTGGTCAAGGCTGCTGAAGCAGTTTGTCATAAATGTTAGATGTCATGTTGTGAAAGGGCGAAGTTGGGGTTTGTTGGGGCCCTGATGGGCGATCTTTCGGAGGCGTCTTGAAAGTTTCGTGGGCAGTCTTGAAGCCATCACAGGGCGACAGGGTGCCATTTCGGATAGTCTAGGACCCCGTGGGGGGGCATCTTCGAAGCCGCTGGAGGCCGTCCATGAGCATTATTGAAGCTGCCGGGGCCGCTGGCACATTTCGCCAAGACGCCCCCCCGTCCAATTCGACTGGACGGAGCCCCCCGGGGAAGGGGGAGGGGGAGGGGGAGGAGGAGGAGGAGGAGGAGGAGGAGGAGGAGGAGGAGGAGGAGGAGGAGGAGGAAGAGGAGGAGGAGGAGGAGCAGGAGCAGGAGGAGGAGCAGGAAGAGGAGGAAGAGGAGGAAGAGGAGGAGGAGGAGGAGGAAGAGGAGGAGGAGGAGGAGGGGCTTGGATCTCACGCGCCTTCGGCCCCAAGGGGTCGGCGGATTTATTCGGTCCTTGAATGCTTCTGGCCTCCCCGTATGTACAGTCCACCCGCATAGCAAGGATGGGCAACCTTCCCAAGGGTACCCTTGCATCCTTGCCTCCTCGGCCCATCCTTTGGCCGCTTTCGCTGGCCGCGCCCCGCTCGAGAAACGTCAACATGGGCGTCCAAGGCCTTTTGCATCCTTCTCGCGCATCCTTGCCTCCTCGGCCCATCCTTTGGCCGCTTGCGCTGGCCCCGCCCCGCTCGAGAAACGTCAACATGGGCGTCCAAGGCCCTTGCATCCTGATCGCGCATGCTTCTGATACTGTTCGGGCCGACTGCACTCAGTTTGGGGCTGGGCGTCGCCGGTGCTTCACGTTGCGAGGGGCTCTGGGCTTCCTGGTCTGCACAGCCAGCGCAGGCGGAGGAGGCAGAGGAGGAAAGGGGGGAAAGGGGAGGAGGAGAAGGAGGAGGCGGAGGCGGAGGAGGAGGTGGAGGAGGAGGCGGAGGAGGAGGAGGAGGCGGAGGAGGAGGAGGAGGAGGAGGAGGCGGAGGGAGAGGAGGAGGGAGAGGACCCATGCTTCGCGTCGCGAGGGGCTCTGGGCCTCCCGGGTCTGCACGGCCCCGCCGCCTGCGCCCGCGGGCCCAGGCGCCCGCCGCCGCGGCGCAGCCCCGGCCGCCGCCGAGGGCCAGGCGCCGCGCCTCCACGCCCGAGGCGGCGCGGAAGCTGCTGCGCAGGCGCCGCGGCGGCGGCGGAGCGGCGGGGCCTGCCGTCGGGAGCATGGCGTCGCGCGGACGGGCGCAGAATTTCTCGGCGGGGGCCGGCGGGGATCGGGCCGAACGGAAGGGGGGGGGGGATCGGGAAAGGGGGGGGGCTACGAGAGCTGCTGCACGCAGCCGGTCTCGGCCCCGCCGCCGGGCCCGCTCCTCGACATGCATGGGCGCCTCCCGGCGCCGGGAGGCGCTGGGAAGATCAGCTGCGTGAGCTGATTCTCCACCCTGCCCTTTGCTGTCCCCCCCTCTCGTTCCCCCCGAGAGGAGCATCTTGGTTCGTCTCGGCGGCGAGCGAGGGGGGAAGTGAGGAGAAGAGGGCCTGCTCAGACAGAAGGCGGCGGGACTTGTCAGAAGCCCTCGCGCCCTCGGAGGAGTTTTTTTCTGCGCGTCTTCGGGGAAGGCTTAGGCAGCTTTTCAGAAAGCCGGGGGACTTCCGAACCTTCTGAGGAGGACTTCTCCTTCTCACTTCCCCCCCCCCGCTCGCCGCCGATCGTCTGGCGGAAAAAAGCACACGCACGAAGCCGAACAAATACATGGAATGGACGTCCGGGCGACGGCAATGGAAGCGAACAATGAAATATAAACATGAAAATTCGCGTGTCCGTGCGAGTTCCTCGGATCGGCGCCGGGCCCGCCTGGCGGCGCTTCGGGCGTCGCCCCTTGCGCGCCAGGGAGGGGTGTCCAGCGCCGATCCGAGGAACCCGCGCGGACCTCCGAGTTGTTCTGTTAGTGCCATTGTTTGTTTCCCGATGCCACGAGAGAGAGTGTCTGCCAGAGTGCATGAGTTTTTCGGGGAGTCGGGTCGCAACCGTCGTCGTCGCAACCGTCGTCGTCGCAGTCGTCGTCTTAGCCTGCCTCCTTGCCTCCCTCCTCCCTCGCGCGATAGCAGCACGGGAAAGCGCGCAGGGCGCGCAGGGAGGCGTGCGGACGATGGGAGTTGGTTTAAGGCTCCGGCGATTTGCAGCCAGCTGGGGTCTTAGGTGGCCCAGCAGTGGTTGTGGCCAGCGGGAAAGGGTGGCAGGCTCGAGGTTCGGTGTTCGGGACCATATGTTTGGAATTTGTTCGGCCTCCGCGCGGGCAGTTCTCGGGCCCTGGTGCTTTGAAGAACGGATCCAGAGGGACCCCGGGAAGGGTTGGGCCCGGAACCGATGTTAGGAGGAGGTGGCCTCGTCCCCCCTCTCTTGGTCGATCTTTTGGGGCACCAGCCAGTTCAGACCCTCCGGCTGCCTCCAGCCGGCCAAGAGCCGGGCCACCGGGCCCGCTCGCCCCCCCTGCTCCTCCCGGATGGCCTCACATTCAGTCAGCTGCGCAGGGCCGATGGAGGTGCACAGTGCTGGTGCGCGCGGGCATCCGTGGGGCTGCCCGGAAGAAGGTCATGTTGTCGGCCGGCACCTTTCCCCCCCCCCACCACTGACTGAATTGCCTGCCGAAGCGGAAAAATACTACCGTTGTGCCCACCAAATAACAAATGTTTCCAGAGCTTGCTCCTTGTGGTTTGCACGAAAGTGTTTTGAGCTCCCGACTGGCTGAGATAGTCTTGCTTTAATGCAGGGT
>CAUYUJ010001350.1:60557-102303 GCA_963575745.1 Prorocentrum cordatum
GACCCGAGGTTGGGGTGCAGACCTCCTGGCCTCGGCCAGGATATCAAGAATCACCCTGCGTGCCTCCAGGGTGCCCTGGGCGTCTTGGGTTTCGATGGTTCTGCGATGGAAAGCCTGACGTTCCCATAAATCTAGGGGCGTCCTGGGGTCTCAGGATTGGGTTTCTTGCGGAAGGTTTCTTGTGGACTGGCGTCCTTTGCATGACGGCCCTGGCCAGGCACGGTGGTGGTTTCGAGATGCCCCTGCGCAACAGGTCGCCGACGCCTTCGATCGGCACAGGGCCGAGGACTCGAAGAACACGAAGCTACATCCACACGAGCGACGCAACCAAAACGGGATCGTTTGCGCACACATTGGCGCGTAAGCTGCCCGCGTAGGTTCGCGCGTGAGCGCCCTTGTCCTCCATGCCGCGTGCCGCGCTGGCAGCCCGCATGAGCTGCGGCGTAAGGTCGTTGTGCCATCTCGCGTCAGACCCGTTTTGATCGTCGCTCATATGATTTTTCGGGGTCCCGCGCGGATTCCTTGAATCGGCGCTGAACATCCGATCGCCGGCGCCAGGGCGCGGTGCCAGTGGCACTGCCAGGGGGGTGGGGCGGCGCCGCCGATCCGAGAAGTCTACGCGCGGGCCTCCGAAAGGCTCAGGCCTCGTGCAGTTCCGGGGGGCTCGGGCCAAACTATGTGTGTGTGTTGGATGCCTGGGGGGGGGTGGATATCATGGCGCGGGCCATGAGATTTCCTCAGATTTCATGGCGCCTCTTCTTATTTCATTACGTCCCTGGCCCCCCCGATGGGCCGCGCACATGCCGCCGGTCATGATTTGCACCCCCCCTCTTGGACACCCCCCTCTTTGCCGCCCCCGATGGCTGCTGCTGCCCCCCCCGTCCGCTCATCGTCGAACTCTTCGGCGTCTGAGCGTCCCTTTTTCCTGTCGGCCGTCCCCCCCCCCCTCTATGCTCGCCGGCCAATTCGCTGGAGCGGAGTTCGCCGCCTCGCTGCTGACGGAAAAAGTATGTGTTGGCGCTCTCGCGGGCCGTTCTCCTTTTGATGTTTTACGTCCTGCAGAACAAGGGTTAACTCGGGCATGTTTTATAAAACTGTAGGAAGCGTATTCAAAAATAGTCAAAGTGTTGTTTGGGGATTTGTTTGTGTGAACCATGTTTGATGATGCTTGCATGATTTTAATAATTCGTCTAAAATCCGCCTGTAGGAAGCCATGCCCAACCGAAAGCAAGGCGCGGCACTGAGGCAGAAGGTGAGAGAAATAACGAGACCACGGGCGAAAACGAAACACACACACACACCGTCGTACGCACGCTCTCACGCACGCACGCCCGCGACCGCGCACGCACGCACGCACGCACGCACACACGCACGCACGCACACAAACACACACACACACACACAGTTACACACAGACACACACACACACACAACGACACACACAGACACACACAGAAACACAGACACAGACACACAGGCACACAGGCACACAGGCACACAGGCACACAGGCGAACAGGCACGCGCGCACGCACGCACGCACGCACCGCACCGCACCGCACCGCACCGCACCGCACCGCACCGCACCGCACCGCACCGCACACGCACACGCACACGCACACACACTCACACACACACACACACACACACACACACACGCACACACACACACACACACACACACACACGCACACACACACACGCACACACACACACACACACACACACACACACGCAAACGCACACGCACACGCACACGCACACGCACACGCACACGCACACGCAGACAGACAGACCGACAGACAGACACACAGACAGACTGACAGACATACACACATACATACATACACACACTCTTCAGGTATCGGGCGGGTGGTAACTTGGAGGTGGCCCCAATGGGGGGTGAAGAAAAAGGCCCCCAAGGGGCCCTTTGGGACCACTTTTGGGGCCCGTTTTGGGCACCAGCTGGCTCCAAAAGGGCCCTGCGGTGCCCCTTTCTGGCCCTTCCTTTCGCCTTCCATGCGGGTCACCCCCCATTGCCTCCCGCCCGACTTTCGCTGCTCAGCTCGAGCCATGTGCAGTTCCTCTGCTCAGCCAGGACGGCCTCCTCTACGTCTCGCTGGCGCCGCCGGCCGCCCCGCCCCCGCGGGGCCCGAGCGCCGCCGTGCTCGTTGTGCTCCCGCAGGGCGAGGTGGCCCGGGCCGGCGGTGCCGCGGGGGCCCGCGGGGAGGCGGAGGCGGAGGCGGCGCCGGTCGCCGAGGTCGAGCAGTGGCGAAGCGTCCTAGCTTGCCCATGGGCCCACCCCAGACCCAGACCCCCTCATGTTGTGACAAAAATCGCGACGAGAGATTTTTCGCTGCTTTCGGCCTCCCAGGGCCCTTCCCGGGCCTCGGGACCGTCCAAGCGCGCCTCAGGATGACAAACTTCACACAGGGAAGGGGTCCAGATTTCTGACGGCACGTCATGAACAAAGTCACGACGTCGGGCATTTGGGGAGGGTGGCCGATTGGCGCGGGCCCTTGCACCCCCCTCTGGAATAGGTCTTGGTTGTGTTTGGCGCCTGTTTCGAACAGGTGGAGTCTCCTCCATAGGACGCACTGTTGCAGACAGTCGCGGAGGTCTAGAACCACATCCCCCCTCCGCCCAAGGTCGAAACGCCGAATAAGGAAACGTTGACGTTGCCTGTGGGCCCGCTAGAGGGTGTTCTGGGAACCTGTTGTTGTGGTCTGCACGACATGTCCGAAGAGCGTTCCTTGCTGAGGCTGTCTGGTCTTCCTCCTTCGGTCCTGTTCTAAAGGAAGAGTACTCTGTTCATTATCAGAGTGTATGCTTAAAGCAGAGAGAGTTTCGTGGCAGGCCTCCACGAATGCCAGGACGGTCAGTCTCTGCTCAATGAGGAGGCCTGCAAGGAGGCGGCCCCCGTCCAGGATGCGGCGGAGGAGGAGCAGGCGCCGCAGGCCGAAGCTGCCCGATGGCGGCGTCGTCACCGTCGTCGCTGCCGCCGTCAGCGGCGTCGCGTCGCCGTCGTCGTCGTCGTCGGCGTCGGCGTCGTCGGTGTCGTCAGCGTCGTCGGCGGGTCGTCGTCGCCGCCGCCGGCGTCGGCGGCGAAGCCGACGACGTCGTCGCAGGAGGCCGAGCAGCCGGCGCGGGGGCCAGGGGCGCAGCCGGAGCAGTTCTTCATCGAGGACGGCAACGCGATGCCTTCCGCCGAGGCTCGGGTGCTGCCATGGGTGCGCCATGCAAGCAGTGGCGACGCGTCCTGGCGTGCCTACAGGCCCAGCAAGCAATGTTCTAAGAACCGTTTGTGGTTTCCACGAAGCGTTTTTTGAACATGTCTGGCTGAGACCGTCTTGTTTTTTACACGTTAGGTCTATGTTATAAAAACATTGTTTAGTTCTTAGAGCATTGTTGGGTTCTCAGAATATTTCGTGGTAGGCCTATCGGAATGCCAGGACGGTCGGTCCCTGCTCAGACCATCGCGCTCAGCGCAAGCAGCTTGCTTGTCTTCCTCAGCCTTGCTGCGGGCCCGTGCTCGCCGAGGGGTGCTCTGGCGCCTGCTTGTCCAGATGGTGCCGTCGGCAAGGCTTTGCCAGGCTCAAGTCGGGCTTGTCCCTCTACAGGAGGAGTATTCAAAAACAGTAAAACAAATAGCCTTGGGACGATTTTCCAATATTTTGTGAGTACTTTCTTTTCGATTCAACTTCGCCTGTAGGAGGACATGCCCGACCTAAGGATTGTTTTCTCGGGACGGGGCTCGACAGTGGCTTCCCCCCGTAGAGTGTGGGACACTCGGAGAAAAAAGACAGGGCGTTTTGGCCAGATGCTTCCCTAGCTCTGCGCGCCACCTCCCTCCTCGACTACGCGTGAGAGTGAGCTTGCGCTGGAGTGACCTCTGGTGCGGGCCCATCGGGCTCCCCCCGATCGCCGAGCGCGATGCGATATGAGCGGCCTCGCGCCCTTGGCTTTGGCTCCCTCGCGCCCCCGAAAGCTGCGCACAGCAGGTCACTCTTGCCCGGGGTCACTCCTACGCCTGGCCGACCTCCGCAGGGCCGCAGGGCCCACCGCGAGTTGCAGGCACGATCGAGGCGTGAGGCGACCAGCGGCGGGAGGCTGTTGGGGCAGTTTCCGGCCTCTGGGGGCCCTCGCTGGGCCCCGGGGCCGCGAGAAACGGCTCGGGGTATCGACGCTGGACACGGGGAAGGGGTCAGGACGACGTTGGAGACCCCGTATGCTAGAAACAAGACGTCGGATGTCTGGGTCCGATCGGCCCGGTTCGATGCCGTGCGCGGACGGCTCAATCCGACTCGATTCCGATTCCATGGCTGGTGCGGGCTGCTGCTCGCACGGTGCGTGGCGCGGCCGATCCGACTCGACTTCGACTCCGTGCCGATGCGGGCCGTTCCGACGCAGGCTCCGATTAGATGCGGCTTCCCGATTCGATGCTGACCGCTCCTGCCCTCGCGCCCAAGGTGTCCGCGGGTTTCCTCGGCACCTCGGAGACCCCCTGGCCTCGCAAACAGTGCTTGGTGGACGTTTCTGTATGCATTCTTTCGCCGATCGGCGCGGGCCCTCGCGCCCCTCCCCCCCTCCCCCTCCCCCCTGTGGAGTAGATCTTGGCTGTCTTCGGCACCTGTGTCGAGCACGTGGAGCCTCGCACCGCTGCAAAAACAGTCGCGCCAGGCAGAGGCCCAGAGCCGGACCGCGCCCCCCCCCCCCTCCGGCCGCCCGATTTCGAAGCGCCGCCGACTCCGAACACGCTCCCCGGGGGGGAGGCTGCTCGGGTCCAGCGCCGTGCCCTCTGCCCGCGGCGGGGCACCTCGGCCCCCGGGCCTCTCGGCGACCTCGTCGGGGGGGGGGGGGGCACATTTTCCCGTCCGGGATCGCTCGTGGGCAGCCCAGGGGGCCCGGTGAGGGCCCCCGGGAGGCCGAGGACTCGGAGAGGCTGCACGTCACTTCCGATTCGTTTTCCTCGGCAGGCTCCCGCAGCTCCGCCAGCAGCCCAGAAGTGGAGGCGTGCGGCTGCCGACCTCTCGCGTGTGTGGGCGTGCCTGTCGTTTGCCGCCTTCGGTCCTGCTGCCTGCGTGCAGTTGTCGCTGCTTCATGGGGGACAGCCAGTCATACGCGAGGTGGCCCCCCCCCCGCAAGCGGGGGAATGGCAGATTGCGGCGCGAGGGTGGTCGTTGGCAGCGCGCCGAGGGGGGGTTGCGAGACGGGGAAGGCGGCCGGGCTCCTCGGAAGCCCTCCGCCCTCGGTGGCTTCGGAGGAGTCTTGTATAGGCACCTTCTCAGATGCCTCGAGGTTGGCCGAGCCTTCTGAGAGGGCCCCCCCCTGTCGGGTATGGCCAGGACCCCAGGTAAGGGGACCCGGTTAGTCGTAGGGCCCTGGAGCCCTTGAATTGGCCAGAATCACTAGACCAGGTTTGCCGTAGCTTGTGCTTGCTCGGGTGACGGCAGTTCTGGTTGGCGGAACGGAGCGGGGGGGGGGCGTCCCCCAGTACACATCACTAAACCGGGTACCACTAAACCCGGTTCTGCCAATCTCCGCAACGCCAGATCTCGGGGGGGGGAGAGGGGGAGGGGGAGGAAAAGGAAAAGGAGGAGGAGGAGGAGGAGGAGAAAGAGGAGAAAGAGGAGGACGACGACGAGGAGGAGGACGAGGAGGACGAGGAGGAGGAGGAGGAGGCCCGAACCTGGACGTTCGACGCCTTGATGCTTGTTTCTCTCAATGCGGGGTCCCCAGAGAGGAGCCCGGCCGTGTCCCGAGGGCCTGTTTCGGAAGGTTTCTCACGCTACGTCGGGCATGTTCCTCTACGGGGGGACGGTTCAAAGACAGTTAGCAAAATAGCCTGGGGACGATATTTTGAGCTCACGTTTGACTCTGTGTGAATATGTTTTGAGGACACGCCGGTCGTTGAAGTAGGTATTATTGGATTCCCAGATCCGAATCTACTTCAAGCGCCTTCCTATGTCAAGACTCGGCATGCTTTTGCTGGGTTTTGTTAGTCTCTGGGAGGGCCTGGACCCAATCTACTATATCCGCTTTCCGACTGCTTGTTTCTACCTTTTTCTTCCGACCGACGTGTATTTCTTGCTGTTCGTCCAAAATCCGCCTGTAGGAGCACATGCCCGACCCAATTATGACGGCCCTGGGGCCCGGCGAGGGCCCCCGGAGGCCGAAGAGACTGCCAAGGCGCTTCCCGTTGTTACACGCCGGTCGTTGAAAGTAGGTATTTTTGGATTCCCAGATCCCAATCTACTTCAAGCGCCTTCCTACTTCAAGAATCGGCAAGCTTTTGCTGTGTTTTGTTATTCTCTGGGAGGGCCTGGACCCGATCTGCTATATCCGCCTCCCGACTTCATGTTTCCACCTACTTCTTCCGGCCGACGTGTACGTTTTTGTGCCCGACGCGAGCACGTCGGGGCCTCCCTCTGCCCTCCCTCCCCCGCCGGGCGCGCCACCGAGGAGGGGCTCGGCTGGCCCCCCGTCTCGGGGGCAACGATAGGGGGGATGGGCATAGGGGGGGATGCATCGACCTCCAATCGCCCATTGATCGCCGATATGGGCCCGATAGCCCTAACCTGCCCAGGAAGGTGCGGATTCACTATCGGAGGCCTATCGCCGATCTATCGGCGATGTATCGCCGATTCCAGGTCGATGTTTCCCCCCCTATCCCAATCCCCCCTATCGTTGCCCCTCACCGTCAGCGCCGACCCCCGCTGCCTGAGCGAGGGGCAACGTTTCATCGAGAGCAGAAGAACCCCTAACCCTAAGAACACGATGAAGACGTGGCCTCACTGAGGTCCCCGTCTTTCGCATCAGGGGAAATACATTTGGGCGGTTTGGTCTGGTGCATCTGCAGAACGGACCCCCTGTCCCTGATGTTGTTTGGCCATCCTAACTGAGGTCCCCTGCCAAATGGTTAGGGGTCCTTCTTTGATTGATCAACGTTAGTCAGGGGGGGGGTGGCCCAGGGGGACCAGCGCCGACCTGGAGTCGACGGTCTAGCGCCGAGAGTCGAAGAAGATCTCGCGCGGCACACACATACACCTCTGGCGCT
The DNA here is from genome assembly GCA_963575745.1 of Prorocentrum cordatum. Lineage (NCBI taxonomy): Eukaryota > Dinophyceae > Prorocentrales > Prorocentraceae > Prorocentrum > Prorocentrum cordatum. The sequence continues at coordinate 67,613 of CAUYUJ010001350.1, forward strand.
CCGCGCGGGTCTCCTGCGTCCGCGCATCGCCAAACGGTCTTGCTCCTGGCGTTGTCTTGCCTTCGGAGCGTTGGTTTGGGGGGGGGGAGGGGCCCAGGGGGGAGCAGCACGGACCTGGGATCGACGGTCTCTCGCGGCTGGGTCGGCGACGTGGGCCCACCGAGCCTGGGACTTCGGGCTCGGAGCGTCGGAGAGGAGGCGGACCGGAGAGGAGGCGGACCGGACCGAGCGTCTCCACCGAGGCCGGAGAGGAGGCGGTCGGGCGGGGAGCGTGCTGCCGCAGGGCTGGACCTGAGGGGTGCTTCTGCGATTTCGTGGGCCGTTTTCGTTCCGACTTCGTTCTGCGGTGAAGACGGATTGAAGACAGAACGAAGGGAGACGATAACAACACGAAAACGAACAACTCCGTTTAGGTTCAGCCCTGTGATGCCACGAGTCGGTGATCCTCAGAACGTGTGCTAGCCCCGTGTGCGTTTGCCCGTTCGGCTCCGCCGACAGCGCGCAGTTCGTGCCGGCCCTTACTTGTTGCACCACCTGCGTCGTGCTGTAGAGCGGCAGTGGACAAGTCGGACTGGGGCTAGGACGAGGACAACTCCGTTCCAGAGCGCTCGAGAACGCTCTGAGAGGGCCGCGGTGCCCGGTGCATCCTCCAGAGCCGCCGGATCTCCGATTCTCGATGTATCTTCACCCGGATCAGTCCTCGCCCTGGCTTCCTCTCACGGAGGGCGGGGTGTCACATCCCCCCCTCCCTCCACACCATGCGGAAGGGGAGGGGGTCCACCTCGGCCGCGCAAGGGGAATGGGGGGTCGATTTTAAAGTCTCATCGCCGCCATCGTCGTCCTCAGCGTCGTCGTCGTTGACGCCTTCGTCGTCGTCGTCCTCGACGTCGGCATAGTCGCCCTCATCGTCCTCATCGCTCTCAACGTCGGCGTCGTTGTCTGCACCCGAGTTTGTCCTCGTCTTCTTGGTCCCTTTTGAGGAGGAGGGCGCGCCGAGCGTGTCCGACGAGGAGCCCGCCAGCGCGGAGGAGGCTGCGGCGGAGCGCCTGGGGCGGCCGCAACAGGGGGCGGGGCCTGCCCCCAGGGGGGAGCTCCCCGGGGCCACGCCCACGGGGGGAGAGGCTCACGGGGGGCGCTCGAGGTTCGAGGATCGGGGCTCGCTCTCTGGGGTCGAGGTTCGAGGACCGAGGTCCGAGGATCGAGGTCCGAGGATCGAGGTCCGAGGATCGAGGTCCGAGGATCGAGGGGCGAGTTTCGCCCCCGGGCGGGGGAGCTCTCCGGGGCCAGGCCTGCGGGGATGGTTTGGCTCGCAGGGGGAGCGCTCGAGGTTCGGAGCGTCGAGGTTCGCTTCCTGGGGCTGCTTGATCGTCCTCGGATCGCTCCCCGGAGGCTCGCTTCCTGGACGCGCTCCTCACGCCGAGGCGTTCTCGCGGGGTCCCAGTCGGCCGGCGGCGGTCTCCGCGGGCCGAGAGGGGGGCGGGAGGCCCCTCTCTCGAGCCGCTCGGGAGGTCCATGGGGCACCAGGTCGCCCAGGCGGATGTCTAGCATGAGGATGTATCGAGGAAGTCTCGATCGAGACGCTGATTTGCACGTGTCCAGGTTGCCCAGGCGGATGTCTAGCATGAGGATGTGCTGAGAACGTCTTGAGCGAAACGCGTGTTTTCACGTGTCCAGGTCGCCCAGGCACAGCACAGCCCTCGGCACGGTACATTCATATCCATACCCTTAGCATTGCAGCCTGGCATGTTGCTTGGCGGAGCGTCCCGTGGCGTGTCCCTGGCACATCGCGCGGTGCACGTCCATTGGCACGTTCTGTAGCGCGTCCCCTTGGCACGTCCCGCGGTGCGTGCCCATGGCACGTCCCCTGGCACGTCGCCTGGCGCGTCCCTTGGGACGTTCCGCGGCGCGTCCTCCTGGCATGTCCCCCTGTCGATTAGTTCTGGGACAGCTACCATCTGCTCAGGCAGCTCGAGCTTAAGATCCAGATCAGTTCTGTCAGGACTCGGATGCAAAGAGGACTCGATCCACAACGCTATACATATATATGTATATATATATATAGAGCACGATCGCGGCTTGGCACATCGCAGTTCAACACGGCCCAGCACAGCACAGGCGTCGGCATTGTACATCAAGATCGATACACTCAACATTGCACCTTGCTGCGTTCCTTGGTGCGTTCCGTGGCGAGTCCACCTGGCACTTCGCGCGGCGCGTCCCCTGGCACGTCCCGCGGCAATTCCATTGGCACGTTCTGTAGCGCGTCCCCTTGGCACGTCCCGCGGTGCGTGCCCATGGCACGTCCCCTGGCACGTCGCCTGGCGCGTCCCTTGGGACGTTCCGCGGCGCGTCCTCCTGGCATGTTTCCTCTGTTGATTAGTTCTGGGGCAGCTACCATCTGCTCAGGCAGCTCGAGCTTAAGATCCAGATCAGTTCGGGCAGGACTCGGATGCCAGGGAGGACTCGATCCACAACGCTATACACATATACATATAGAGCACGCTCGCGGCATGGCACATCGCAGTTCAGCACGGGGTAGCACAGCACAGCCCTCGGCACAGTACATCAAGGTCGATACATGCAGCATTGCATTTGCCCGTCGCCCAATCAGGTGTCTTTGAAACGTTGCCATGCCCTACATTTCTATATTCCTTTCCGGGTTCGTGTGTCGATCATGTTGGGGGGTTCGATGGTTTTGCGATGGAAGATTTGACGTTCCCACTCCTAGAGTCAATGGATGGGCTCACGGGGGGAATAGGCTCACCGGGGAATAGGCTCTGGTGCCACGCCTGCGGGGGGACAGGCTCACGGGGGAATGCTCGAGGTTCGAGGATCGAGGTTGTCAGTCGGGCCCTATCCAGGTGACCCCGCATGACCACCCGCCCGAGATCTGGGGATGGACCTGCATCGGTGGCGTCACGTTGCCGATGCATCGCCGGTGCGGGTCGATGTGCTTTCCTCCACGGCCGACGCCGCCCATGCATCGCCGATGTCGCCAGTGCGCTTTGCAGCGCCGAGATGCGTCGCCGATGTGTGTGTGTGTGTGCTTGTGTTGGTTTTTGTGTTGGTGTTGGTGTTGGTGCCCGTGCTTGTGCTTGTGTTTGTGTGTGAGAGAGTGCTTGCGCTCGTGTTTGTGTTTGTGCTCGTTTCATTTCGCGCGTGTCTTTGTGTGTGTGTGTTTGAGGGAGAGTGTTTGCACTTGTGTTTGCATTCGTGTTTGTGCTTGTGCTTGTGTGTGTGTGTGAGAGAGTGTTGTTGTCCTCCGCGGAGGAGCAGAGGGCCCGCGAGGCGGAGCGGCGGGCGCGCGAGGCGGAGGAGAGGGCGCGGTCAGCGGAGGAGGAGCTCCCCGGGGGGCAGGGGAGCCCGGCGCGGCCAACGAATATTTCCGCGGAGGGTAAATTCGAAGAAGGAAAGACGCCATAAAAATAAGTTTTTGACGCTCCGCGCGAATTTCTTGGACGCGCGCTGAAGCCCGCTGGGCGGCGCCTCCGGCGCCGCCCTTGGCGCGCTCCGCGCGCAAGCGAAGCGGATCCAAGAAATCCTCGCGGAGCTCCAAAAGTTTTATGGTTATGGCGTCTTTTCTTGTTTTATAAATTCAGCATCGGCGCTGGTTCACTTGAGGTCGAATACCTGACCTGATCCGCCGTCATCCCGCTCCACTCGGGCTTTCTTGCTTAATACTGGGCTCAACCTGGCCGAATTTGGCTTCATTGCCCGCTGCTGGCCCTTGCCCTTGATCCTCTGGGCTTGGCAGCCTGCTAACTGGGTTTACCTCACGAAGACCCCCCAGGAGTCGCGTCCGAAGCCTTGGCTGGCCAGATGGTTACCCGGGGCATCTAGTTTTTCGGCAGGTGGTCTTTCCCATCAGATGTAGCGGGCGATGACTTGTAGAAGAAGAACAACTCAAGCGTACACGCCGGTCGTTGAAAAAAGGTATGTCTGGACTTCAGGTCCTAATCCACTGCAAGCGCCTTCCTGCTTCAAGCGCCGATATGCTTTTGCTGTGTTCTGTCATTCCCTGGGAGGGCCTGAATCCAGTCTACTTCATCCGCCGTCCTACTACCTGCTTCTTCCGACCGACGTGTAAGTTTTCGGAGGGCCGCGCGGATTTCTTGGACCGGCGTTGGACTCCTCCCCGCCAGCGAGGCGCCTTTGGCACCGCCTCCGGCGCGCTTCGAGCGCTGGGGAGGAGTGTACGGCGCCGAGCCAAGAGGTCCGTGCTGACTTTCGACAAGTATGACATTTCCCGGCTGTACATCGGGCCACCGTCGTCAGGGGTGCATATTGGGATCTCCAGCCGAGTGTAGGTTCTGATCGCCACTTTGTGCATGGGCCCAAAGGTTTCTTGTGGTCGAGCTCTGATTGTAGCCCCATCGGCCCATCCAGAATCGCAAGCGATTTCTCTCGCCCAACCCCCGGCTTTTCGACGAAAAATGGAAAGCAGTTCAGAAAAGGAGGGGAACCTCAGGATTCACCCCAAGGGGACTATTCGGACACCCCCCGATCGAGGATGGACGCCCCCCCGTCGCATGTCCCAGGGATGGGCCCCCAATTTCAAGTCCGCTCGAAGACCGCACTCAACCTGGGATAGGGTCGACAGATCCCCTGCTGCAGAAGCGGATTTCCAGGCGAGCTGCCTTGATCAAGGAAGTGCAGAAGCGTGCAGCGTAGCAGCCGCCTCGGAAGCGCTGTCTCCTGGGGGTTCGTCTCCCCTCCCACTTCCCATACGTTCCCAGACTCTCCTGGGAATCGACGGGCACCTGTGCTCGAGGGCCGCATGGAGCTGTGCGACGGATCGGGCAGCTCGCACGGGCACTTCGTCCACGGACGCGCGGAGGCTTTTTTTTAAGCACCCCGAGCTCCAGGCCCGCTCCGGTTCCTCATGGCCCCCTTCTCCCTCCTCCTCCCCCTCCTCCCTCCTCCTCCTCCTCCTCCTCCTCCTCCTCCTCCTCCCCTCCTCCTCCTCCTCCTCCTCCTCCTCCTCCTCCTCCTCCTCCTCCTCCTCCTCCTCCCCCTCCCCCCCCCCCCTCCTCCCCTCCTCCTCCTCCTCCTCCTCCTCCTCCTCCTCCTCCTCCTCCTCCTCCTCCTCCTCCTCCTCCTCCTCCTCCCTCCTCCTCCTCCTCCTCCTCCTCTCCTCCTCCTCCTCCTCCTCCTCCTCCTCCTCCTCCTCCTCCTCCTCCTCCTCCTCCTCCTCCTCCTCCTCCTCCCCCTCGACCGCGGCCGGCCTCGGCCTCGGCCGTGGGGGCCACGAGGGCCCCCCTACGAGGCCTCCTGGACCCCCCCCCCCCCCCGGCGAACTCCAGGAGAGCCCCCCCAGGAGGGCCCCGCGAGGAGGGCCTCCGCCTCGGAGGGCGGCGAGGCGTCTCGGCAGCCCCCGCGCCCTCCGAGCGGCTTCCTGCGCCCTCCGGGCGGAGGCTCGGAGCTCCTCTCCCGGAAGGCCGGGGCACCTCCCGCGCCTCCCGAGGAGGTTCAGGAGGGCAAAAAACGTGTACACACACAGACACAAGTAATCGTCGATCCCCCAGGGAGTATGGGAAACTACGGGAAGTGGGGGGGAAGACAAAAACCCAGAGCATGTCTTGGGAAGTATGGGGAATCCTGTTTTTTGTGTGTATTTATTTGTGTGCTCCAGGGCCCCTCCAGAGGCCCCTCTCCTCCTCCCCCTCCCCCCCCGGGGCGCGCCGTCGATCTGCCGTGCGACCCTGCTGCACGACGGTTGTGTGGTGTTCCAGCCCGCGGTGGCTCCCCGGACCACCAGGGAGACGTTGAGCACGCAGGGCAGCACCGACAGGCCGGAGGGTCTTCACGCGTGGGGCCCCGGGGGGCGAGATGCTCGTCCGACGCCGTCTCGATGCCTTTTCGGGTGCTGGACATTATCTAGTCCCATCGGCCCTGGCGCCCCCTTTGGGGCCTCTTGGGGGCCTCTTGGGGACCTCTTGGAAGTCTCTTGGGGCTCCTTGGCGGCGTCTTGGGGGCCCCCAGGGCCTCTTGGGGGGCTCTTGTGGGCGTCTTGGGGCGGGAGGGGGGGTAGTCGATTGCGGCTCCCCCCTCGGAGGCCACGATCCTCCTGAGGGGTGTCGAAAAATTGCCCGGTTCAGGGTCTCCTCCCGACTCTTGCCCGTGGTACTTTTCGCCCGGGGACCCCCAGGAGCCGCCCCGCGCGCGCGCTCGAGCTAGAAATAGTGTTAACCAGTTGCCGGAGATCCTAGCACGCCTCTAGCCCGTTGGGCCGGCGAATTCCTGGGACGTGGTCCTCGGGAGTCTCGAGACAGGGGTCAGTGCAGACGGGGGTCAGCCAGGGCGCCGGATCCTGCAGGATCCTGCGAAGACCCCCTCTGGCTGACCCGGGTTAGCGAGCCGCTCGTGGCCGCGAGGCGGCCGCGCCTATTGGCCGACCCGGGTTTGCGAAGACCTGCGCTGCAGTGTGTTTTTTTCTCTTGCACTGCAGTGGTTGGTTTCCTGCTGACCCGGGTCTGGATTTACCCGGGTCAGAAGATCAGCCACGCGCAGAGGGGGGGGTGGGGTGAGGGGGGAGGGCTTCTTAGAAGCACCCCTGCTTCTTAGCAGGCGCGGGCCTTCTCTATAGACGTGAGGCCGGGGCCTTCTAAGAAGCAGCCTGCTTCTGAGAAGCCCTCCCCCCTCCCGCCTACCCCCCTCTGCGCGCCGCCAAACGATGGGAGCAACATGACACCAGGGGTGGACTCCAGATCTGCACCTCGCCCGCTGCCGCTCTGCCCCCGCCCACCCCCCCCTCCCCGAGGAGGCCGCGCGGGAGCGCGGGCGGCGCGCGGAGGCCGAGGAGCGATAGCTCGGGCAGGGGCGCCCGCCGCGCAGCGAGGCACCCCAATGGCGCGCCGCGACCGCTGGGCCCGGGCCCCAACCCAGGCATCGGGCGAGGGGGACGAGGAGGAGGAGGACGAGGAGGAGGAGGAGGAGGAGGAGGAGGAGGCGGAGGCGGAGGCGGAGGAGGAGGCGGAGGAGGAGGAGGAGGAGGAGGAGGAGGAGGACGAGGAGGAGGAGGAGGAGGGGGAGGAGGGGGAGGAGGGCCCACTGCCCCCGTGCGCGCGCCGCAACGACGGGTGCCGCGCAGGCCCCTGGCCGCCCGCGAGGTGCCGCGCGCGAAGGCGCGACGGCGGCTCTTCCCCCCGGTTCTTGGGCCTCTCGGGGCCCTCGCCGGGCCCCGAGAGGCCGTCCAAAAGCACCTGGGTAGTCGAAGGCCAGACTGTCAGACTGGATTGGGCCCTAGGGGCCAGTCTGGCCTGGCCAAACTGGATGATTTGAGTCATTCGCCAGACTGGATTCGCGTGGGGGCTCCCTCGCCAGATTGCCCCCGTTTGCCAGATTGGGCCTGCCAGTTTGGCGCCAGATTGGCTTCGACTACCCAGAGCACGGCTCGGGATGGCGCCAGCCGGTCCCAGGGAGGTGGTCGGGAGGTCGGGGGCTGGCATCTCGAACAAGCCGTGGCGTCGGACGTCTGGGAAGAGGCCCGGGCCCGGCGCTCGGGGCGCGCCGGGCAGGGCCAGGGCTCCGAGGAGGAGAAGTACCGCTCTGCCCTTCTGTGGCCCGTTTTCCCCCTTTCTCTGGGCCTCCTGGGAGGCCCTCGTCGCCACCGCTGGGCTCGCCTCCAAGTGCTGGTCGGGACGCGCCCCGGGAGAGGTCTGGGGAGGAGCGGTATCGGCACCGTTTGGTGCCTCCAGGGAGGCGGACAAGTCCATTCCAGAGCGTTCCGGGAGGCTCTTGGAGCGTTCCGGAGCGCTCTCCGAGGGCCGCGGCGTGTGAGACGTCTTCCAGTGCTGTTGGGCCTCAGGGCTTCTCGATGGACCCTCTCCCGAATGAGCCCTCGTCCTGGAGGAGGGAGGAGGGAGGGAGGGAGGGGGGGGGGAGGGAGGAGGGAGGAGGGAGGGAGGGGAGGAGGGAGGAGGAGGAGGGTCCTGCTGTCAGGGCGCGGGGGCTGCGAATCTGCTCCAGGCGGGCGTTTTTTTTCACTCCGCTTCGGGCCCCTGCTCCCCTCCTCCTCCTCCTCCTCCTCCTCCTCCCTCCCTCCTCCTCCTCTCCTCCTCCTCCCTCCTCCTCTCCTCCCTCCTCCCTCTCCTCCTCCTCCTCCTCCTCCTCCTCCTCCTCAATCCCTCCCGACCTCCTCTCCCTCTCCTCCTCCTCCTCCTCCTCCTCCTCCTCCTCCTCCTCCTCCTCCTCCTCCTCCTCCTCCTCCTCCAGTGAGCGGCGGCAGGCGACGGGGTCGTTTGCGCCGACGTTCGCGCGCAGGCTGCCTGCGTAGTGTCGCGCGTAAGCAGGCGCCGTCGTGTCCAGTGCAGCGTGCCGCGCTGGAGGCCCGCGTAAGCCGCGGCGGAAGGCCGCCTCGGCGTCGTCGTCGTCGTTGGCGTCGTCGTCGCTTCGTCGTCGTCGGCGTCGGCGTCGGCGTCGGCTTGGTCGTCGTCGGCGGCGGCGTCGTCGTCGGCGTCGGCGTCTCGCGTGAGACCCGTTTCTTTTCGTCGCCCAGATGTGGCAGAAAGATGGGGTTTGGGGCTCTGGTCGAATTTCTCTACGATGCTGCAGTGTGCTCATGACGTCGAATCTCGAGGATTTTACTTCGGCTTGTCCAGGCAGCTCTCCCATGGCCGTCCCAGCTGCCTAAACACGCACACCCCGAGTGGTCCAGCGCGGGTTGGGCACCCAGACTTTGGGAGGCGCGAAGCGCCCGGGTGCTGAGGCCGACCCGGGCTGTTCGGGGGCCTGCTGATGGAGGCCTCCCAAAGTGGGTCCTGGTGCAGTCCACCCGCATAGTGAGGATGGACAACCTTCCCAAAGTTGTGATGCTCCAACCTTCTTTAGCCCTGATCACGCGGAAGAATTTCGAGCGCCCCCCAAAAGTACCAAAACTCAAGGGTTTTCACGTGTCGGTCCCTGGGAGACACTCGCCCGACACTGTTTCGACACTCTTTTAACACTTCTCTAGGTGCTCGAAATTATTTCCGGGATGTGGTCCTTAAAGACGATGGGAGCAACATATAAGGACAATCTTCCCAAAGGTACCTTTGCATCCTTGCTTCCTCGGTCCATCCTCTGCCACCTTCGCTGCCGGCGCCCCGCTCGAAGTGTCTGGAGATGGCCCACCAATGTCCCTGTGCTACGGGTGGACTGTATCCTGGGGCCTGCTAATGGAGGCCTCCCAAATTTGGATCTTGGTACATGGGGTCGGAGGATCGCGTCGCATCACCGATGTGTCTTCGATGCGGCTCGATGTTGAGCCCGATGCTCTCCACGCCGACGGCGACGATGCAGGGCTGGCGATGCGGCGCGATCATCCGACCCCCTCCCTCTACTCGGACCTGATGTGGGACGCCGCCAGGAAAGAAGCGACACCACCACCACCACCATCGGCCACGCGCAGAAGGGGGTAGGGGGAGGGGGGAAGGCTTCTCAGAAGCACCCCTGCTTCTTAGAAGGCGCGGTCCCTATGTGTAGATGTAAGGCCGCCGCCTTCTAAGGAGCAGCCTCCTCCTACGAAGCCTTCCCCGCTCCCTCCGCCCCCTTCTGCGCGCCGCCAACACCAGGCGGGCCACCTCCAGCGAGGAGGGCCACAGGGCCTTCCCGAGCTCAGGATATCGAACGTCCTCGAGCGAGAGGGGGGGGGGGGCCACGCCAGCAGGGTGGGCCCCTCCCCCGTGGCTCCCCTCCCGCGGGCGGTCCCTGGTGGTGGCCAGGCCGCTCTCCTGTGTGTGTGTGTGTGTGTGTGTGTGTGTGTGTGTGTGTGTGTGTGTGTGTATGTGTGCCCGACCTCGGGCCCGGCCGGGATCTGGGGGAGACACACATCACTGCTCCCCCCCCCCTCCTGCTCCTCCTGCTCCTCCTGCTCCTGCTCCTGCTCCTGCTCCTGCTCCTCCTCCTCCTCCTCCTCCTCCTCCTCCTCCTCCTCCTCCTCCTCCCGGGCCCGAGGTACCCCGGATAACTCGGGCGTCCAGAGCCCCGAATCAGCCGGGGCAACTCGGGTCAGGGCTAACGATCGGGTTCCTTCTTCGGGAGTCCGAGCTCGAGTTACCCCGGGCCCGAGTTACCCCGGATAACTCGGGCGTCCAGAGCCCCGAATCATCCGGGGTAACCCGGGTCAGGGCCAACTTGGGTTCCTTGTTCGGGAACCCGAGCCCGAGTGACCCCGGGCCCGAGGTACCCCGGATGACTCGGGCGTCCAGAGCCCCGAATCATCCGGGATAACCCGGGTCAGGGCCAACTCGGGTTCCTTGTTCGGGAGTCCGAGCTCGAGTAACCCCGGGCCCGAGTTACCCCGGATAACTCGGGCGCCCAAACAAACTGGACAAGCGTACGCTTTCTGAGGTCCGCTCGGACTTCCTGGAGCGGCGCTGGACCCCACCCAGTTCCGCGCGCCTGGGATCAGGGGAGGAGAAGGTACCGGTGGCGCTAATCACCCTTCCCATGTCGCCAGGGCTGGATTCGCCGGCAGGCGTGCGCAAGCTCGAAGCGGCCGTTGGATGTGCACGTTGCTTGTCCCTTGTGCTCGCCTTTTTGGGTCTTCTGGAAGGCTCGCCTCGCCACGGTTGGATTCGCATCGAAATCCTGGTCAGAGCTCGCCCCACAAGAGGTCCGTAGAGTGGCGGTATGGGTATCTTTTTGCTCGATCCAAGAAATCCGCGTGGACTTCCGAGCGTATACGTTTGTGCGGGGTGCATTCTTCTTGGAGCAGTGCGGGTGTCAGGGCGCGAGCTGAATGGTGTTTGGGCGAATGTTGAAATTCTAGACGCTTCGCGTATCCCCACCAGCCCGTCCAGAAACGACGCCCAGGCGAGTAGAGGGTCGTCCTGAGGGGCTTTTCGGCGTCTTGGGTGCCTCGGGGGGGCCTCTTTGGGCCGTTTGGGATCCTCTTGGGGGCCTCCTGGGGGCCTCTTGGGGCCATCTTGTGGCCATCTTGGGGCCTCTTGGTGCCTCCTGGGCGCTTCTTGGGGCCATCTTGGAGGAAATCGATCAAAGAAGAGGGGATCTTCAATTAGTGCTGCCCCCTCTGGGGGCCAAAACCTTAGTAAAATCAATGATTTTGGCTTCCTCGGCGAGGCCGTTTTGGACGCTCTGACCGCTCCCCGCCCCCCCTGTCCAGGTCAGTGGGGAGGGGGTAGGGGGAGGGGTAAACCCCTCCCCGAAGGGGAAGAAGGAGGGGTGGAAGAGGAAACGCTCTAAACCACCGACGCCCAGAGGGCTGGTGGGATTACGTATTTTTGGGTTTCCAGATTCCAATCCATTTTGAGCGCCTTCCCACTTCAATGATCGAGTCGCTTTATCTTTTCCTCAGGAGGGGAAAAAGCACACAGACACAATTCATCGTCGATTCTTCAGAAGATATGGGAAAATATGGGAAGTGGGGGGGAAGACGAAAACCCAGAAAGTATGGGAAAATATCGGGAATCTTTTCATTTGTGTGTATTTATTTGTGTGTCCCAGGGCCCCTTCATTTCCGTCCTCTTCAGGGGGCGGGCGGACGCCCAATCTATTACCAGCGCCTTCCTGCTGCATGTTTCTACCTACTTCCTCCGACCGATGGGTAACGTGGCCTTCCAAGGCTCTCGCATCCTTGCCGCGCATCCTTACTATACGGGTTGACTGTAGCATGTAGCATGCTATTGCGAAGGTCTTACGGCCGGTGCCGCCAACTCTGAAGGGAGACGACGACGACGACAACGGCGGCGGCGGCGGCAACGACGACGACGCTGACGTGGGCCAGAGTCCTCAGGGGTGCTTCTCGGGGTCTCTTCGGAAGTCTCTTGGGGGCCCTTTGGGATTCATTTTGAAGCCTCTTGGGAGCCTCTTGGGGGCCTCTTCGGCCCTTGCCGCGCATCCCGATTGTACGGGTTGACTGCAGCGTGCGATTCGCCTGCGTGCTGCGTGGCGCCGTACGTGTGATGGCTCGGCGGCGAGGGCCGCAGCACAAGGGCGCCCTCGAGGGCGCGAAGTTATTCGCGCTTCGCGCTTCGCGGTTCGGCTCCGATTCCTCCTCGTCCTCCTCTTCTCCCCTGGGAGGCGGCGCGAGAGCGCGAAGTTATTCGCACTTCGCGCTCTCGCGCAGCGCGAAGCGCGAAGTTGGGAGCCCTTGGCAACAGGTCCACGCGCGCGGAGGTCCCCCAAGCCTCCGGACGCCGAAGACCGACAGCTGGCGTCCTGATCTGCATTGCTGCCACTCTGGCGTCGGGCAAGGGGGGGGAAGCGAGAGGGGCGGGCCTTCTCAGAAGGCGAGGGGACTTCTCAGAAGCCCTCGCGCCCTTTGAGAAGTGTTCTGCGTCTTCGGGGAGGGCCCGCAGAATTTCTCAGGTGGCCGGAAGCCCGAGGCCGACAACCAGTGTCCTTGACTTGCATTGCTCATGTCGGGAATGTCCCTGTACAGGAGGAATTTGTAAAGATAGTCACGCAAATAGTCTGGGGACGATATTTCGATTATGTTTTGGCCATTTTTGAGTATTTTCTTTGGTCGTTCGCTCGTTGTCGTTTGACTATGTTGAGTATGCTGAAGTCGGGCACTACTGTTCTGTCTGATTTGACTCGTTTCCGCTGTTCTCCCACAATCTGCCTGCAGGAGGGCATGCCCGACCTAACGCATTGCTGCACCTCGGCGGCGAGCAAGGGGTGGAACTGAGAAGGGGCCGGCCACCTCAGAAGGCTCGGAAGTCCCCCGGCCTTCTGAGAAGTTTTCTTAGCCTTCCCCGAAGACGCAGAACACTCCTCAGAAGGCGCGGGTGAGGGCTTCTGAGGAGTCCCGTCGCCTTCGAAGAAGGCCCGCCCCTTCTCGCTTGCCCCCCTCTTAGGATGCAACTCCTGGGAGGTCAAATTCTGTTTCTGCCCTGGTCCGAAATCCGGCCTACTCCGGCTTAAGCCCGCTAAATCCGGCTTACGCCCGCTCAGTCTGGCTTACCCCCGCTGAATCCGAGGCCCACTCCTGCGCAATAGCTCCCAAATGGGGCTTAGTCCTCCGTAACCTCTCCGACGAAAACCTCCCCGCAGCTGCCTCCCAACCCCTCGCTCGTCGCCGGGCCACAGCCGCGGGCGTGTGCAGCCGCGCCCTGCCGCAGGAGCGGTGCGCGGAGGAGGCCGCGCGGGGCCTGCGGGAGCGCGGCGAGGCCTCTCGGGGGGGGCGGACGACTGCGGGCGGGGGGGGCGTCAGCGGCACCGCAGCGGATACCTTTTTGGGTTCGCGGCTCCAAGGCGAGGGACATATGGAGCGAGCACAGCGTCCGGGGCGCGGTACGTAGATGATTGGCGCGAGATTGCCGCAGACTCCAGCGGACAACACACGCAGCGGCACATGCACATGCACATGCACATGCACATGCACATGCAGATGCACATGCACATGCACATGCACATGCACATGCGCATGCACCGCAACGGATACGCGCCGGTCGTTGAAAGTGGGTATTCTTGGGTTCCCAGATCCCAGTTAGCTTCAAGCGCCTTCCTGCCTTAAGGATCGGCACGCTGGTGCTGTGTTCTGTTATTCTCTGGGCGGCCCGGACCCAATCAACTTAATCCGCCTTCCTGCTTCATGCTTTCACCTACTTCTTCCGACCAACGTGTACTCACCAACGGGGGCTTTGGAATTATGCCGAAGGTGGCCACCTGAGGGTCTCTCCCTGGCATTGGAGCGGTGCACACATCGGGTCCTTGGCCAAAGTGCCCATCAGTGGAGCCTCAGTTGGAGGGCCGCCGAGGGGGGTCGGGAGGCCTCGCGACGGGGGTCGAATCAAGCAGGGGTTAGCCAGGGCGTCAGGTCGCCGCAGAGCCAGGGGCGCACCGACCCAGGCTAGTCTGGTTGTCCCAAGAGAGAGGTCCAGCGACAAGGGGATGGTGCAATAGATTTGGTGCAACAGGTTTGTGGGGTTGCAATAGATTTGTGGCGTGCAATACATTGTGGTGAGAACATGCATTGCTGGGTTGTCGCCTGCAATACATCAGTTGCAATACAGTGCAATACAACTTTCTGTTGCAGTACAATTTGCAATGCAATTGCCCAAAACCTATTGCACCACCCCCTTTCAGCTGAACGTTCTTTAGGGTCAACTGAAGTTTGGGTGCAGGACCCTGCATGAGACTGCAGGATTTTGCAGGATCCTGCAACGCTCGACTGGCCAGGGTGAATGCTCATCCAGCGACCCAGATCGGTAAGATTGAAATGAATGCAACAAGACGGGGGACGAGTATTGGCAGCTATCCTTGACGCTCCGCGTATTCCCACCAGTCCATGCAGAAACGATCGCTAGTCAAGGTGCTTTGACTAGGCAAGTGCAGAAGCATGCAGTGGAACAAACGCCTTGTACAAGTGTCGTGGGCGCAGAATCGGCGGGAACATTTGCGTAATGATCGAACACGTTACACGTTCCCATGCCAGGGCAGCTTCATTGGTTTCTTTGATGGAATCCTCTCAGGGCGATGGGTCGCTATCGAAGACGCCTACGGCGAATCACCGCCGCCCCCTGCCTTTGTGGAAGCGCCTATATGGCCGAACGTTGAGGCCAGACCTGCCAAGTGATCGGACCATGTGTTCCCCGAATCGATTTGGAAAGCCTTCGGGGAACACGTGGGCATCTTGAAGGTCTTGTTGGAGGACGTCTTGGGCCTTTCGGGCCTTCTTGGAGGACATCTTGGAGGTCTCTTAGGCCCTCTTGGGGCCGTCTTCGCGCCGTCTTGGAGGCCATCTTGGGCGCCTTGGAGGCCTCTTGGGCCGTGTTTGGGCCTCTTGCGGCCGTCTTGAGGCCGTCTTGGGCCGTCTTGGGGCGCTCATGGAGGTCTCTTGGGCCGTCTTCGGGCGCTCTCGGAGGCTTCCTGGGCTGTTTTGGAGCATCGGGAAGCCGAAAAGGCAACCAACCAAAATCCTTCCAAAACAATCGTAAAGTGGACGATTTTGGCCTCGTCGGGCCCTCCTGGAGAACCTGTTGGAGGCCTCTTGGGCCGTCTTGGAGGCTTCTTGGGCGAACTTGGAGGTATCTTGGACCCTCTTGGGCCGTCTCGGAGGCCGTCTTGGACCATCTTGGGTGGACTTGGAGGCCATCTTGGACCATCTTGGAGGCCATCTTGGGCCAACGTGACCATCCTGGAGGCCATGTTGGGCCGTCTTGGAGGAAGAATTGGGATTGGGCGATGGCGTGTGCGTCTTGCGGGTCTTGGGGGGCGGCCGGCGGGACGGGCCGAAACCCACTGGGAGAGTTCTTTGGGAAAAAGAACCAAAACGAAACCCATATCATCCGGCACGCCAGGCACCCCTGCGATGAATCGACAGGGGGCGGCGGATCGAAGACGCCTACGGCGAATCACCGCCGCCCCCTGCCTTTTTGGAAACGCCGATGTGGCCGAAAGTTGGACTAGAGCTTGGCCAAGCTATCGGACCATGAGTTCCCCGAGTCGGTTTGGAAAGCTTTCGGGGAACACATGGGAGAGAATGATTATGAACAGGAAGAGGAAGAGGAAGAAATAGAGTAGGAGGATGAGGGTTGTTAGGAGTCTCTTGGGGCACCCTTGGGGTCTGTTGGGGGCTTCTTGGGGGCCTCTTCGAGGCCTCTTGGAGGCATCTTGGGGGCCTCCTTGGGCCTCTTGGGGGCCTTTGGGGGCTTCCTGGGGGTCTCTTTGGCCGTCTTAGGGCGTTCCTGGTCCGTCTGACGCCGTCTGGAGCCGTCTTGGGGGCCTCTCTGGGCCGTCTTGGGGCCCTCTTGGGGCGCTTCAGGGCCGTCTTGGAGGCCATGTTGGGCGTCTTGGAGGCCTCTTGGGCCGTCTTGGGGCGCTCTTGGGGCCGTCTTGGGGGGCCCTTGGGCCGTCATAGGGCCTTCTTGGAGGCCTCTTGGGCGATCTTGGGGGCCTCTTGGGCCGTCGGAAGGCCGAAAAGAAGAAAACGCAAAAAACCTTCAAAAACCTAAGGAAAACCAATGATTTTGGCCTCTTCGGGCTCTCCTGGAGAACGTCTTGGAGGCCTCTTGGGCCATCTTGGAGGCATCTTGGGGCCATCTTGGCCGTCTTGGAGGGCATCTTGGGCCGTCTTGGAGGCATCTTGGAGCCATCTTACCCGTCTTGGAGGCCATCTTGGCCGTCTGGGAGGCATCTTGGAGGCCATCTTGGGCCATCTTGGCCGTCTTGGAGGCCATCTTGGGCCAAGTTGGGGCAACAAAGGCATTGACAGACGGATTTTGGGAAAATTACGGGTGGCCGGCGGGACGGGCCGAAGCCCATTGGGGAGTTCTTTTAGAAAAAGAACCAAAACCAAAACCTGAAACATCCAGCACGCCGTGCACCCCTGCAAGCAGGGGGCGGCGGATCTAATGGCTTTCGGCCCATCCCACCACCGTCCCCCGGTTGTGGGTATGAAGCCTATTGGATGTTCGTTGGGATCTCGTGGGAGGCCTCTCGGGGCCTCTTGGAGGCAGTTTGGTGGCGTCTTGGAGGCCGTTCTGGGGCCTCTTGGGGCCTCTTAGGGGGCCTCTTGGGGGCCTCTTGGGGGACCTCTTGAGGCTTCCTGGGCGCATCTTGGAACCCCCTGGGGGCTTCTTTGAGTGGAAGGCTCGGATTTTCGCTTCGTGTCCTCTATCTTGGGCTCCTTTGTGGCCGTCTTAGGCGCTCTTGGCTGGTTTGGGGCCCTCTTGGATGCCTTTTTGGCTGGTTGGGGGTGGTCTTGGGGGCCTCTTGGGCCGTTTTGGAGCGTCGGAATGCCGAGAAGACGAGACGACCAACCACTTTCGAACAGTCTACGGATAATCAGTGATGCTTGCCTCCTGGGGCCCTCTTGGGAGGTCTCTTGGGGGCCTCTAGGAGGCGTCCTGGGCCACCTTGAGGCCATCTTGGGGCAATCTTGGGCGTCTTGGGCCGACCTTTGGGTGTTTCGGGGCCATATTGGACCGTGCTGGGGGCCTCGTGACCAGTCTTCGGGCCCCCTTGGCCCTGGAAAAGTCATGTGAAACCACGCGGGAGGCCCCGACAGATTTGAGAACTTTGGGCCCAGGCCCTTTTCAAGACTTCTCAGGACCGAGAACTGGGCTCCAGGGATTGGGATTCGGCAAAGGACCTGAAGACACGTCCACTCTGTGCCAAGAGGCACAGTGGCGGATCTTTGACAATCGGAGCGGGGAGGAGGAGAAGAAAACGGGAGGAGGAGGAGAAGGAGAGGAGGAAGAAAACGAGGAACAATCAGTACGATAGCGGATGAAGAAGGAGACGATGATGAAGGTGACGACGACAACGAGGAGTCACGACAGCGAAAACTAAGCTTTCGCGGAGATTTCGATCCACGAGCCTCCGCGAAGCTTATTAGAGGCCTCTCAGAACCATTCGGAGCCATGTTTGAAGCCTTTTGGGCTCTCTTGGGGCCTTCCTGGGGCCAGCTTGGGACTCTCTCGGGGCGTCTTGGATGCCTCGTGGGGTAATATTGGGCCCCACTGTTCAAAAAGAGGGCGTCGTCTCCCCCCTCGGCGGCCGAACCAGTACCCCTTGGAGCCCTCTTCGGGCGCTTTTGGGGCGCAATTGAGGCCGTCTGGGGGCACTGGTGAGCCCATCTTGGGGCTCTCTTGGGCCATCTTAGGGCCGTCCCAAGGACTCAAAAGCCAGTCGGAGTCCAAAAGGCGAGACGGCAACAAACATTGATGCTCCTTATATGCTTATCAGATTTTGGCCTCTTGCAGGGTGTCTCGGAAGGCTCGGGCAGCACTTGGATTTTTTCTAGTTGTATTGGAGTTTATCGGAGGTGTGTCGGGAGCTATCTTGAGGTGCCTTGAGCCATCTTGGAGGCCATCTTGCAGCATCAGGGGCGCTCATCGATTTGTTTTTGACCAGGATGGTCGCCTTGCACACGGCAGGCAATGTGCCAGCCCTTCCGCCGTCCTTGTCGAGAACCAATGCAAAGGGATCGCGAGTTGCCGCGTATGATTCAGATTTTAGTTACGTTTGTTTTGCAACGGATGGTGGGGGTGTTGGCGTTGCACACGGCAGGCAACAGGCCAGACCCCCCCGCCGCCCCTGTCAAGAACCTCGGGGGGCGTCCGCGCATGATCCAGATTTTGGTGGTGCAACGCGAATGTTGTTCAGTTTTTGCAAGAGATGGTGGGGGGGACATTGTACCTGGTTTGTCGCAGGTCGGGTGGGGGAGGGTGCATTTGTTCCAAAGCGAGCAATATGATTTTTCTCCCCCGAGTAAGGGAAGGGGGTATTTGGGTAGAGGGGGGAAACAAGTCGTCACACCACCTTCGCGCAGACGGCTGGTGGGATTCCTGCACGTCGGTGTCGCCGCGGACGCTCTCACATGTGAGGCACCGTGCAGCCTGATCCACGGCGGCCGCTGTCGGCTTTTGGACACCATGTGCTTTTTTGGTACCCTGCCCGCCCTCTCCGTGCTCATGCCAGGCGTACCCGCCCGGTGAGAAGCAGAGGCCGCCCACCGAGGCCCGGGGGAGGGGGGGGGCCGCCGACCCCTCCCTTGGCGGTCGCACGCCCGAGCGTCGCCCAGTACCGGACGGCGCTCAGGCGTGCCACCGAACGGTGCGAAGATCGGGGCAAAATCGGATCGGGATAACTCGAAATCTCTGAGCACCGGCGGGTTTGGAGGATGTCTCGGGCGCCGCGGCCGCTCCAGAGCGTTCCGGAACGCTCCGAGAGCGCTCCGGAACGCTCTGAGAGCGCTCCGGAACGCTCTGGAGCGATGTATCCCGATCCTAGCCCTGTTTTATTCCCCGCTGGGCCCTCGGTGGCGGTGGCCTCTGTTCCTCCCCTGCGGGGGCCCGGGTTCCTCCACGGAGCAAGCCTACTGAGAGCCCTCGGGAAGCCATCCGGGGATTCTTCTCAGCTCCTTCGCGCAGTGAGCTGGAGGAGCTCTACGAGATACGACATTCTCAGGCCCAGACGCAGCAGGAACGACCGCCCCCCCCCCTGGGGGGTGGGTGGTGGTGGAGAAGGCGGCGGGCGGGATCTCCTTCGGGGGCGGCCAACATGGCCGGGGACGTGCTTCTGGGCTCGGGGACCCCCCTCCATCTTGGACGCCCCCCGTCCCCGGACATGCGATGCCTTGCTTTCCTCCATGCGCTCCCCCCGGAGGTTCCGACTCTCTTTCTCAGGACGAGATCACATCCCGAATCATTTGAGCGACGCAAGAAGCACGGGGCCGTCTGTGCCGATATTGGCGCGTAAGCTGCCGCGTAAGGTCGCGCGTAAGCGCCATCTTCTCCAACGTGGCGTGCCGCGCCGGCGGCCTGCGGAAGCCGCAGCGTAAGGTCGCCATGCCATCTCGCGTAATTCCCGCTGTTGATCGTCGCTCATTTTTTGCCTTCCCGGGGCCCGGCGAGGGCCCCCACGGCCAAACACTTCCCGTTACTTTGCATCTTCGGGGGACCTCGCTTGTCCAGCAAATTGGTGTCTCTTCTTGTGCCCGACGCGGGCTCGATGCAGACTCGACACGGATTTCGCGTGGATCCGACGCGGAGTCGACACGGATCCGACGAGTCCGACATGGATTCGGCACCGACTCGATGCGCGTAGGGCACCGACGGGGCAGACGAGGCCCCCGAGGATGCAACATAATTTCGAAGAAGAAATATCGGCATACAAAAAAACATAAAGGTTGGCGCTCCGCGCGGATTTCTTGGTCCCTCGCTGGGCCCCCCGGCAGCGCTTCCGACGCCGCCCGCGCGCCAGGGAGGGGGGCCCAGCGCAGATCCAAGAGATCGGCGCGGAGCGCCAAACATCTATATGTTTATGGCGTTGCTCCTTTTTCGAAGGACGCAACATAACTTTACCAGCCTCGAGCTTATCCCTATCCCTAAGATTTGCACGCCAAAAGGCGACGCCAATCTCAGGGATGCGCCCTCAACAAATCAAGGAACCCCTCAGATCGGCATCGTCGTGAGACGATGCCCAGCACAGGGACAGGGATCTGTTCCAGGCTGGTAAAACCTCTGCAACGCGCGAGCACGTCCGGGTCTTGCGCGACCCCGACTCTTTCTCCCAGGACGGTTGTGTGTCACCCGACCTCTTTTTGACAGCCCTGGGGCCGAGCGAGGGCCTCCAGAGCCAGAAACGGCCCCAGAAACCTTCCGTCGTGATGTCTTCACGACGCGAGCATGCCTGGGCCCGGGGCCCAGTGCGGATCCAAGAAATCCGCGCGGAGCGCCAAAAAAGTTCATGCTTATGCCGTTGTTTATTCTTCGACTGGCCCCGCCCGACCATGCCTCAAGGAAAGCGCCTGGCGGTGGGGCCGGAGCCGACTACAACATTGATCTACCCCAACGCGTTGAGTTCGTCGTCGCACGCACATGAGATGCGTACAAGGCTCGTAGGCCTACGAGCATCCTACGCATGCTCGCAGATCCGACGAGCGGATCGAATGTGGGGTCAGCCGACTCTGCAGCCGTTCCCTCCCTCCTCCTCCCCCTCCTCCTCCTCCTCCTCCTCCTCCTCCTCCTCCTCCTCGACCCTCGTCCTCCTCCTCCTCCTCCTCCTCCTCGACCCTCTTCCACGTTGACCCTCTCTCCTCCCTGCTCGATCCTCCGCCCTCCCTGCTCACTTCCCTCCCCCCTCCTCGGTCCTCCTCCTGAGCCTCCTCCCGCATGGAGCCTCGTGCTCGCACCTCCTCCTCGATCCTCCACGTCCCTCCTCGATCCTCCTCGATCCTCCTCCTCCTGCGCCTCCTCCCTCCTCCTCCCTCCTCCCTCCTCGATCCTGTCTCCTCTCTCCTCCCTCCTCCTCCTCGTCCCTCCTCCTCCTCGTCCCTCCTCCTCCTCGTCCCTCCTCCTCAATCCTCAATCCTCCTCCTCAATCCTCCTCCTCCGAAGCCTCCTCCGCCTCCTCCTCCGTGCAGTGGCGGGCCGCCCGCCCTCTCCCGTGTGCACGGCCGCCTCGCTCCCCCCTTCGCGGCCGGCCTCTCGGGGAGGAGGAGCCGGCCGCCCACGGCCGGCCTCCGGGAGGCGGCGAGGGGAGGCAGCGAGGGGGCAGCGAGGAGGCAGCGAGGAGGGAGGCGGAGGGAGGCGGGGAGGAGGGAGGAGGAGGAAGCAGGAGGAGGAAGCAGGAGGAGGAGGAGGAGGAGGAGGAGGATTATCGAGGCGGGAGCAGGAGGACTGAGGAGGAAGGACGAGGAGGAGGAGGGAGGAGAGAGGAGATAGGATCGAGGAGGGAGGAGGGAGGAGGAGGGAGGAGGCGCAGGAGGAGGAGGATCGAGGAGGATCGAGGAGGGATGTGGAGGATCGAGGAGGAGGTGCGAGCACGAGGCTCAATGCGGGAGGAGGCTCAGGAGGAGGACCGAGGAGGGGGGAGGGAAGTGAGCAGGGAGGACGGAGGATCGAGCAGGGAGGAGAGAGGGTCAACGTGGAAGAGGGTCGAGGAGGAGGAGGAGGAGGAGGAGGAGGAGGAGGGTCGAGGAGGAGGAGGATCGAGGAGGGAGGAGGGAGGATGAGTGTCGAGGAGGAGGAGGAGGACGAGGAGGAGAAGGAAAGAAGGAGGAGGAGGAGGAGGAGGAGGGAAAGGAGGAGGAGGACGAGCGAGGAGGCGGCGGGTCTGCCATAAAGACCCGAGAGGCGGAGCAGAAGCTCCTGGCGGCCTCGGTCCTGCACAAGGGCCTAGAGTCCAAGGCGCAGCACGAGGCCCCTCTCCCCACTCGAGCCGCAGCTCCTCCCTGCATGGGGCACGTCCCTCTACAGGAGGAACCTTCCAGAAGAATCCAGGCAAATCGTATGACGACTCTTTGTCAACGATGTTTGGCCTTTTGATAGTCTTTTGTGCCTATGTGCAATTCTTCGTTCAACATCTGCCCGTAGGAGGACGTGCCTGACCTAACCCTGTTACTCAGATGCAGCGTCAGGGGGACTTGAGGTTTGAGGTTCGGGCTTCGAGGTTTGCGTGCTGGTGGTCTGATCGTCCTGGGACGCCCTCGTGGCCACTGGATCCGCCTCGAGATTCTGGGCAGAACGCATCCCAGGAGAGGTGATGGGCCCGGGGCCAACGATAGGGGGGGAGGTTGGCGGTTTTCTGGCATTCCCGAGAGCTCTCGGCGATGTTCTGCCCCGAGTGGGCGATACGACCCAGAGACCAATGGGCACCTACAGGGAGCCCTCGGCTCCCCAGCGCCCACTGGCCGCCGACCGGGACGCGATAGCCCACCCCGCCCAGGAACGGACCGATTCGCCATGGGTGGGCCTGTCGCCGATCTGCCGGTGATGCAGCTTCACCGGTTCCAAGTCAGTGTTCCCCCGAGTCCGGGGCCGGTGCAGGGCGTGCATGGCACAGGCGCAGCCAGACATGTGTCCAAACGTCTTCCCATGGCATGGCAATGCCAGACGGCGGCGGGGATGACGCAGGCAGATGGTTCGTGTTCAGATGAGATGGCTCGATCTGACAAAACATGTTCCCCTCTGCCCTGAGCCGGTCCCCCCCCGTAGGTAACGTTCCCCCGCAGTCCCTCCCCAGACTTGCTCGTGTCGGGGGAGCGTAAGACCCGGGTTTGCCGGGACTCGGGTTCGCCATCGTTTTTTGACGACCGCGCCTCGGATTTTGACGAGGAGGAGTTTCGTGGGATGTCTGCAGCGGGAGGCCTCGTCAAAATGCAGGCTCGGCCTCGTCATTTTTTTGACGACCTCGTCGGGGATTTCCGAGTCCCCTGTACCCAGGTCTTACGTCCCCCTGACCCTCCCCAGACTTGCTCGTGTCGTGAAGTAGTCACGACGGGAGGTTTTGTTCAGCGTTGCGCCCTCCAGGGGGGCCCTCGCTGGCCCCAGGGGCGGTCAGAAGACGACCCAGGATGGAAACCACATATTTTCAGAGCCCCGAATCATCAGGGGTAACTCGGGTCAGGGATAACTCGGGTTCCTTTTTCGGGAATCCAAACCCGAGTTACCTCGGACCCGACTTACCCCGGATAGTTCGGGCGTCCAGAGCCCCGAATCATCAGGGGTAACTCGGGTCAGGGCTAACTCGGGTTCCTTTTTCGGAAATCCAAACCCGAGTTACCCCGGATAACTCGGGCGCCCAATATTTTGTGGAAAGGGTGGAGGTGTCTGGAGATCCCGCATGGAAAAAAAGCGGGCAGTGGATGTTCGGGGCTCCCCCCCCTCACACACAGCCAGCCCTCCGACGACGTGCTATGCTCAGTCCAGGCTTCTTTCTTTGCTTGCGGCCTCGGGGACCCGTCATCGGCTCCAGATGGCAATCCAGAGTTGATTTGGGGCGAAGCGCTGCGGGGAAGAGGTCGGCGGCTGCCAGGGCACGCTCTCCGCTGGCGGTGCCGCCGCCCCAGGCAGACTCCGCGCGCCAGTGACGCTCCCACACCGAACATCCAGGGCCTATGGGGTCGCAGTGCTGGGTTTCTTGTGGAAGGCTTCTTGTGGACTGGCCTCCGCTGCACAGCGAGCCCTTGAAACTTCGGCCTGGAGGGAACGAAGAATGGTGAGTGCTTCGGCGCACGGCCGCAGTGTTGTTTCACAGTGTATGACCCCATGTTGGCGTCCAGGATACGAATGAAACACTTGGTTTTTCTCACACGGTTTGCGGGGTGACACGTGTCACCTTTGTGTTGCTTCACGTTGTGTGACCCCATGTTATGTCCAGAATGCGAATGACGCAGTTGGTTTTCTCACACGGTTTGCGGGGTGACACGTGTCACCATTGTGATCTTTCGCAATGTATGACCCCATGTTGGCGTCCAGGATGCGAGTGAAAGGCGTGGTTTTCTCAGACGGTTTTCGGGGTGACACGTGTCACCCGTTTGTTGTTTCACGGTGTATGACCCCATGTTGGCGTCTAGGATGCGAATGAAGCACTTGGTTTGTCTCACACGGTTTCCGGGGTTACACGTGTGACCCTTGTGCTGTTTCACAGTGTATGACCCCATGGTGGCGTCCAGAATACCAGTGGCACAGTTGTTTTTGCCTCACGCGGTGTTCGGGGTGACGCGTGTCACCCCTGTGTTGTTTCACCGTGTATGATTCCATGTGGGCGTCCAAAATGCTTGTGAAACAATTTGTTTTTCTCACACGTTTTTCCTGGTGACGCGTGTCACTCTTGTGTTGCTTCACGCTGTATGACCCCACGTTGGCGTCCAGAATACGATTTAAGCAATATGTCACAACCATCCTGTGGTGTTGGGTCCTCGCTTTGAAGAGACAGCGCCCCGCGTCCCTCCTTCCGCTGCCTCCTCCCCCTCCTCCTCCCTCCTGCCATCATCATCATCATCATCATCATCATCATCATCATCATCATCATAACCATCATCACCATCATCATCATCATCACCATCATCATCCTCAGCATCATCATCACCATCATCACCACCATCATCATCAGCATCAGCACCCTCCTCATCATCATCATCATTATCATCATCAGCATCATCATCACCATCAACATTATCATCGTCATCATCAGCATCATCATCATCACCCACTTCGGCACACCCCTCACACGTTTCGTGGCCCCATAGGGAGCTCCACCAAAGTTCCCAGTGGGTGTGCCCGCATGCGCCCCGCACATTCAATCCGGCACACCCCTCACACGCTTCGTGGCCCAATAGAGAGCTCCACCGAAGGTCCCAGTGGGTGTGCCCGCATGCGTCCCGCACTCCCTTTTCGGCACACCCCTCACACGTTTCGTGGCCGCATAGGGAGCTCCACCGAAGGTCCCAGTGGGTGTGCCCGCATGCGTCCCGCACACCCATTTCGGCACACCCTTCACATTTTTCGTGGCCCCAGAGGGAGCTCCACCGAAGGTCTGAGTGGGTGTGCCCGCATGCGTCCCGCACACCCATTTCGGCACACCCCTCAGACGTGTCGTGGCTCCATAGGGAGCTCCACCGAAGGTCCCAGTGGGTGTGCCTGCATGCGTCCCGCACTCCCTTTCGGCACACCCCTCACACGTTTCGTGGCCGCATAGGGAGCTCCACCGAAGGTCCCAGTGGGGGTGCCCGCATGCGTCCCGCACACCCATTTCGGCACACCCCTCACACGTTTCGTGGCCCCATTAAGGGGCACAGTCCCACCCGCATGCGTCCCGCACCCATTTCGGCACACCCCTCACACGTTTCGTGGCCCCATAGGGAGCTCCACCGAAGGTCCCAGCATGCGGGGTGCCCGCATGCGTCCCGCACACCCATTTCGGCACACCCCTCACACGTTTCGTGGCCCCATAGGGAGCTCCACCGAAGGTCCCAGTGGGGGTGCCTGCATGCGTCCCGCACACCCATTTCGGCACACCCCTTACACGTTTCGTGGCCCCATAAGGGGCTCCACCGAAGGTCTGAGTGGGTGTGCCCGCATGCGTCCCGCACACCCATTTCGGCACACCCCTCACACGTTTCGTGGCCCCATAGGGAGCTCCACCGAAGGTCCCAGTGGGTGTGCCGGCATGCGTCCCGCACACCCATTTCGGCACACCCTCACACGTTTCGTGGCCCCATAGGGAGCTCCACCGAAGGTCCCAGTGGGTGTGCCCGCATGCGTCCCGCACACCCATTTCGGCACACCCCTCACACGTTTCGTGGCCCCATAGGGAGCTCCACCCCCAAGGTCCAGCGTGCCCGCCGTCCCGCACACCCATTTCGGCACACCCCTCACCCGTTTCGTGGCCCCAGAGGGAGCTCCACCGAAGGTCCCAGTGGGTGTGCCCGCATGCGCCCCGCACACCAATTCGGCACACCTTTCACACGTTTCGTGGCCCCATAGGGAGCTCCACCGAAGGTCCCAGTGGGGGTGCCCGCATGCGTCCCGCACACCCATTTCGGCACACCCCTCAGACGTTTCGTGGCCCCACAGGGAGCTCCACCGAAGGTCCCAGTGGGTGTGCCCGCATGCGCCCCGCACGCCCAATTCGGCACACCCCTCACACGTTTCGTGGCCCCATACGGAGCTCCACCAAAGGTCCCAGTGGGTGTGCCCGCATGCGTCCCGCACACCCATTTCGGCACACCCTTCACACGTTTCGTGGCCCCATAGGGAGCAGTGGGTGTGTCCGCATGCGTCCCGCACACCCATGTCGGCACACCCCTCACGCGTTTCGTGGCCCCATAGAGGCTCCACCGAAGACGTCCTCGTTTGGAAAGGCTAACGGGGGTGCCCCGGCATTTTCGAAGGTTCGGAGGCCCGTCTTCGCCACAAGGCCCCAGTGGGGGTGCCCGCATGCGGTTCCCCGACACCACCACCACTGTGGCAGGCCCCTCACACAGTTCGTGGCCCCATAAGGAGCTCCACCGAGGACGATATTCACAACTGCGGTGCTCACAACTGCATATGGTTGGGTCCTTCGCCAGGCTAATTTCCATTCGGTTTTCGTCTTGTGTTGTTTCACACTGTATGACCCCACGCTGGCGTCCAGAATGCGATTGAAACATTGTTTTTGTTCCACATTCTGTTCGGGATGACACGTGTCACCCTTGTGTTGTTTCACAGTGTCTGACCCCATGTTGGTGTCGAGGATGTGAATGAAACAATTGGTTTTTCTCGCAAGGTTTTCGGGGTGACACGTGTCACCCTTGTATTGTTTCACACTGTATGACCCCATGTTGGCGTCCAGGATACGAATGAAACAATTGTTCTTTATCCGGCGGTTTTCGGGATGACACGTGTCACCCTTGTGTTGCTTCATAGTGTGTGACCCCATGCTGGCGTCCAGACTATGAATGACACACAGTGTTTTTCTCACACGGTTTTCGGTGTGACACGTGCCCCCTTTGTGTTGTTTCACAGTGTATGGCCCCATGTTGGCGTCCAGAATGCGAATGAAGCGATTAGTTGTTCTCACACGGTTCCGGGGTTACACGTGTGACCCCTGCGTTGTTTCACAGTGTATGACCCCATGGTGGCGTCCAGAATACCAGTGGCACAGTTGTTTTTGCCTCACGCGGTTTTCGGGGTGACGCGTGTCACCCCTGTGTTGTTTCACCGTGTATGACTCCATGTTGGCGTCCAAAATGCTTGTGAAACAATTTGTTTTTCTCACACGTTTTTCCTGGTGACCCGTGTCACTCTTGTGTTGCTTCACGCTGTATGACCCCACGTTGGCGTCCAGAATACCAATGAAGCACTTGGTTTTTCTCACACGGTTTTCGGTGTGACACGTGCCACCTTTGTGTTGTTTCACAGTGTGTGACCCCATGCTGGCGTCCAGAATACGAATGAAGCGATTGGGTGTTCTCACACGGCTCCGGGGTGCACGTGTGACCCCTGTGTTGTTTCACAGTGTATGACCCCATGGTGGCGTCCAGAATACTAGTGGCACAATTGTTTTTGCCTCGAGCGATTCTCGGGGTGACGCGTGTCCTTTGCGTCACAATGTATGACTCCATGTTGGCGTCCAGAAGACGAATGGCACACTCGGTTTTTTCTCACACGGTTTTCGGGGTGACGCGTGTGACCCTTGTGTTGTTTCAAAGTGTATGATCCCATTTTGGCGTCGTGGATGCGAATGAAGCATTTGGTTTTTCTCACACGGTTGTCGGGGTGACGCATGTCACGTGTCCACGTGACCCTTCTGTGTTGTTTCACAGTGTATGACCCCATGTTGAGGCCGAGGATACGAATGAAACATTTCTTTCTCACACGGTTTTCGGGGTGACGCATGTCACCTTTGTGGTGCTTCACCATGTATGACCCCATGCTGGTGCCGAGCATATATATATGTATGAAACCGTTGATTTTTCTTCTACGACCAAGTATTACTACTATTTCTTCGCTCACCAATACCATTGTTATTATTATCACTATTATTACTACGATTGACTTTCGACTGCTACCTTTACTGTTCCTGTCACGACTACTTCCACTACTTCTTTTAGTATTACTACTACTACTACGACTACTACTACTACTGCTTCTTCTTCTACTGCTACTACTACCACGACGGCGGCTACTTCTACTTTTGCTACCACTACTAATACTACTACTTCTACTATCACGACTACTACTACTACTACTACTACTACTACTACTACTACTACTACTACTACTACTACTACTGCTACTACTGCTACTGCTATTACTACTACTACTACTATTACTACTACTACTACTACTACTACTACTACTACTACTACTACTACTACGACTACTACTACTACTAATAATTATACTACTACTA
Source organism: Prorocentrum cordatum (assembly GCA_963575745.1). NCBI lineage: Eukaryota > Dinophyceae > Prorocentrales > Prorocentraceae > Prorocentrum > Prorocentrum cordatum. The sequence continues at coordinate 95,684 of CAUYUJ010001350.1, forward strand.
CTACTACTACTACTACTACTACTACGACTACGAGGACTACAGCTGCACCAGCATCATCGTTAACGTCCGCATCAGCATCTACATGTACAACTACATCAACACGCATATGAAAAACACAACGCTGATCTACGCATGCACCGAAGACACATCACGTCACATAGTCTTAAAAGTCACCCTTACAAGGGGGGGGTGCGCCCCCCACCCTTTTTACAGGAGGGGAGGGGGGGGGTCCCCGACGACGGATCGAGGAAAGGGGGGGGGGGGATTCCCCGACGACGGATCGGGGAAGGGGGGGGGATGTACCACCCCCCCCCCTTGGGGAGATCCAGCGGCGCACCCTCCTCTACTACTATTACTACTACTACTACTACTACTACTACTATACTACTACTACTTACTTTACTTACTACTCTACTACGACTACGACTACGACTACTACGACTACTACTCCTACTACTACTACTACTACTACTACTACTACTACTACTACTACTACTACTACTACTATACTACTACTACTACTACTACTACTACTACACTACTACTACTACTACTACTACTACTACTACTACTACTAGTACTACTACTACTATTACTACGAAGTGCGCCAGTTGATTTCCCTGAACGCGCTAAGGGGGGGGGGGTCGGACCCCCCCCCCCCCTCCCCTTTCAAAAAGGGTGGGGGGGTCGGACCCCCCCCCCTTCCCCCCTTAAGGAGGGGGGTCCGAATCCCCCCCCCTTCCTCCCTTGAAAGGGGGGCGGGGGTGGGGGGGTCCGGAGACCCCTTCCCCCCCTTCCCCCCCTTGGCGCTGGAAAATGGGGGGGTCTCCCGTTTTGCGCCGGAAAGAGAGGCGCGGAGGGGGGCCCCTCTCGCTTTTCCTTTCTGCGCCGGAGAAGGTGTGTAGGGAGTACGGAGTTGGGAGTAGGGAGTGGTGAGTAGTGAATAGTGAGTTAACGCGTAGTGAGTAGTGAGTATTCGGTAGTGAGTAGTGGGTAGTGAGTGGCGAGTAGGGAGTAGGGAGTGGGGAGTTGTGAGTAGTGAATAGTACGTAGTGTATACTGATAAGTGAGTACTGAGTGTCGAGTGGCTTAGTGAGTAGTGAGTAGCGAGTAGTGAGTACTGAGTAGGGAGTAGGGAGTAATGAGTAGTGGGTAGTGCGTAGTGGGTAGTGAGTAGTGGGTGGCGAGTAGTGATTAGTGAGTAGTGAGTAGTGGGTAGTGCGTAGTGCATAGTGAGTAGTGAGTAGTGAGTAGTGAGTAGAGAGTAGTGAGTAGTGAGTAGCGAGTAGTGAGTAGTTTGTAGTGAGTAGTGAGTACTGAGTAGTACGTAGTGCGTAGTGAGTAGTGAGTAGTGAGTAGTAATACATAGAGAGCAGTGGGTAGTGGCAGAGGGTAGTGAGTAGCGAGTAGGGAGTAGCGAGTAGTAAGTAGTGAGGAGCGAGCAGGGCGTAGAGTAGTAGAGAGTAGTCAGTAGCGAGTAGTGGGTAGTGATTAGTGAGTAGCGAGTAGTGAGTAGCGAGTAGTGAATAGTGAGTAGGGGGTGGGGACTAGGGAGTAGTGAGCAGTGAGTAGTAAGAAGTGGGTAGCGAATAGTGGGTAGCGATTAGTGAGTAGTGAATAGTGGGTAGTGAGTATTCGGTAGTGAGTAGTGGGTAGTGAGTGGCGAGTAGGGAGTAGGGAGTGGGGAGTTGTGAGTAATGAGTAGTAAGTAGTGTATACTGATAAGTGATTAATGAGTGTCGAGTGGTTTAGTGAGTAGTAAGTAGCGAGTAGTGAGTACTGAGTAGGGAGTAGGGAGTAATGAGTAGTGGGTAGTGCGTAGTGGGTAGTGAGTAGTGGGTGGCGAGTAGTGATTAGTGAGTAGTGAGTAGTGGGTAGTGCGTAGTGCATAGTGAGTAGTGAGTAGTGAGTAGTGAGTAGAGAGTAGTGAGTAGTGAGTAGCGAGTAGTGAGTAGTTTGTAGTGAGTAGTGAGTACTGAGTAGTACGTAGTGCGTAGTGAGTAGTGAGTAGTAATACATAGAGAGCAGTGGGTAGTGGCAGAGGGTAGTGAGTAGTGAGTAGCGAGTAGGGAGTAGCGAGTAGTAAGTAGTGAGGAGCGAGCACGGCGTAGAGTAGTAGAGAGTAGTCAGTAGCGAGTTGTGGGTAGTGATTAGTGAGTAGCGAGTACTGAGTAGCGAGTAGTGAATAGTGAGTAGGGGGTGGGGACTAGGGAGTAGTGAGCAGTGAGTAGTAAGAAGTGGGTTGTGACTAGTGGGTAGCGAGTAGCGATTAGTGAGTAGTGAATAGTGGGTAGTGAGTAGTGACTAGTGACAAGTGTGTTGTGAATAGTGAGTAGAGACAATGTAGTGGCTAGTGAGTAGAGGGTAGTGTGCAGCGAGTAGCGGGGAGCGAGTAGTGAGTATTGAGTAGCGAGTATGGGGGTAGCGAGTAGTGAGTACTGAGTACTGTGTAGTCAGTACTGTGTAGGGAGTTGGGAGTTGCGAGTAGCGAGTCGTGGGTAGTGAGTAGTGATTTGTGGGCAATGAGTTGTGAATAGTGAGTAGTGAGTAGTGGATAGTGGATAGTGGGTAACGAGTAGTGATTAGTGAGTAGTGAGTAGGGAGTAGTGAGTAGTGCTTAGTGAATAGTGAGTATTGAGTAGTGGGTAGGGAGGAGTGCGTAGTGAGTATGGAGGAGGGAGTAGTGAGTAGGGGGGAGTGAGTAGCGAGTAGTGGGTGGTGGGTGGTGATTTAGTGGATAGTGAGTAGTGAGTCGTGAGTAGTGAGCAGGGGGGAGTGAGTAGCGAATAGCGAGTAGTCAGTACTGGGTAGTGAGTAATGAGTATTGAGTACTCTTTGGGGCTGGGGATACATGTTGGGGTTCGGATTAGGAGTTTGGGTTAGGGTGAGGACTAGGGGTAGGGGTGGCGGGGGTCGGGTTCCGGAGTCTAGGGGGCGGCGTGGCGGAAGTGGAGGGGCGGGGGGGGGTGACTTTAAAGACTATGTGACGTGCGCTGCTTTCTCGCGCCGCGGCTGTTTTGTTCGCTGTTGCTCATTATTATTGTTATTATTTGCCCCTTCTTTTGCTTTTATCATGTTACTGGGTGTTCGTTTTTTTTTCTCTCTCTCTCTCTCTCTCTTTCTAGTTGGATCTCTCTTTGTCCCTCTCTCTGTCTCTTTATTTTTTTTTCTCTCTCTCTCTCTCTCTCTATCTCTCACGCCGATTTCCAATGCAATGCGATTGTATGCAATGCAATGCGATTGCAACGCAATGCGATTGCAATGCATTTCGATGGGATGTGGGAGGGAAGGAGGAGGGAGGGAGGTAGAAGGGAAGGAAGGAAGGAGGATGGGGAGGAAGGATGGAGCGGAAGGAGGGGGGAAGGAGGATGGTTGGAGGAAGGATGAGGGAGGCAGCGTTGCAATCGCATTGCAATTCAATTGCGTTAAGTTGCGTTGCAGTGGCATTGCATTGGGATCGCGTTGCGTCGCATTGCTATTACACTTAATTGCAATTTTCCTCCTCCTCCCTCCTCCCTCCTCCTCCCTGCCTCCCTCCTCCTCCGTGCCGCCTTTCACTCCCTGCTCCATCTCCAGAAAGACAAAGAGAGAAAGAGAGAGAGAGAGAGAGAGAAAAAAAAAAAAGAGAGAGAGAGAGAGAGAACAACAAAAAGAGGAGGAGGAGGAGGACCCTTTCCGTCGCGCAAGGATTTGGGTTTTTTTGGTAGAGTCACAAGGACTATTGGTTCCCACTTTGATTTTATGGGTCCCCCAATGACAATCACAGGCTTCCTTTTCGTAGGGCCACGAAACCTGTGACACTACCAAAAATTAGCCTGGCGAAGGACCCAACCATATGCAGCTGCGAGTACCGCGCGGATATGAGACGAAGGAGGGGGCACGCAAACCAGGCCCCTCTTCTCATAGGCACCGCGCCACTGGGGCCTTCGGTGGAGCTCCCTATGGGGCCACGAAACGTGTGAGGGGTGTGCCGAAATGGGTGGTGGGGAGGCATGCGAACCTGCCACTGGGGCCTTCGGTGGAGCTCCCTATGGGGCCACGAAACGTGTGAGGGGTGTGCCGAAATGGGTGGTGGGGAGGCATGCGAACGCAGCCACTGGGGCCTTCGGTGGAGCTCCCTATGGTGCCACGAAGCGTGTGAGGGGTGTGCCGAAATGGGTGGGGGGGAGCCACGGGGGCCTTCGGTGGAGCTCCCTATGGGGCCACGAGACGTATGAGGGGTGTGCCGAAATGGGTGGTGGGGACGCATGCGAACGCAACCACTGAGGCCCCTTCGGTGGAGCTCCCTATGGGGCCACGAAACGTGTGAGGGGTGGGCCGAAATGGGCGAGGGGCGGCGTGCCAACTCTGACACTGGGGCCTTCGGTGGAGCTCATTTTGGTGCCACGAAACTCGTCAAGGGTGTGTCAACGTGTGAGGGGTGTGCCAGAGTGGGGCGGGGGCGGCATGCGAACCCTGCCACTGGGGCCGTCGGTGGAACTCCCAATGGGGCCACGAAACGTGTGAGGGGTGTGCAAAAGTGGGTGGGGGCGGCATGCGAACCCTGCCACTGGGGCCTTCGGTAGAGCACCCTATGGGGCCACGAAATGCGTGAGGGGTGTGCCAAAGTGGGGTGGGGGCGGCATGCGAACCCTGCCACTGGGGCCGTCGGTGGAGCTCCCTATGGGGCCACGAAACGTGTGAGGGGTGTGCCAAAGTGAGATGGGGGCGGCATGCGAACCCTGCCACTGGGGCCTTCGGTGGAGCTCCCTATGAGGCCACGAAACGTGTGAGGGGTGTGCCAAAGTGGGGCGGGGGCGGCATGCGAACCCTGCCACTGGGGCCTTCGGTGGAGCTACCTATGGGGCCACGAAACGCGTGAGGGGTGTGCCAAAGTGAGGTGGGGGCGGCATGCGAACCCTGCCACTGGGGCCTTCGGTGGAGCTACCTATGGGGCCACGAAATGCGTGAGGGGTGTGCCAAAGTGGGGTGGGGGCGGCATGCGAACCCTGCCACTGGGGCCGTCGGTGGAGCTCCCTGTGGGGCCACGAAACGTGTGAGGGGTGTGCCAAAGGGGTGGGGGCGGCATGCGAACCCTGCCACTGGGGCCTTCGGTGGAGCTACCTATGGGGCCACGAAACGTGTGAGGGGTGTGCCAAAGTGGGGTGGGGGCGGCATGCGAACCCTGCCACTGGGGCCTTCGGTGGAGCTACCTATGGGGCCACGAAACGTGTGAGGGGTGTGCCAAAGTGGGGTGGGGGCGGCATGCGAACCCTGCCACTGGGGCCTTCGGTGGAGCTCCCTATGGGGCCACGAAATGCGTGTGAGGGGTGTGCGGAAATGGGAACTAATGGCGATGGCGATGATGATGATGATGATGATGACGATGATGATGCTGGTGGTGATGACGATGATGATGCTGGTGGTGATGATGACAGGATGGTTGGGAACTAATGGCGATGGCGATGATGATGACGATGATGATGCTGGTGGTGATGATGACGAGGATGATGATGATGATGATGATGATGATGAAGATGAGGATGATGATGATGATGATGATGATGATGATGACGATGAGTATGATGACGGCGATGGGAGGAGGGAGGAGGGGGGAGATGAGGAGGAGGAGAGGAGAGGAGAGGAGAGGAGACGCGGGGCGCTGTCTCTTCAAAACGAGGACCCAACACCACAGGATCGTTGGGAAAAACACACACACACACACCCCGAAAAAAAAAAACTTGTGACACTACCGCAAAAAAACAAAAATCAAAGTTTTTTCGGACCTCACACTCGTGGCGGGCCCTCCTGGAGTCCGGAGCCGGGGTGGGCGAGGCCCTCCCGCCCACCCAGGCCCCAGACAATCAGAATCCCGAAAACCTTTGATTTTTGTTTTTGTTGGTAGTGTCACAAGGTTTTTTTTTGGAGGGGGGGGACATGTCACAGGTTTCGTGGCCCTGAGACAAGGAAGCTTGTGGCTGTCGTTGGAGAACCAATAAAATCAAATTGGAAACCAATAATCCTTGTGATTCTACAAAAAAACAAAAATCCTTGCGCGACGGGAAGGTCCTCCTCCTCCCTTTTTTTGTTTTCTCTCTCTCTCTCTCTCTTTTTTTCTTTTTGTCTTTCTGAGGAGGGAGCAGGGAGTGAAAGGAGGCATGGAGGAGGGAGGCAGGGAGGAGAAGGGAGGAGGGAGGAGGAGGGAGATTGCAATTGAATGTGATAGCAATTCGATGCAATGCGATTCCAATGCAATGCGACTGCAATGCAACTCAATGCGATTGAAACGCAATGCGATTGCAATGCTGCCTCCCCCATCCTCCCCGCCCACCCAGGCCCCAGACAATAGGGGAACCAGGGGGACAAGAGACAATAGGGGAACCAAGCGTCCACAAGACAAGATGGGGGAACCAAGAGGACAAGAGACATAGGGAAACGAAGAGAACAAGAGACAATGGGGAAACGAAGAGAACAATAGACAATGGGGAAACCGAGAGGACAACAGCTACACCAGCATCATCGTTAACGTCCGTATCAGCATCTACATATACAACTACATCAACACGCATATAAAAAGCACACCGCTGATCTACGCATGCACCGAATACACATCTCGTCACATAGTCGAGGAAGGGGGGGGG
>CAUYUJ010001351.1:0-12500 GCA_963575745.1 Prorocentrum cordatum
ACCGCCTGAGACATCCCCACAAAATGGCCGCGAACGAGCCGTGCAACCACCCCTGGCGGCTCCCCTTAGGGGTGCTGAAATGAGCGCCTCGCTCGAGACATCCTCCAAATCTGCTCCGAAAGCGAAGGATGTTGGGCACAGAACCAGGCAAACCGCCTGAGACATCCCCACAAAATGGCCGCGAACGAGCCCGTGCAACCACCCCTGGCGGCTCCCCTTAGGGGTGCTGACAACCAGCGCCCGCTGAAGACATCCTCACAATCTGCTCCTCCTCGCAAAGGATGTTGGGCCAGAAACAAGCAAACCGCCTGAGACATCCCCACAAAATGGCCGCGAACGAGCCCGTGCAACCACCCCTGGCGGCTCCCCTTCGGGGTGCTGAAACCAGCGCCCCGCCTGAGACATCCTCACAATCTGCTGTGTGTTGAGTAAGTCTCAGACTATGAGTAAGTCTGAGTATGAGTACGCCTGGGTATGAGTAAGTCTGAGTATGAGTAAGTCTGAGTATGAATATGTCTTAGTGTGAGTAAGTCTGAGTATGAGTACGTCTGGGTATGATAATGTCTGAGTATGAGTAAGTCAGAGTATGAGTAAGTCTGAGTATGAGTAGGTCTGAGTATGAATATGCCTGAGTATGAGTATGTCTGAGTATGAGTAAGTCTGAGTATGAGTATGTCTGAGTAAGAGTAGGTCTGAGTATGAGTAGATCTGAGTATGAGAGTATATGAGTATGAGTAAGCCTGTGTATGAGCAAGTCTGGGTATGAGCAAGTCTGAGTATGAGTAACTCCGACAGGAGGGGAGGAGGAAAGAGGAGGAGGGAGAGTGAGTAGGAGGCGTCCAAGTAATAACAAGAACCCCATCTTAGGATATGGGAACAAGCAAACCGACTGAGACATCCCCACAAAATGGCCGCGACGATGCCGTGCATCACCCCTGGCGGCGCCCCTGAGGGGTGCTGAAACAGAGCCCCGCCTGAGACATCCTCACAATCTGCTCTCCAAGCGAAGGATGTTGGGCCAGAAACAAGCAAACCGGGCCTGAAAGATTGGGGAAAAATGCGCGAACGGCCCGGGGCAAACCACCCCTGGCGGACTCCCCTTAGGGGGCTGGAACCCAGCGCCCCCGCTTGAGAAATCCTTCAACTTCTGATGTGTTGTTGAGTATGTTGAGTATGAGTAGGTCTGAGTATGAGTATGCTTGAGTATGAGTAAGTCTGTGTATGAGTAAGTCTGTGTATGAGTAAGTCTGGGTATGAGTAGGTCTGTGTATGAGAAAGTCTGTGTATGTGTACGTCTGGGTATGAGTAAGTCTGAGTATGAGTAATACTGTGTATGAGTAAGTCTGGGTATGAGTAAGTCTGTGTATGAGTACGTCTGGGTGTGAGTAAGTCTGTGTATGAGTAAGTCTGAGTATGAGTATGTCTGAGTGTGAGTAAGTCTGAGTATGAGTAGGTCTGAGTATGAGTAAGTCTGAGTATGAGTAAGTCTGAGTATGAGTAGGTTTGAGTATGAGGAAAGAGGAGGAGGGGAGGAGGAAAGAGGAGGAGGGAGAGGGAGTAGGAGGCGTCCAAGTAATAACAAGAACCCCATCTTAGGATATGGGGATGAAAAGAGGAAGGACGGAAAGAAGGAAGTAGGAGGAAGGAGAACGCGGGGACAGTCTCTTCAAAACGATGACCCAACACCACAGGATGGTTGGGAAAATAGATACTCGCGCGAATCGACGAAGGAAACAATATGACATCATGCTCATGTGCAACCACACTACTGCGTCCAATGCCGCACTGCACATGGCACGACTGTAAGCATTGCAGTCAGATCAAAGAACACTCACCTTGAATGCACCAGAGTCGCGATCGATGGACACAATGAACAAGTGCTCGTTGAAAGTGAAGGATCTATACCTGACGAGGGTGGGGAGCACTGATACCATTGCGTCAGTGTCAGCTGCTTTGGGCAATAACACTGTCACTGGAACGATATCAAGTTGCGCGTAAGCTCTTGTAGGTGAGATAACACCTGTCAAAGACTAGACAAATAGGAGCAATGTCAGGTCGGTTGTGACCGACCAGTTATATCACAACGGCAGTGCATGAACAGGATCCAGCCAGTGGCGTAAGGAAATCTTGCGAAATGGAGGATGGCCAGACATGCGCAAAGCGAGCACGTAAACGCGAAGGGAAGCACGATCAAAGCACTCGGTGCTCTTCGGATGCACTCTGGAAATCATCCAGCAAGCATTGCTGGAGACCCTACATTCTCCCATCCACCCACCGACGTAATGAACCAAACCAACGCATGGAAAATAAGAACTTTCGCCGAATCGACCCGTGAATCAGAGTCCCGGGGACCAGAACGGAAAGAAGTTTCGCTCTCGGCGCTCCGTTGCCAGTCCCCCCTACGAAATCCTGCTGACATTGATCCCCCAACCTCCTGGCATTACTTGGCATGGGGGAGACAGATTCTGTGAAAAAAACGGATTCTGAGAAAGGCTGGCATGAGGGACGTGCCTTCCGCAAGAATAGCTGTGCATCTTGATTTGTTCAAGGGCGAGAAGAAACCAGAACCAATTTCCGACAGACTGCCCTTCACTGATGGCGAGAACCCCTCTGACGAATCTTCCAGCAATGACGAAGGGGGGGGCCGAGGCCCAGAATGCAAGGACGCCGAGGAGGACAAGGGGGAGACGTCGGCCTGGAATCTGAGGCTTGCAGCACATCGGAACGCTCACCGCCGAGGCTTTCCACCAGTTTGACGTCAGGATGCCAACAAAAAAAAACGCGACGAAGAGCCGGCCCCAAAGAAGGAGACTCATGTCTCGAGCAAACCGAGACGCTGTGTCTCGGTCGGACTGGCCCATATAGGGTTTCGTTGGGCATGTCCTCCTACAGGCGGAATGTGGACGAAACACAAAAAAATAGCCAACACATGCTCACAAAGGTTAAGAAATCGTCAAGAGGTCGTCCCCACGCTATTTTTTCATTATTCTTGAATTTCCCTCCTGTGGAGGGACAGGCCCGACTTAAAAATAGGGAAACGTCAAGCCGAAATCAACTACAAATCTACGAGAAAAATCGAACATCAAAACCGGACGCTCCTGGACAGAATGCGCGTGCAACGCAGGGGCCGATGCAGATGTCCGCCCCTGGGCCCGAACCACCAGGGTCTCTTGGGGCCTCCGGAGCACTCTGGAGGCCTCTGAAGCTCTCCAGAGGTCCCCTGGGGATCTCTCACACGAGCATCACTTCCCATCCACACCAGCGTGGGCTCGGCCCCACTGGCCGACTTACCCCCCTGATGGGGATACAGGCTGCTCTCTTCGGGTGTCGAGGGGCATATCCCCAACTGAGGTGGTGAGACGGTGGGGCTCGAGATGTGGATGGGGATGGGGATAGGGATCGGTTGAACGATACTGATTAATTATAGGAAGCCCATGGAGGCCCAAGAAGGAGGTCAAAAGACATCCCAACAAATCAATGGCCCTCCCCCTCGGTCAGGACGGCGGCGACGGCGAGGACGACGACGACGTCGAATATCACGGCGACGACCGCAACGACGACGACGACGACGACGACGACGACGACGTCGAATACGACGGCGACTGGGGAAACCAAAAGGTACCGACACCGCTACTCCACAGACCTCTCCTGGCATGCGTTCTGACAGAACTTCGACGCGACTCTAGCCGTGGCTACGAGGGCCTCCCAGGAGACTCAACGTGGCGACAATGATGGAGGTGTATGGCGGCATCGGTATACCTGATCCTCCTCCGAGCAACGGCGGCGGCGGCGGCGGGCGCAAGGCGAGCGCGCCCGAGCAACGGCAACGACCACGACGGCAACGGCGGCGGCGGCGGCCATGGCGGCGATGGCGCCGACGGCGACGGCGGCGACGGGCGGAGCCGGCGGCGGCGCCGGACGGCCCAAGGCGGGCGCGCCTGGAGGTTGCCGTCCCCCCCGGCGCGGCGGCGTCCGAGCCGGAGGAGGGCTCGTTCAACCGCGGCCACCTGTCCAGGGGGAGCTGCACCTCGCCGCCGGGGTCACGGGGGCCCCCTTTGCGGAGGAGGGGGAGCTAAAGGATCGAGAGGGCGCAACCACGAGACCGGGGCGCTGGTCTGTGACACCTTGAGGGACCGTGGGCTCCAACGATGCGGATCGCTCGATGTCGGCCGACACCGAGCGACCAGCGGCGCTCAACCTTGAGCGCTCGCGACAAGGTCGCCGACGCGTCGACACGATGCGAATGGCAAGCCGCATGTGAACCCTACACCTGCACGGGACAGAGTTCTGAAACGCCGGCCGGGGTTCAGACTTCGAGGGAAGTCTACAGCCAAGTGAACCCCAGCAGGGGTGCGCGATGACCCAGCATCGAGTGGACCTGCAGGGGTAGAGGCTCGTGCAGCGGGTCGCAGAACCGAGCGAAAACACTACGTAGGAGGGAGCGAGGATCGGAACGGATCGCGGCGGACTTGCTCCTTCAACTTCGGCCTCTGGAGGCTCTGCTGAGGACCTGGGGCCGTCGAGAATCCGCTCCAGAAGGAAAAACCCGTCGGGGAGGAGGCACCGCAGGAGAAACGGGGCCGGCAGAGACCGGCACACCGGGGGCAACGGACCCGCGAGTCATGCAGCACCACACAGCACATTAGACCAACGCCAGGAACATATTCGCGATGTTGGAACACCGAGCAGCACCACACGGCACCACAATGGCAATGACGGGGCACCACACGGCACAGCGCGGGCCACGGATCCAGGAAGTGGAGACAAGGCACCACCACACAGCACGAAGCGGACAACAAATACAACTTGGGGACACAGCAGCACGAGATTGCCTGACAAGTGACAGATCCGAGACAGAGGGGCACGGCAACGTATGGCACGCGGGCACCAGGTCAAACAGAGAGAGCGGCACAGACAGCACCACATCGCACAGCTGACGACAGCCCACTGCATTACGGCGGGCAACGCATCCAAAGCTCTCTTGTGCGAAGCACGGCCCCCTGGCCTAGGCTGCAGAGCAGCCGCACAGCCCTCGGCGCTCCGGAGAGAGAGAGAGAGAGAGTGCCAGGAAGCGAAGCAGACGAGACCAGTGAGAGGGGGGGGCGCACACTGGGGGAGCCAGGGGGGCACATCGTCAAGGACAAGGGAGATCGGGTCCCCCCGAGCGGGGGAGAACAGGGCGGACGTCTCCAAGAGGTCTTCCGCAGAGGGCTTCACGGGCCCGCAGAGGAAGTTCACGGGCCCGCGGAGGGCCCGAGGCGTCCAAGAGCTGCGAGCCCCGAGCCTCGGTCCTCGACGGGAGGGCTTGTCCCCGAGAGCAGGGGCCACTTCCTCGGGGAGCCCGGGTAGGCTCTGCCAGTGTTGGCGGCCGTAACTCCCAGAGTTTGTAGCTTCTCTCTTCCAAGCTAAGGGTGCTTCTGAACCATCGTGCCGAGTGCACCTTTCACGCGGCCAACTGCTGCAGGACCAGCCTTGCAAAGCCAGCACGAGTGCGGAAAGGCACGCGGAAGCCATCGAAGCAAATGGCCACGCTGGGGGGCGACCGAGCGAGCGAGCGCCGCTGCTGCTCACCCTCCAGAAGACAGCGGCGGGGCGGAGCCGTGGGCCCCCCTGTGCGAGCATGTAGCAAACCAGTGGAAAGCTGGACCTGGAGGAGAGGGGTCCAGGAAGTGGTTCGCCGTGCTCGGGGCCCCTGAAGCGCGTTTGTCTACGACTCGCAATCTCGCGGCAGGTGCTGGGGATGCTCAACCCCCCCACCTGGTAATGTTACGACTCGCGCCGGCGCCGTTTTGGGAATGGCCAGGGGCAGCAAATCAATTCCCAAACGGCGCCGGCGCGGGTGGTGACGTTACCAGCCCCCTCGCCCCCCGCAGCCCTGCCCCCCACCGGTAACGGCGGTAGGTAGCAGATGCACCTGGGACCCGGGGCCATCAAACACCTACTCGGGACGCAGAGCAGGTTCTTGGGAAAGGGCCCTGGGGTCCAGGGCCCGTTCCGCTCAGGGCCCCCTCCCTTCATGGCGGCGGAGGCGCTCCCTCTATCTTATCCATGGCTCGTGGGTTGGTGCGCCCGAGACGGGGACGGACAAGATGAGACGACGCGCAGCAGCAAACGCTGTCCGAAACCGATAGCGGCCGCTGCTGGGCAGGCGCCTCATTCTCCCAAGTGGACAACGGCCGCGGCGCACAGACAGCGAGACCTGCCCACGATGGGCACGAGCTGGTGCCGGTCTTCGTCCCGACTCTTTCCGCCCCCGTCCCGATCGCACAGAGAGTCAATCGGGCAAGTAGCGAGGACTATCCGTCGGGCACGAACTTCGGGTAGGGCGAAAGGGGGGGATAGCAAAGGGGGGGTTTGAGAATCAGCTCACGTAGCTGATTTTTCCGGCGCCTCCTGGTTCCAGAGGCGGCTATGTATCGAGGAATGGGCCCCTCGGTGAGGCCGAAACCAGCTGCATGCAGCAAATTTCGTAACCCTCCCTTTCCCAATCCCCCCCTTTCGTCCAGCCCGAGAACTGCGGCCGACCTCCGGTTCCTGCTTCCGCTTCCGCCCCCGCCCCGATGGCACCCGAGTGTGGGAGCCGAGAGCCGGTCGACAATGACGGCAGGGGATCCCCAGCTGGGGAAGGACGAGAGCACGAGAGGGCACGCGCGCGAGCCCCCTCGAGATGAGGGGGAGCGATGGGGGCGGACCCGCTCGGAGGGGAAGCCTCGGCCTAGAGTCGACGATACCTCGCCGAGAGATCGGCGATACAGTCAACCCCCATAGTGAGGATGCGCGGTAAGAATGCAAGGGCCTTGGACGCCCATGCCGAGGCTCTTCGAGCGAAGCTGGACATCGAAAGTGGTTGAGAATGGACCGAAGATGACCGACGGGGCAAGGATGCAAGGGTACCCTTAGGAAGTCTGTCAGCCTTCCTATGCGGTTTGACTGTAAGCACGTTCCTGGGCGGGGTGTGCAATCAGGCTCTCTTCGGCGATGCAGAGGCGCTTGGGGGCTGATACCTTCCCCTCAAGCTTGATCATAGAGGCCTCCTGAAAGGGGTCGGATCACGTCGCCGATGCATCCGCGATGCATCGGCGACGTCGGCATGGAGAAAGTCGGGCTGCACGCCGAGCTGCAATGCCGATGCATCGGCGATGCGGCGCGGTCCTCTGACCCCGTCTGCTCCGACCCAATCTGGGAGGCCTTGATCGGGGGCGCGCAAACGTGGATTAGCGATCCATGGATTTGGCGCGCGGTCGCCAAATCCAAGGATCGGGGGAGAAGGTGCCCTCCCCAAAATGCGGCCGGTGCCGCCACGCTCGGCGGCGGAAAGCCGCCATTTCACATGGAAACGGGACCCGGCGCGAATCCACACCACCTTGATCCATGTTTGCGATCGCCTGGACCCGGGAGGCCCGGAGGCCTCCTAAGGGGAACGAATAATGACATAAACACAAAAACTCGGAGGTCCGCGCGGACTTCTCGGGTCGGCGCCGGACCCGGGAGCGCGCCAGGGACGGCGCCGGAGGCGCCGCCAGGGGGGTCCAGCGCGGATCCGAGAAATCCGCGCGGACCTCCGAGTTTTTATGCTCGTGTCATTCTTCGCTCCCCTACACTCAGGTCGGGCGTGTCCCCCTACAGGCGGATATTAGATAAAAAATTAAGATTACAGGGAAAATATATCAAAACGGTTAAAGATAACTGAAAAAAAGTCCCCAGACTACGTTTTTACTATTTTGAATATTCCCCCTGTAGAGGGACATGCCCGACTTGACCCCCCCCCCGACGTTGCCCCTGACGAGACCTCCCCCCGCGGTGGCCCGCCTCCGCGGCGCACATGCGGGTCTCCGCGGTGCCTCGCCTCGGGGAGCAGCGGATGTTTTCCACCACCACCACCAGAAGTTGGAGGGGGGAGGAGGAGGAGGAGGAGGAGGAGGAGGAGGAGGAGGAGGAGGACCCCTTCCCCCCTCCAACTTAGGGTGGTGGTGGTGGAAAACAGGCCCATCAGCAGCGGGGCGCTGGCGCGCCAGGGCGCGCCGGGCGCGGGGAGGAGCACGGGCCGGGGGATGTCCTTCACCGCCCGGACTGCGCGGCACACCGTCGCGCGCCCCGAGGCGCGAAGCCGCCGCCGTGCGCCCTGGCATCCACGCGTCGCACAAAGAAAGAAGAACTCACAGCAGAAGAAGTCAGGAAATAATACAAAAGAATTAAGAAAACTCAAATAATAATAATGATGGCAAAGAATAATAATAATAACAACAATAATAATAGTAATGATAATAACACTAATGATAATAAGAGAAGAAGAAGAAGTCACAGCAGAAGAGGTTCGGCCATGCTTTGTGGACTGGGTCGATGGTGGCAAACTCGCCCGCCCCAGGAGCTCCGCAAGAGCTCCCCGCGACGTTTCTCTGGAATCTCCGAAAAACATCTTCCCGCGAATCTCCGAAAAAACGTAGCACCTAAAAGACCGCAAGCGAAATCTCCAAAAAAAATCGAAACGACTTCTCCACGGGTCCCTGCTGGGCCCCAGGACCGCCAACAAAACGCTCGGGACGAAAAGCCGTTCCCTGGGAAAGGTTTCCCGACCTCTGGGGGTCCACGCCGTGAAAGAGCACGCGGCTGAGGATGCCTGGGCATCCTGGCGCGCCCTCTTTCTGCCAGCGCGCTGGCATTAATGGCGAAGGCGGGTGCAACACCCACGTAGCTCGTCGGTCTGCAGGGCCTTGCTCTCGCCTACAGAAACTCTGCAGGCGCACTGGAGATTCACCGCCGTGGTGGACGGCAGATTCGCGACAGGATTCCAGCACAACACCAGGACAGGGAACATGGTGCGGGGCGGAACACGAGAGTGGGGACCCCTGACATGGACGAGAGAATGTGAGACGGGATTGAATGGACAGGGTGGGGGGAACAAATAAATTGGGGCAGCTGCTGGGCAGCTTGGAACAAAAAGGAGCGAAAACGTTCACGCGGAGCCTACCAGGACGCTCTCATCCCGACCCTTAGCCTCCCCCGCCTTCACGACCCCACTGCCCATCTGCTCTCTGCACTCTCCCGACTTTTCCCCCTCCCGCGCCCGGGCGGTTCGCATGCCTCCACCCTTTCCCTCCCGCATCCTCTCACCGCTGCATCTCCACTCCTCTCTCCATCTGTCCATCCCTCCTTCCCTCTATGTTTGTATCACCCTCCTCCCTCCTTCCCCTGCCATGTGCCGCGCCCTCCTGTTCTCTCCCCGCAGTGAGGCACCCAACGAGGAACCGAGAGAGCCACATGTCACAATCCAGCACTCCAACGGCCAACGGTAACCTAGACAGGGGCCGCCTGCATCAGATCCAGATCGCCCCTCCAGCTATAACAGAAAGCCAATCGGGGCATGAACGCGGCCATGGCGAAGCTTTGGTCGAGATCCAGCCGCCGGAAAAGGTCCCGACCCCCTGGGCCCACGAACGGGCACACTTATAGAAAATGTTGGTTAATGCGGCGCCCCGCCCCCCCCTAGCGCCTCCTAAGGAGGACGAAGAGCTCCCCGCGCAGGCCCCAGCGCATGGGCTGGACCTTAAGGGACCGGCGGCGGGTCGCACCTCTCCTTCGCCCCCCTCCTCCATACAGTTCCTCATCCGCCTCCCCTCCATGTCCTACACCTCATCCTCCTCATCATGATGAGCATCATCATCATCGTCATCAGCATCACCATCATCCGAATTATCTTGCGTCGTCGCCCCCTACCAGATCATCCTCTCATCCTCAATATCCCGCCTGCATCTCTTCGTCCTCATCCTCCCGCCCATGGCCCATCCTCACCCTGCTAATCGTCCACATGCTGATCCTCCTCCACCTCCTCCCCTCAACGTCAACGTCCATATCCTCGTCGCCCTCCTCCATCACCAACTCGTAATCCGACTGATCATGACGAAAACCCCATCCATCGTCATGCTGCTGGTGTCACTACTGATTGCTGCGACCACGACTACGACTGCGTCTACTACCACTACAACGACCGCTACTACTGCAACTATCACTACCACTGACAGCACCACGACCACTACTACTTACCACCCCAAGCTGCCACGATTGAACCTACTACTACGTCAACCACTACTACGACTTAACAATTACTACGACGACTACTACTACTACTACTACTACTACTACTCCTACTACTACTACTACTACTACTACTGCTACTACTACGACTACTACTTACTACTACTACTACTACTACTACTACTACTACTACTACTAATACTACTACTACTACTACTACTACTACTACTACTACTACTACTACTACTACGACTACTACTACTACTACTACTACTACTACCACTACTACTACTACTACTGCTGCTACTACTACTACTACTACCACTACTACTACTACTACTACGACGACGACGACGACGACGACGACGACGACGACGACGACGACGACGACTACTACTACTACTACTACTACTACTACTAGTACTAGTACTAGTGCTACTACTACTCGGGTTGACCATACCCAGCTGGCCCAATTTATTCCGTGGGCGGTTGGAAACGTGGGTGGTGGGAATCCTGGGGGGAGAACCGCCGCGCACGAAAAGCACACGAAAACCAAACGATTACCATACGATTACCATACGATTATGAGACGACTACCATACGATAACCATACGATTACCATACGATTGCCATACGACTACCATACGGTTACCACACGACTACTAAACGATTGCTATGCGTTTCCCATACGATTACGAAACGACTACCACACTATTACCAACGACTACCATACGGTTTCCATGCGACTACCATTCGACTACAATACGATTGCCATATGACTACAATACGAGTACCATACGATTAACATACGAATCACCATACGAAAACCATACAATTACCATACGGTACCACACGATAGCCGTACGATTACCATACGACTACCCCATACGAAAGCCATACGACTACCGTACGGCTACCATACGATTGCCATACGATCACCGTACGATCACCATACGATTACCATGCAATTACCATGCGAAGGCCATACGGGAACCATACGGAAACCGTACGAAAAAAACCCATGCGACTACCATACGGTTACTACACGACGAGCACACGATTATCATACGACAATCATACGATTACCACACGAAAACCTTACGATTACCATGCGGAAGCCATACGATTACCATACAATTAACATACGATTGCCATGCGAAAACCGTACGGTTGCTATACTACCACACAATTTCCATGCGAAGACCATACAACGAAACAAAAAAACGATTACCATACGGTTACCATACGACTACCATACGATGACCATACGATTACCATACGACCACCATACGAAAATAACAGGGGGGAACAACAAAGACAACAAAAAAAAAAAAAACGATTACCATACGACTATCATGCGACTACCATACGATTACCATGCGACTACCATACATATACACACGAGTAACATACGACTACCGTACGAACACCATACGACTACCATACGGTTGCCATACGACGACCAACACACTACCATCCGATTACCCTGCGATTACCATACCAAAACATTAGAATTACCATACGATTGCCATACGATTACCATACGAATACCATGCGATTACCACACGATGCCCATACCATTACCATACGACCACCATGCGATTACCATGCGAGTACCATACGAAAAACCATGGGAAAAACACCCGGAAACCATACGATTACCACACGAATACCATACGATTACAATACGAATACCATACGACTACCATACCATTGCCATAATATTACCCGACGATTGCCATGCGAAAACCACGCGGTTACAATACGGTTACCATCCGGCTACCCTACGATTACCATACGAAATCCATACGAAACCCATACGAAACCATACGATTACCATACGAGCGCCATACGATTTCCACCCGAAAACCCTACGATTACCATGCGGAAGCCATACGGTAACCATGCGAGTACCGTGAGGGAACCACAAGATTACCAAGCGAACGCCATATTTCCATACGGGTACCATACGACTACCATACGAGTATCATGCGATTACCAGACGGTTACCATACGAAAAAAAACAATACGACGACCATGCGATTACCACACGACTACCATACGACTACCAAACGATTACCATACGACTACCATACGGCTACCATACGATTGCCATGCGACTACCATACGATTACCATACGATTACCATGCGGAAGCCATACGGCTACCATACGACTACCATACGATTGCTATGCGACGACCATACGATTACTACACGAACAGCATACGATTCCCATACGACTCCCGTACGACTACCACACGGTGACCATATGATTCTCCTTCGATTACGATCAGAGTTCCATTCGATTACAACACGATTGCCATACAATCCCAGAGGCTCCCTGGGGCAAATAGGGTAAGGCCAACGTTACTACTACTACTACTACTACTACTACTACTACTACTACTACTACTACTACTACTACTACTACTACTACTACGACTACGACTACGACTAGGACTACTAC
>CAUYUJ010001351.1:17500-30000 GCA_963575745.1 Prorocentrum cordatum
TGGTGTTGATTCGATTCAGCCTCCTCATCCTCCGTCTCCTCATCATTAGGACCCACGCACGAATCATCCCAGGGTCTTTGTCGGGGCATCCTTCACCTGCACGTCTGCATTTTCGGGTTATTCCGCCCGCGCCTCCTCGCCATCCACCTCCCTCTCATCCACCTCCCCACCCTCATTCTCCACATCATCGTCATTGTGCCGCTCATCATGCTGCTGCTGTTCGTCGATCTTCTCGTGGCCACGTTTTACTGTTCGCTTCCTCAGCCTCCTCCTGCTCGTCATAGTCCGCATCCCCCTACCTCCCCCAGTTCGCCGTCCCCTTAGGTGGTGTACCCTCCTCATTCGGCCATCTACCATTATTCCTTTCTCCTCATCCACCTCCGTCTCCATCCTCCTCTTCTCATCATCCGCCTCCCGAACATCACCATCGCCACCAACATGACCATCATCATCGCGGTCTATCGGCATCGCCATCGTCAACACCAGGGTCAACATCATCATCATCATCATCATCATCATCATCATCGTCATCATCATCAGCATCATCATCAACATAATCATCACCATCAGCATCATCATCATGTTCATGTTCATCATCATCATCATCATCAACTTCATCATCATCATCGTCATCATCGACATCGGCATCATCATCAACAGCAGCATCAGCATCAGCATCAGCGTCAGCATCATCAGCGTCAGCATCAGCATCATCATCATCATCGTCATCATCATCAGCATCATCAGCATCAGCATCATCATCATCATCATCATCATCATCATCATCATCATCATCATCGTAGTCATAGTCGTCGTCATCATTATCCCCCGCCCCTCCCCACTCGCTCCTCCCCCACATCCCGAACACACACACATGTGTGTATGTGTATATCTATGTATATGTCTACACACACGCCGCACACCCTTCATGTTTCACCCGACCGTCGCGTCCTCCCTCCCAGTACCTTCCACTCCTCGTTGAAGGAGCTGATCTCGGGCCACGCCTGACGCGAGCGCGGCAGCTCATCGTGGCTCCTGGCCCGAGCACCTCCGCTCGACGTCACCTGCTCGCCCCCCATCCTCCATCACCCCTTCCTCTGGCTGCACCTCCTCCCCTCTCATCCTGTCCCCCTTTGCTATTATTATGTCATCCTCCTCCGTCTGCTCCTCGTCCGCTGACTCCTCCCAATTTCTCCTTCCCCGGAGACGCTCGGGGCCACGTTTGCGACTGAAGCCAAAGGAGCACAGCTGAACCTCGTTAGTCAACCAAGCGTCAACGTGTTCCATCTAGCGGCGCTGCGCTGGATGTAGCCCACGCAATGTTCGGAAGAACGTGGCAGAAGCACGATTGGGCAAGTCGGTGACACCGCCCGGGGGAAGGGGAAGGCTTCTCAGGAGCACCCCTGCGTCTCAGAAGGCGCGGGCCCTCTCCATACAAGGCCGGCGCCTTCTCAGAAGCGGGCAGCCCCCTCCTAATGGAAGCCTCCCCCCTCCCCGGTACCCCCCCCCTCTGCGCGCCGCCAACCCCGGGGCCACAGCCCCGCCATTGGTGGCTGGCCTGCGGCCTCCGTGCCCGCACCCCCCGACCTTCCAGAGCGGTGGCACCTGGCCCTCGACCGCTTCCCTGCCCATCCAGACCGCCTCCAAGCCTCGACGGGAATCTGGATGACGAGGTCCCGGTGCTATCTTCTGTCGGCGGCGAGCGAGGGGGGGGGGAAGTGAAAAGGAGAAGGCCGCCTCAGAAGGCTCGAAAGTCTTCCAGCCTTCTGAGAAGCTCCTCCCGAGCCGAGGGCTCCTGAGAAGCCCCGCCGCTTTGCGAGAAGGCCTTCGGGCCTTCTCCTTCTCACTCCCCCCCCCTCGCTCGCCGCCGAGGGCCTCCCTCTTGTCAAAGACAATAAAAAGGTGGAGGAGGAGGAGGAGGAGGAGGAGGAGGAGGAGGAGGAGGAGAGGAGGAACGCGTCAGGGCCCTCGCTCGCTGCCGACGTTAGCCCTCCAGGGCCCCTCCGCCCCCAGAAGCCGCTCAAGCCCGCCCGCAGCCCTGCCCAAGCGCGCCCTGCCACCCGCCTGCCCTGCCCATCGCGCCCAACCCCTGGAGTTGAGCCGGGCCTGTCCCTCCACAGGAGGAAAATTCAGAACTAGTTTAAACAAACAGTCTGGGGACGACTTGTTAATGTTGTATTGAATATGTTTTGGAAATGTTGGGGCTAGTTCTTATTGCTACGGCCTTACGGCCAGTGCCGCCGACCCTGAAGACGACGACGACGACGACGAATACGAGGAGGAGGATGAGGAGGAGGAGGAGGAGGGGGAGGAGGGGGACTAAGGTGGAAGGGAGCAGGAGAAGGCGAAGGAGATGTTCCCCATGTGGGCCGAGGGAGTCGTAGGCCATGTTTGGCTATTTTGAATTCTTCGCCTAAACTCCGCCTGTGGGCTGTAGGGGGGCATGCCCGACCTGACCTTGGAGCGACCGCGCGGGCACCCCAGCTCCCTCGGGCGAGGCGGAAGGGCGGGCGGGAGGGGGGGGAGGCGGCCGGACCAAGGACCAAAGACAGGAGCACATCCCCCCTCCAAGAGCAGGAGACCGTCCGCCGGCCGAGCTGAAGCGCACTCACGAAGGAGCCCTCCCCCAAGATGCAATCAGGAGCATCCGACAAGCACGAAGAACACTCAGGCACCGTCCCCCCAACCGACCTGGCGGCGCGCACGAGGGGGTGGAGGGAGGGGGGAGGGCTTCTCAGAAGGGGGCCGCTTCTTAGAAGGCGCCGGCCTCACATCTACAGATAGGGCCCGCGCCTTCTGAGAAGCAGGGGTGCTTCTAAGAAGCCCCCCCCCCTCCCCCGCACCCCCCTCTGCGCGTGGCTGCCTGACCTCGATCTCATACCGCGGCCCGACCGAAGCCCAAGGGTTGTGGATGCCATGGCAATGGACACTCGATCAATCCTATCATTGAAATACAAGATGCTTAACATGTGTAAAACATGTTCTAAACATGTACCAAAACATGTTTGAAACATCTCTCAGACATCTGGAAAGCATCTGGCAGCATGCTTCCTGTCCATGGATCGTCCTCCACGAGACTGGCCTCGATCTCATACCGCGGCCCGACCGCAGCCCCAGGGGGTGGCGAACGCCAGCTCACGCGGAGAGGCTCCCCGGGCGCCCCCCAGGCGCCCGCGGGGAGGCCGGCGAGGCAAGCGCCCGGCGGCGGGGCCGAAAGCAGCTGCTCGCTGCAGCGCTCGTAACCTTCGGTCGGGCAGGTCCTCCTACAGGGGGATGTTGGACGAAAGATCCAAGATACTCCAGAAATATTCAAGCATGACCAAAAAATACCCACAGAATCGTCCCCAGACTACTGTTTGACTAGTTTGGAGTGTTCCTCCTGTAGAGGGACGTGCCCGTCTCAAAAATAACTTGGGGATCCCAAAACCGTGCAGTGAACAGACCGTTCGGTGACCTCGAAAACCTAAGAGACCTCACCGCACGGTCCGTCACCACACGGTTTTGGGACCCTGGAGGCTCCAGTCGCCCGAGACACCCTCGGAGAGGGACTCGAGCCCCAAAACCAAACGTGCGGCGACCCCGAACCCCCGCCGGCTCACCACACAGGTGTGGTCACCACACCGCTTGGGGGCCCCCGAACAACATCGGGTGGGGACAAATCGAGAATCTCTGAGAGTTGGCAGCTCTGGAGGATGCATCGGGCGCCGCGGCCTTCTCAGTGCGTCCCAGAACGTTCTGAGAGCGCTCCGGAATGCTCTGGAGCGGACTCCCCCGACGTCATGGTTTCCCAGGAGGAGGAGGAGGAGGAGGAGGAGGAGGAGGAGGAGGAGGAGGAGGAGGAGGAGGAGGAGGAGGAGGAGGAGGAGGGGAGGAGGGGAGGAGGAGGAGGACGAGGAGGAGGGGGGAGGAGGAGGAGGAGGAGGAGGAGGAGGAGGAGGAGGAGGAGGAGGAGGAGGAGGGGGGAGGAGGAGGAGGAGGAGGAGGAGGAGGAGGAGAGGCGTTCTGGGCTCTCCAGAGGGGGGGGTCTTGTGCGTGCATACTTCAGAGCGCCGTGCACGCACGAGCGCGGGCTACGATTGCTTTCCATACAGAAGAGAGGGGCACCATTCCTCGCTTTCCGCAACCCTCTTGGCTCCCATGGCTGGCTCCGCAGGGCCGCGGCCCCCACTCGCGCCGCGGCGCGTCACGTGGGCCGACGGCGGCGGAGGCAACGGCGCGCCCTGGCGCGGCGGCGCGGGCGGTGCGAGCGCAGGGGGCGGCAAGGTCCTGCCTGGCCCGCGGAAGCCCGCCTGGGGCTGCGGCCGCTGCGGCGCCGACGGCAACTGGGCCTGCCGCCTGGCCTGCCGCGGGTGCGGGGTGGCGGCCCCGCTGTCGGTGCGCCAGCGCGCAGTGGAGGCCGCGGCGGGAGCGCCCCCAGCTGCGGGCACGCGGGATGCTGCGCCGAAGGCCGCGCCCAAGGCCAAGGCCAAGAAGGATGAGGGCGGCGCAGGGCCACCAGCTGGCTGCGCAGGCGGCGGCGCCCAGGGGGCGAAGCCTCAGCAGCCGAGCGCGGAGGACTTGCTGGCCCAGCTCGAGGCGCGGGGGGTGGTCCTCTCGGACGCGGACAGGGCCAAGCTGCTGCCCAAGCCGCCTGAGGAGGCCCCGAAGGAGGAGAAGCCGCGCACGCACTCCCAAGTGCTGCAGGGGCTCCTCTGGAAGGTGGAGCGGCTCGGCAAGCAGGCCAAGTCCAGGAGGGGCGAGCAGGAGGCCGCTGAGGAGGCCCTCGGCGCAGCCCAGGAGGAGCTGGAGCAGGCCAAGCGGAAGGTGGCCGAAGCTGACAGGAAGCTGGCAGCCGCCCAGGACGAGCTGGAGCAGGCCAAGAAGGTCCAGGAGGTCGGCCTTCCGCCTGGGACCAAGTCGTCCAAGGCAGGCGACCTCGCCAGCGCCCTGGAGGGGGCCCGCGCCCTCGCAAGCGTGCTGCGGGAGCAGGACGGGGCGGTCGGCGAGGCCATCCAGCAGGCCAAGGCCGCCCTCGAAGCCAAGGCAGCCGCCCTGCGGCAAGAGGTCGACGCCGAGCAGGCCCCGCCTCCCGAGGACGACGTCGAGATGGCGAAGGCACCCGCTGGGGTCCCTGCTGGCGATGCTGGTCCTGCTGCTTCAGGCGACGGCGGTGGGGGCAGCAGGGTCGACGCCGAGGGCGAGGCCTTCATCGAGCAGCTGGCCAAGCTGGAGGGCGAAGGCCGCCGCAAGCTCGAAGAGGTCTGCCAAGCAGCGGGCATCGCCCTCCCGACCACCAAGAAGCTCACCCCGAGCATCCAAGAGCTCCTAGATCCAAGCTCTCACCTAAAGTAAGTGATGGAAGAGATGCAGCAACATTTAGGAGAAACATGATCTCTTAACGTGAGGCACGCGTGTAGCCTATGCGCAATGCATGGTCGCATTTCTACGTGAACACCGTTGAAGACTGCGCGAGGTGGTGCATGAGCATATCTTGAGACATATGTTCGCATACGACTCTTGCCAGCGTGGGCCCGCGGTGGCCGCGCGGTTCGCCCAGGGCTATAGCCACGGGTTGCGCCCATGTGCGGTGGCCGCGTATGCGCGGCGGCCATAGTGTGCATGCGTCGAGGGCGATGGCCCAGGTTGCACCCCATGGGTCGCGCTAAGCGCGCGCTATGCATCGAACCACGTGAGTTTTATTCCACAAACAGCGCTTGAGTGCAATTCGCCAAGGTATCGCGGCGTTGGCCGCCGTGGTGCCATCGCGCCCCCCCCCCCCCGCGCGGGCGGGTTGGCCGAAGTTTCGCAGCGTTGGCAATTAATCGTTCGTGCGCCCCCCCCCCCCCCCGTACGTGTTGATTGGCCGAGATGTCGCCACATTGTTTTACATGGTTCGACCTAATGTGAACCAGGTTGAACGTCTTGTATCCAACGCATGTAACACGCAGTTGAACATCAAATGGTGGCGCGATGGTTGCTAGCTCTGGTGTTCATGCAATTGTTGGCCTCTGGTACTTTCAATGGGTGGGATATCCATCGAAGGTCGTCGCGCTTGCCAGTATGATTATTCTGGTATTTCAGACACGCAATGGGGCGGCACCTCCGCTAACCCACCAACACCGAATGCGCTTCGTGGGCGCCCCCCGTCTGGGGTGGTGGTGGTAGTGCCGGTGGCGGCGGTGGTGGTTGCAGTAATGGTGGTTGTGTTTATGCTGGTGGCGGTGGTGGTGGTGGAGGTGGCGATGGTGGTGGCGGTGGCGGTGGTGGTGGTGGCGGTGGTGGTGGCGGTGGTGAAGTGTGCGTGGTGGGGGTAGGTGGGCGGTGCGTGGTGAGTGGTGAGTGGTGGGTGCGTGGTGGTGGTGGCGGTGGCGTTGGTGGTGGTGGCGTTGGGTAGAGGTGGTGGTGGCGGAGGCGGTGGCGGCATTGGCCATTGCTGCGCCATCGCCCCTCTATAGGCGTGTAGACGTCGGTGCGCCACCTTGTTCGATTGCGGACCGTGCGTCTTCTCGCAAACGAAACATCAGCCTCCCTCGCCCTCGTCCTCTCGCGCATACGACCGTGCGCGGTGAATCGGTGGCCCCCATGGTCATCATCATCATCATCATCATCATCATCGTCATCATCATCATCATCATCACCATCATCAGCATCATCATCCTCATCATCATCCTCATCATCATCATCATCATCATTACCATCATCATCAGCATCATCATCATCATCGTTATCATCATCTGCAGACTCCCCTTTGAGGCGTATCTATATTGCCTCTTCTCAAAAACGGCGGCTCAAACTCCCTCGGCTCAAACTTGAAACTGCTGTTATGAGGCTCGAGCTGAGGCTCAAACTCAACCTGATCTTGGACAATATTCAGCGACTGCCTGGCGCTGTCGGGCCATAATTGGGGGGGGAGGTCCGATATGCCATTTTGGTTTTTTCGAGGGCCACTCTTGGGGCTCTTTGGGAACTTGGCCGTCTTGGGGGCCTCTTGGGCGTTTCGGGGCCCTCGTGGATCGTCTTGGGGCACTCTAGTGGGGGCGGGGGCCTTTGGGGCCGATATTGGGGGGCCTTCGGAGCAGAAGGTTTGAGAGGAGAAGCAGAAGCAGCAGGGGGAGAAGGCGGGTTCGTTGTGGAGCCTCAAGTGCTGTCGCCACGTGATGGCGCGAAGCGCAATGAATAAGCAGCTGTTGTTTTTCATGTTTTTTCTGTTCAGCCAAAGTGAAACAACAAGTACTTGTATATTGCAGTTTCGCCGAGCGTGCTCGGGTGGCAGCTCCTTACAACCTCAATAATCTGGCCCACTAGATCTTCGTCCGAATACGTCCAAAAATATTTTGGATTCATTATTGCACATTGAAACTCGCATAGGTGAAGCCACAAGTGAAACTTTGGAACGAATTTCCATATCTTCTCGCGCCTGCTAGCAGACTCAACGCTCAACGCGTTGTACAACACAACAAGCGTCTTCCCTATGTACTTCAACTCCCGTAGAGCACTAGGGGGAAAGAACATGTCGTGGTCCTTCAGGATGAGATAAAAAAAAAAAAAAAAAAAAAAAAAAAAAAAAAAAAAAAAAAAAAAAAAAAAAAAAAAAAAAAAAAAAAACGATCCAGCAGCATGGCCACGGCGAGCCTCTGTTTCGCATGTTCCGAACCGTCGTCGAACTCTCTGGCCAAGTGGACGGCGTAGCCCGACATGTGCCTTGTATCAGCTGCTTTGCCTTTGAACTTCGTGTAGCCAGACGAAGATCTCAGTCGTGCGAGTGTGAGTGGCCCCGTCAACTTGTGAAAACTTGTGCCTTGCTGACGCTGCCAAGCCTTGTGGTGATCTGCCAGGGCCGAAACCTGCTGCGCTTGATTGCAGCCCATACGTTGCATGCATTCCCACATTATCGAACCCAGTATGTGCGAGCAAACGCCCTGGTCGACGCAGCGCAGCACGTCGACCATGCAGAACTCTAATCGGAACCGACAACGTAGCGAAGAAGGGGCGGGACCTGTTTTCCTCTTGCTGCCAGCTCGATCGCATAGCTCTCCGTAGTCCTCACCGTGCCACGCCACCCAGCAGTATCTGTGGCATCGGTGCAACGCAACTCAGGATTAACAATGCTAGCCTTGCACATCCAACAATTGTTGTCATTTGCATTCTGCCGTGGGAATGAAAGAACCTCACAATAAAAGTCCCAGTCGCCCCTCAATTGGAGCAAGCATCCGCTATAGTTACCTGCGGAAGGCAAGCCATCTAGCATCTTGTTCATCGATTCTGCAAAGATCCGCCATAACATGTCCCAGGTCTCATCATTCAACTGCGATTTTTTATAACAGCGAAAATCATTTTTTTGGATCTTGTGTCCCCTAAACCAAGTATTGAATTCCATGATATGACATATACAGAATCTGTATTGGAATATTCACCTCCATCACCATGCAAACCCAATGGTACCGTTTTCTTCAGAAGGCGCCGTGGGCGATCTCGCAGCACTGGGTGCTCTGCTGCAAGTTCCCTGCCCGTCGCCGAGCCCCAAAACTCGCCGCAGTCGTATGATCCACCAAGAATTGACTTTGCAAATTCACTTGGCCGTTCTTTCAGAAATTGTTCGAAGAGAAGGTGTGGCATCACTATGGGGAACATCTGTTTCCCTGCTTCTAAAGGCATACGTATCCAAGTAATGGCTGGCGCTCCTATCGGGGCCCCGATCGCCGCGCACAGGTCTCGAAACATGTTCCCAGGCTGATGGCCCGCAGCTCCGATTCTGGCAAAGGCGTCGCAACCCGACGCCCCTTGATCCATAGCAGAGTGTGCGATATCCTGAACGGCTGCTGAGCTCAGCTGTCCTTTGGCCCATCTCATCTTGAGCATCCTGTTCAACGGTAGATCGCCCTGCGTGGAACTATGTGCGTCGCAGTGGGAGCGAACGTTATCGACCATTCTGCGACGGACTCCACTGGGCCCGACGGCTGGGCCAGCAGCAGAAGAAGAGCCATCATCAGGCAACCCCTCTTGCAACTTTCGTTTTAGGGATCGTGTCATGTGCAGTTTGAGCCCAAATGGCTACGAATGATGGCCACTATGGTGACTATGATGTTGATGGCAGCCTGCGCGCGAGCCTCAAGCGAAAGTGAAGCACGGCACTCGGACGTAAAACTTTACGTGCGAACTCTAGCCCGAAGTGTTGCTGTTGATGATGATGCTGATGCTGGTGGTAATGATGATGATGATGATGATGATGATGCTGATGCTGATGGTGATGCTGATGCTGATGCTGATGCTGATGATGCTGATGATGATGATGATGGTGATGATGACGATGATGATAATGGTGATGGTGATGGTGATGGTGCTGATGATGATTCCACAGGCTTACGCCACATCCGCCGACCCCTTCTTCACGAAGGGAACGGGCCAATTTTTGCGCCGAGGGGCCCTCCTGGGACGCATCGTGGAGGCCTCTTGGGGCCTCTTGGGGCCGTCTTGGGCCGTCTGGAGGCGATCGTCGGTGTCTTTGATCGCTCTTCGACCGTCTGTGACCATATTGAGCTCTCTTGGAGGCCACTTGAAGCGCTCCTGGAAGCGCTCTTGGGGCCGTCTTCGGGGCCCTCTTGGGCAATCTTGGGCGCCTCTTGGGCTGTCTTGGGGCTCTCTTGGGCTGCCTTGGAGCTTCCCTGGAGGCTGCTTGGACCGTCTTGGGGCGGTGTTTAGGGCCTCTTGGGCCGTCTGGGAGCGTCGGAAAGCCCAAACAGCGAATTCGTGAAAAGTGTACGTTTTACGAAGGGAATGGGCCAATTTTTGCGTCTAGGGACCCTCGTGGGACGCATCTTGGAGGCCTCTTGGGGCCTCTTGGGGACCTCTTGGGCAGGAGGAGGAAGGAGGAGGAGGAGGAGGAAGGAGGAGGAGGGGGAGGAGGAAGAGGAGGAGGATTAGGATGGTTTGCTACATCGTAGCGCACGGCCCGCTTTGTCCCAAAGCAGGCCTCTCGATCTGCGAAGCTTCCCCCACGCGCCGTCGAGCATCGAGCCGCGACAACTCAGCAACCTCTACCCCGTCCCAGGATCAGGCACGCTTCTTCTTGGAAGCTGGCATGAACCCGAATTTCACAGCCCACCCGCGCATCGAGGAGAATTTCTCCATGAGGCTCGTCACCTTGGAGTCTAGCTTTTGGATGTCGTCGAAATTCAACACCTCCTTCTTCGGCGTCAGGGCGAGCTTCTCGACCGCCTTGATGCACGCGGAGAGCTTCGGGAGGAAGTTTGCGATGTCGGATGACAGGGCAGCGGCGTAGCTCTCGCCGTTCGACGACTCCTTCATCAGCTTCGCATCCAACTCAGTGTCCCTCAACTTGCGCAAACTCTCCTTCGTGTTCTTCATGATCTCGAGCTTCTCGAAAGGGTCCGATCCATCATCGGGTTCCTCGGCTTTCACGTCCTGCATCCTTTGAGGTGGTACTCCGAGCTGAGGTAGCATACTGCTTGTCATATCGTCGAACTGTTGCTGGAGCTCCGCCACGCCGTCCCCAGACAACTCGTCCCCCTTGTTCTGGATGCCCAGCTTGACGTCCTCGCTATTGATCTCCAGCTCGGCGTCCTCGCGTATCTTGTAATCCTGCATGTCCTCGTCGGTAGACCCAGTGACAGGATCTGGGCGAGAATCAAGTTTACCGCTGTCGAGCCACACCCTGAAGCGCTTCTTCCCGTAGACTATCTCCATCTGCTCCTTGCCCATCCACCTCTTCGAGGCCATGCTTTGGTTTTTCTTCTCGAGCACCCTCTCCGACTTGATGGAGGCCTTGCCCTTCTCCTCGCGAGCCTTCTTGGCCAAGAACAGCAACATGAACTCGCGGCGCTTGGAGCCCCGCAATGCTTCCCCGTCCCCGTCGCCGCTCTTGTTCACGAAGTATGTCATGCTGCTCTCCGTGCGTTTCTTCTCGCTCTTGTCATCGTCGAGCTTCTTCAAGGCAGCCTCGGCAGCCTTGATCTCCTCCTCCGACAGGTCGCCCTTCAGCTTCGAAAGCGCGTCTGGGGACAGCTCCTTAGCCTTGGCCTTCGCCTTGGCCTTGGACTTGGCCATCCACGACCGACGCGCTGTAGCGCACTCTCGCCCAGGGGGGGCTTGAGCCAAAAAAGGCTACGGAAGGTTTGGGAGTTGCGTATCGCCAGACAAGCTTTGCGACAGAGACGAAGGCCTATTTCACGAGATGCCCACGAGGGTACCCTGTTGCAACGTTGGGCACCAGCAAAGCAATCGGCGAGACAACGGGGTGCGACCGGCAAGGCCGACAAAGTCAGAAAAAGTCAGAAAAAGTCAGAAAAGTCAGAAAAGTCAGAAAAGGTCAGACTCATTTTTTTGTATAAATATATATGGTTTCATATGTTTCTGACTTTTCTGACTTTTTCTGACTTTTTCTGACTTTGTCTGACTTTGTCTGACTTTGATGTGTGCTCTTTGACTTCTGGGGGAATCGCTCGCTCACCTTCTGACGTCGCCGCGCTGCGAGCTGGTCTGAGGAGGAGGGAGAGGGGAGGGGGGGGAGAGGAAGGAGGGGGGGGAGGTGAGGGGGAGGGGAGAGGGGAAGGGAGGAGAGGAAGGGGGGGGGAGGGGGAGGAAAGGAAGGAGGGGGAGGGGAGGGGGAGGAGGGGAAGGAGGGGGAGGGGGAGGAGAGGAAGGAGGAGGGGGGAGGAAGGGGGAGGGGAGGAGGAAGTGGAGATCACTTCGTCCCCACTTGGCGGCTTGGGCTAGCTGCGCTTGCGGCCCGCGCACTCTCTGGCTCGCGTGCGCCCTAGACGGACCCTGGCAAGGCATTCTCCACCTGCGTGGCACTCAGGGCGGGTCCGTCAAACGCTTCGCCAGGCCCTTCATGCCGAGCCACTCTGCGTGCAAGACGGCAACACTCGTGGGGGGCGCAGCCTCGGGCGGGTGGCTCTCGTAGAAGCTCTGGAGCATCTTGGCCTTCACGATGAGGTTGTTGATGTCGTCCTTCAGGGACTGCGAGCACTCGCTGGTCGGGATCCGAATGTTGTAGCCGTGAAGCACCACGCTGAAGATGTTCAGTGCTGCAACGTACTCCTCGTCCTTGTTGGTTGATTCAGCTTCATCAGCGCTGTCCACCACCTGCGTGTACTCCTGCTGCGAATCATGCTGCTGCGTGTCGTTGCCGCGCTCATCAATCAAGCGCTCGAGCTCGTCTTCCAGTTGCAGTTCAGCAGCCACCAAATCACCTTGGTCGCCAGCCATCGCCGACGCTGCCGTAGGAGACTCCTTGCTCTGAGAAAGCCGAGGCCTCTTGGAATCGGCCATGGCTCGAACTCGCCTGGCTTGAAATGGCTACGAGGTAGGATCGGGTGAAACAGTTTGGCCGCTTCGTTTCAAGTGCGGCGTGATGCATGTCTTGGTCGTTTTCGTTTCAAGCGATTTAGTCGGAGCCCTCTCGCAATTCCACGTTGTGTTTCAAGTGTTGGTTGTGTTTTGTGTTGTTTTGTTCTGGTTCCCAGAACCCCCCTGAGCCTGCTCAGGGGTGGTGGTGAATT
>CAUYUJ010001351.1:35000-87500 GCA_963575745.1 Prorocentrum cordatum
GACGAGACTCTCGCGCCCCACTGGCCCGTCCGCCAGGAGCTGGGGCGGCGAGGTGCACCCGAGCGGCGGCCTGTCCTCAAAGGGCCGCGCGCGTTCCCAGCCGAGCGGCCAGTGGGGCCGCGGCCCAAGCCCCCCGACTGGGGCCCGCTGGTCGCACGCCTGCGCAGGGTGCTCGAGCAGCTGGGCTGGCCTCAGCCCGAGGCGACGCCGGCGCTGGCAGCGGCGGGCTCAGACCCTGAGGAAAGCGCAGCGGCGGGCCGAGAGGATCGGCCACCAGCCGCCCAGCAGGAAGAGGGACCTGTCCTTGGCGCCGAGGTCTTCGCGACGGCGGTCGACGACGGCGTGCTGGGCCGCTGCCGCCAGGATGCGGGCACGGAGTGGGCCGACACCTTCAGCCTGCTGCTCGGCCCAGCCCCTCTCGCCCCCCGCGAGACCGAAGGGATGGGTGAAGGGGGAGACTCCAAGCGACCCTAGAGGGGGCAGAGAGCAGCCTGCGGCGAGCTCTCCCACGCTGGAAGAGAGGGGTGACGCGGTCTCTCTGACGCGAGGGCCTCGCGGCCCCAGCCCTGCAGTCCATGGGCTGGAAGGTTCGCCGAGGGGAGGAACCAGCCACGAGGAGGAGGCTGGGTACCCGACGTTCCCCGAGGATGTTGTGGGGGGCAGCTTGCCGCAAGAGTCGGTGAACGACCTCTACGGGGAGTTCGCCAAGTTGATGGAGTCCGACCTACTGGGGTGCTACCACATCGGGACCCAGGAGGCGGACAGATACACGGGCCGAGAGGCCAAGCCACGGTTTGTCAAGCAGGAGGTTCTCCTGCCCAGCAGTGGGCCCCGCGCGCGCGGGTCCCCCGAGGCGGCCCACTGGCGCAGGGTCGGCGCGGTGCTCTGGGAGGAGCTGGTCACGAGGAAGCGGCTGCACCTGCCGAGCGCCAGGGTCGCGGCTTGCCAACAGCTCAAGGCCATCCACGCCAAGATGGGCAGCAAGCTGGCCTCGTCGGAGTACGCGAGAGGCGATGCCCTCAGGCCGTCTGAGGCTGCCAAATGGAGGAGGCGGCTTCGGAGGATGTGGGAGCTCACGTTCGCGGAGGCCGAGGAGCTCGAGGCTGAGGCCAGGGAAATCGCAGGTCGGCTCGATGCTGGCTGCGCGAAAGGCCGAGACCAGCGCTGGCGTGCCTGGGCCAGGGAGGCTGCGAGAGACGGCGGAGGGGCCGCCCGCGCCTTCTGCCGAGCGCCGCAGGGCTGGACAGCCGACCAGGACGGCGACAACGGGCCTGCAGGAATAGCGGCCACCCTCGACAGCCTGCTGGAAGAGTACCAGGACATCTGGCAGCACGGCGAGATCCAGCCGATGGACCTTGACGAGGCGCTGCCAGAGGCTCACCTGGAGGGGCCAGGGCAGGCGCCTACGGCGGAGGAGATCCGCAAGGCGGCGCGGTCCTTCAAGCCGTCCACGGCCCTAGGGGTGGACGCCATCAAGCCCCAAGCTTTCGGCCACCTCAGCGACGGAGGATTGGAAGCGCTCGGGCTGCTGCTGCTCGTGCTGGAGGCATCTTGCCGAATGCCCGAGCAGGTGAACACCCTGCTGGTGTTCTTCCTGGCGAAGCCCGACGGAGGCTGGAGGCCGATTGGGCTTCTCTGCAGCCTCATACGGTTGCTGGGGAAGCTGCGCAGGATCGACGCGGTCGAATGGGAGTCGGCGCACAGGCGGGACTACTTCTTCGGAGGGGCGGGGAAGTCCTGCGAGGACGCGGTCTGGCTCCAGGCCCACGATGCCAGCGTGGCGGCGGCGATGGAGAAGCACTCCATGTCGACCATGACGGACCTCTCGAAGGCCTACGAGCGGGTCACTCACGAGAGGCTGGTCGCTGCTGCTCGCCGCCACGGCTTCAGGCTGCGCAGGCTGAAGCTGGTCCTCTGCAGCTACGGCGGCCCGAGGATGCTCTGCCTCAGCCGCTGGAAGACGGACGCGATCAGGGTCGGGAGCTCGACCGTGGCGGGCTGCGGGTACGCCACGACGCTCCTGAGGGTCGTGCTCCTCGCCGCGATTGACGCGGTCGTGACCCAGTGGATGTCGCTGCGGGCCTACGTGGTCGTCGACGACATCACGCTGGCCGTCTGTGGGAAGCTCAAGGATGTGGAGTTCACGGCCTTCGGTGCGACCAGGGACCTCTGCCAGAGGCTAGAGGCGCCGGGGCTCAAGGTGTCCCTGACAAAGGGCAACATTGTGAGCAGCGACGAGAGCGCAGGACGGCGCACGGCCCACCGCCTGCGGCGCTGGGACTTCAGGCTGCGGCGGGCGGTCAAGAACCTGGGCGTCGACTTCGGCATGAAGCCCAGGGCGTCGTGGTCGGTGCTGAGGAGCCGCATGGCCAGGCTGGCCGTCCGCTCGTCACGATACATGGCGCTCAGGCGGGCAGGAGTCAAGCTGGGCAGGGTCTTCAGGAGTGGCGGCCTGGCCTCGGTCCTCCACGGAGCTCGGGTCGTCGGCGTTCCGACGGCGATGCTTGAGAAGGCCAGGGCGGTCAACGGCCAGGCGCTGGCGGGGGCCGCGGGCAGCAAGAGCAGAACGCTGCAGTTCGCACTGCAGCCAGACCAGGGCTGGAAGGCGGACCCCGTCTTCGCGGCCAACGGCCTACCACTGGAGGCGTGGGCCAAGGCGGTCTACCTTGGCCTGCGCAGCGACGGGAGCCTCGAGAAGGCCTTCAGTGCGGCGCAGCCAGAGTCCTGGGGCCAGGTGCGAGGGCCAGCCGACGCAGTCAAACTCACCCTCCGTAGGATAGGGTGGGAACCTGCCGCGGCGTCTGGCTGGCGATGCTGGGTCACGGACGCTGGGGAGCAGCTCGACCTGAAGGTCTACAGCCCCAGGAGGATGCGGCAGTTCATCGAGGCGGGGATCCAGCGCTCGCTGATGAT
Source organism: Prorocentrum cordatum (assembly GCA_963575745.1). NCBI lineage: Eukaryota > Dinophyceae > Prorocentrales > Prorocentraceae > Prorocentrum > Prorocentrum cordatum. The sequence continues at coordinate 37,914 of CAUYUJ010001351.1, forward strand.
GAGACTGCACAGCGAGCACCTGGGAGGAGCGCTCGGTGGGCCGCCGACCATCCAGGTCACCCAGCAGGCGGTCGCGGCGCTACGCAGGCAGGGCGACAGCGAGCAGGTGGCGCTGTTCGAGGCGCTGGTCTGCGGCGGCCTGGTGACGGAAGCTGACCTGTATCGCGAACGGGCAGTGCTTAGCCCTGAGTGCAGGCTGTGCGGCGCGGAGCCAGGGACGCAGAAGCACCGCCTGTTCTGCTGCGACGGCACCAGTGGCGTCGCGGCGGCCATGGACCTGGAGCAGGTCAGGAGTGCAGGCGCGGCAGCCCCAGACGGCGACATCGGGCTCGTCAGGTGCCTGGTCAGCCTCGGCCTGGAGCGGGCCCCGAGGCCTGCGGAGCAGGAGGTCTGCCGCCGAGGAGGAGCCCTCATCGGGGGGCTGGCCTGCGGCACCGTCTGCATAGACGGCTCGGCGATGGTCCCAGAGGTCAAGGAGCTCACCAGGAGCGGGTGGTCCTGCATCATGGTGGAGGCCGACGGCACCATCACGGGCGGGATGTTCGGGTACGTCCCAGGGCCCGTCCAGGAGAGCGGCTACGCCGAGCTCTACGCGCTGGTGCGAGCGCTCATGGAGAAGGGCCCCCAGCTGGACGTGGTCACGGACTACCTGCGGCTGGTGGAGGACTACGAGAGAGGAGAGGACTGGTGCCTGGGCCCAGGGTCGCTCAACGCCGACCTGTGGAAGGAGGCCTGGAGGCACATCAGAGACTTGGGGCCCGAGGCATTCAGCCTCCAGTGGGTCCGAGCCCACACCAGCTGGGCTGCGGCAGCGCTGGCAGGCACGCCCTGGGCCTGGCACCGCGGCAACAAGTGCGCGGACGGCAAGGCCAAGGAGGGCGCCAAGCTGCACCCATCGTTCGACGCCGTGATGGTGAGGGCGAGCACGGTGAGAGCGGCCACACGAGCCGCGGAATCGGTCGCCGTCCATCACGGAGCGGTCTTGAAAATGTTGGCGGGCCTAGGCTGGCCCGATCGGAGCCCCCTCCCCCGCCCCAGGCCGTCCCGAAATTCGGTCGTCCTAGTTTCGGGCGAGTGCGGGCACTCGCTTTTGAGGTTTGGACGGGCCTGGGGATGTAAACTCTGCGGGGTTCGGAAGGGGCTCCGATCTAGGATTGTTTCGTATCCCTGCCCAGGAATGCCTCGGCCCGCGGCGATCGCCCACCCCTCCCATAAGCTCTGGGTCGTGCGTGGGGATCGGGGTCGGGGGTCTGGCGATGAGGCTAATGGGAGGGGGCTGATCGTCTTCTGTAGAGTCTGTGGGGCCTATGCCAGAAGACAGGTCCACGACCTCGGTCGTCCCTGCCGTCCCTTCACCTCCCGTCCTAGGTCGGCGGGCCGTCTGGCTAGAACGGCGTTGGGACGACTGAGGTCTGGACGGGAGCCCCAGTCCAACAGGTTCTGGGGGCTCCCGTTCCCCCTCTTCGGTGCCCCGTTCGGCGGTGGGCCCAACGAAGGGCCCGACGAGGGGGGGAATTCGTCGGGACCCGAGGTCGAGGAGGCATAGGCTCCCTACTTCGAGGTCGGTCCTGCTAGGCAGTAGGTTAAGCTAGTTCGGCTGGCTTTGCTGGACTATGTTTTGGTAGGACTTAGAGGACTTAGAGGAGGAGGAGGAGGAGGGGGAACCCCGTGGCTCCCCAGGAGGTCCTGTCCCCTTCCCGGGGGCCGGCATCTCATCGCCAACCCTTCCCTGCTGGCCCCTGGGTGCCCTGGAGGGGCCCTGCAGAGGCCGCAGACGGCCTGAGACCCGCCCGCCACGACGTCGTCACGACGTGAGGAACATCACGGCCCAGGGGTCGAACGTTTTTACCCTCAGACCTGGTGCCAGAAATCCAGAGGGGAGATCCTGCCGTGGCGATGAGAGCGTCCCACAAGCTGTCGACCAAAAAAAAACCGCCGCGATTTTCGTTTCGCGAGGCGAAGATGCCAGGGCCCGTCCGACCCGGCTCTCGCCAGCCCTCGTCCGGCCGAAGCTTCCCTCGGGCTTCCGGCGGCCGATTGGGACCATCCGAGCACCCGGGGGAACGCTGTCGACGAGGCGCAGCCGCTGAAGCCGTCCTGAGGCGAGACAGCCCTCCAGAACCGACGAAACGACCGAGCAACCCAAGAGGATAACTGGCCGAACCCAACGAACCCATGAGAGAACGCGCAGGTAGCCGGACGGCCAAGCGGGCGCACCGACGAAGGCCAAGAGACCCGCGAGGACACACCGACCAACGCCCGCGAGACCGCGCCGCTGCAACCCAATAATCCTCAGGCGCCGACGAGCGCCCAAGAACCTGTGGGTCAACATCAGGGCGGCCGAGCGTCCAAGAGGTCGCACCAACCGATTGGCGACGCGCACGAGGGGGTAGGGAGAGGGTGGAAGGCTTCTGGGACAGACTCTGCTTTGTAGAAGGCGCCGGCCTCACGTCTACAGACAAGGCCCGCGCCTTCTGAGAAACAGGGGTGCTTCTACGAAGCCTTCCCCAATCACCCTGCCCCCCTCTGTGCGCGGCCGTCCTCCCTCTTGCCCCCCGCTTCCTCTGACTGATGAGCGCTCCATCCCGCGCGGTATCTGCTGTGCTCCTGGCCCAGCTCTCGCGCACCCAGACCCCCGACGTCGTGATTTGTCGCACAACGTCGACCCCGATAGACGTCTGGACACCTTCCCCAAGACGGGCGCTTCGGCTTTTCCTCCCGAATCGTTTCTTGACGGCCCCGAGGCCCTGGGAAGGGTCCACAGAGGCCCGAAATAGCGAGAAACCTCGCGTCGTGATTTTTTCGCCACGCGAAATGGCCTGGGATGCCAGGGCTCCTCTGGCCTGGCTCTCGCGCACAGGTCCGCTCCCTTGAGCAGGGACTGGCCGTCCCGGCATTCCTATGGGCCTACCACGATGTTCTTAGAAAATGAGCCCGATGTTTTAAACCAGCTCCGTCTGAGCCAGAAATGCTCTAAGAATAGTTCTTGCAGACCCAAAAGGTTCTGAGAACATTCTTTGGTGGGCCTATAGATATGCTTAGGCCAGGCGTGTCCCCCTACAGAGGGATTTTGCTCAAAAGATTAAAAATACTCAATAAATACAATCCAAATGGCAAACATAGTCAAAAAATCGTGCCCAGGTTTTTTTAACTATTTTTGACTATTCCTCCTGTAGAGGGACAGACCCTACTCAAATACAGGCGAGCCGGGACGCTTCGCCACTGCTCGACTCCCGCGCGCGGCGCGGCCCGGGGTCCGGCCCGGGCGCCTGCCACCGGAGCTCCCGGCCTCGGAGGCACGTGGCCTCCACGACCTGCGCGCGGGGGCTGTCGGGGGTCCTGACCTCCACGAGGTGCAAACGTACGGTAAGCTCGCGCGGCGTCGGCGCGCGCCAAGGTTTTCGACACCGCGTCGATCGTTCAGCCCTGAGCCGATCGCGATCCCGATCATTCCAAGTTGAATTCCGTCGGGTCGCGTTGCGCCACAGTGTCCCTCGGTGTTTCCGCGTCGTTCTACAATGCCGGCGTCGCCAGCGCGCCATCGCGGCACAGTCTGGATGCTGGGGCGCGATCCCGCGGATACGCGGTCGCAAGGATGCGTTCCGCGCGAGGCATCCGCGAGAAAGCGCCCCGTATCCGCGGGGTCGTGCTCAGGAGCACGGCCCGCGAGGCCGCGGACACGGACTAGGAAGGCCCCCCGCAACCTTTCCACACACCATCCTTAACCCCGTCCTCCTCTCTCTCGCTCTCTCTCTCTCTCTCTCTCGTTCTCTCTCTCTCTCTCTCTCTGTCTCTCTCTCTCTTCCTTCCCCCGCTTCCCCCTCCCCTTTCCCCTCCTCCTCCTCCTCCTCCTCCTCCTCCTCCTCCTCCTCCTCATCATCATCATCATCATCATCATCATCATCATCATCATCATCATCATCATCATCATCATCATCATCATCATCATCATCATCATCATCATCATCATCATCATCATCATCATCATCATCATCATCATGAGCATGATCATTATCAGCATCAGCATCAGCATCAGCATCAGCATCATCATCAGCATCATCAGTATCGTCATCGTCATCATCTTCATCATAATCATCAGCATCATCATCATCACCATCACCAGCATCACCATCATCGTTATCATCATCAGCATAATCGGAGGCATCCTGACAATCGCCAACATGATCATCATCACCAGCATCATCATTAGCATAACCACAACATCATCATCATAATCAGTATCATCAGCATAATCAGCATCCTTATCCTCTCTATCATCCTCATCACCATCATCCTCGTCGACATGATCATCCTTATCCTTCTCTTAACCATTCTCCTTCTCATCCTCGTCCCCACCCTCCTCATCGTCATCATCAGCATCATCATACGCATCATCACATCACTACAGCATCAGAATCATCAGCATCAGCATCATCAGCATCGCCATCGTCATCGTCATCATCAATATAGTCCTCATGGACGTCCTCAGCATCAGAATCATCATCATCAGCATCGTCAGCGTCATCATCATAATCGTAATCATAGCAATATGCATCATCAGCATCAGCACCAAATCACCACCACAACCACCACCACCACCATCAGCATCATCATCACCATCATCATCGTCGTCACCATCACCATCATCATCTGCATCATCAACATCACCATCGTCATCATCAGCAGCAACATCAGCATCAGCATCATCACCATCATCACCACCATCGTGTTCACCACCACTACTACATTCGTCATCATCAGCATCAGCATCAGCATCAGCATCATTATCAGCATCATCAGCAGCACCAGCATCATCATCAGCACCAGCATCATCAGCATCATCGTCATCAGCATAATCATCATCAACAACAACATTATCACACTCATCGTCATCAGCATCATCATCATCATCATCATCATCATCATCATCATCATCATCATCATCATCATAAACCATACACGTGATACTAACCCCTGAGAGTAATAACGTTCGGGGCCTGATCAAACGCTTTTCATGGCGGAAAATGATGGTAATGAAGATGAAGATGAGGATGCTGATGATGACGATGATGATGATGTGGATGATGATGATAATAATAATGATGATGATGATGATGATGATGATGATGGTCATAATGATGATGCTGATGATGTGGATGATGATCCTGGGCGCTCGTGTAACTAGATCCTGTCGCATTGCCATGCCATGCTCAGCGTTTTTGATGATGCTGCTAGTCAAATAAGAAGATAGCAATTTCGATTCGCAACTTCTCCTCGCGATCATCAAGTTCGGCCTCGCCACCCCTCTCCACATTCAAATCCGCCGACCCCGGTCTCTAGGCGTGTGAGATTCTCCCCCCCATATTCCCCCCCCCAGGGACCCCAAACCAGCAATTTGACCCACCCACCCCCTGGCCCGGCCCGGCCCCGGACCGAACGCGTCACGGGGGAGCGGAGGGCTCCGAAACGGGCCAAGAAGGCGCCAAAACGCTCCCCAGACGGTGACAGAGGGCCACGAGTCGCCGAAATATCGCTCCTTGACGCCCACGATGGCCTCCAGACGGCCTCCGAAGCTACCAAGACGTGCCAAAAGGCCCCCAAAATGCGTCCAATGAGGGTTCCAAGAAACAAAATTCGTCTCATTTCCGGATTGAAAAAACATTTGTCGCATGCTCGCCTTTTCGGCTTTCACAACGTCCAAGACGGGCAAAGAAACCTTCAATATCGCCCCGGGACGGCCGAAGGGGCCCCCAAGAGGGGACGAAGAGGGTCCAAAAACAGCCCACGAGGGTCCTAAGACAGCCCAAGAGGGCCCCCAGACGGCTCCGAGAGGGAGTCCAGAGGGCACCTTTTCGAGCCTTCGGCCCCAAGACGCCCCCAGCCTGCCCCAACAGCACCCCAAGAGGCCCTGAGGGACCCCCAAGAGAACCTCAAAGGCCTCCAAGAAGCCCCCAGGAAGCCCCCAAGAGGCCCCAAAACTTGGCCCAAGATGCCTCGAGGCGGCTGGAGATGTCCTGCAGACAAGCCAAGATGCCAACAAAAGGCAACAAAAGAGCACCATGAGGTACGATAACATCAACGAAGCAACAGGAACGATGTCGGGGCCGTGTCATGATTCGGACAAGCCTCGTGAAATGCAGTCCTGGAGGCGCAATAGTTAATGCAGGGGTCGGCGGATGTGGCGTAAATACATTGAATCTGTCTGACCGGGGATAATCACCACTCAGGGGTTAAGGAGGGGTAATCTTTATTATCCGGAGCACGAGGTTAATCATCATCATCAGCCTCAGCCTCAGCCTCAGCATCATCATCATCAGCAGCAGCAGCATCAAGATCATGATCATGATCATCATCATCATCAGCAGCAGCATAAGCATCATCATCATCAGCATCAGCATCATCATCAGCATCATCATAATCATCATCATCACCATCATCATCCTCAGCCTCAGCCTGAGCATGATCATGTGCTCCCCCTCCTCCTCCTCCTCCTCCGCCTCCTCGTCCTCCTCCTCCGCCGCCTCCGCGTCCTCCTCCTCCTCTTTCTCTCGTCCTAGCGAACAGGGTCGGCGGAACAGGCGGTAAGGCCTTCGCAACAGCGCCAGGAACTTTACATCCAGATTCTGGTCGAACTGTTCAGCCGATCAGATAGGTCGATGATCTGGAAAGCAGTTGTGCTCCTCCCCGCAAGGTCAGAGGGGAAACATGCGCTGGCCGGTGGCGCTCGCCGCGGCGGGGTGAGCGTGGGTGGGACGAGGATGATGTCATGATATGATAGGCTGAGGATACGTTCCAGGAGTTCAGTAGTACCCAGCAGCCCTCGTGTCTAATGCCTGGGCGTAACAATAGGAAATCGAGAACATCCGGGAGAGTATGGAACGTATCATCACCGTTACTCGTTGCTCGTCTGTGTAGGTGGCAGAAGCGGGAGGAGCAGAAGGCAGTAGGATCAGGGGCACGAGCAGAAATTCGTTCTGCATCCCATGAAGGCTCCGTGACTGGCATGAACATGCAGAGAGAGTGTTTGTTGGTATACCCCGAGATCGTGGCACCCTGCGAAGCATTGCTCTGCGAGACCTACTCGTTCCAGTGTTGGATCCCTGCGTACTCCCGAGCAGGACCAGCCGCTGAGCACTTGTCCCCGCGGTGCCCGCCAACGCCCAGGCAGGAGAAAGTTCAGCAGCAGCAGGCACAGACGCAAAGGGCTGCGACGCGTCCCTCTGAGAGGTGCCCCCGGAAGCGGCACGCCCTGGAGGCCTGTGACAGATGCCGCGCCCCCCGGAACGGCCTCCAGGTAAGAGCTGAAGTGATTCAGAAAACATGCTCCAAACAGCTCCTGCTTCGATTCAAGGGGCAGGGGCAGCCTGCGGAGGCCTCCGGCCCCACACCAGAGAATCCAGAAATCTATATCCCCGTCATCGTCGACGTCGTCGTCGGCGATCTCGTCGTCCTGGCCGTCGCCAAAGCCAACGCCAACGCCGTCGCCGTGGCCGTACCATGGCCGTGGTCCGTGGCCGCGGCCATGGCCGTTGCCGAGGCCGTGACCCGTGGCCGTGGACGTCGCCGTGGCCGTGCCCCGTGGCCCGTGGCCGTGGCCGTGGCCGTCGATCTCGTTGTCGTCATCGTCGTCGCCGTCGGCCTCTGTGCCGTCGGGGAGGCTGCGCAGGCCACCCCAGACACGCGGGCCTTGCACTCGTCCATGGCGGCGGCGCCCGCGGCGTCCGCGGGCCCGTCCTCGGGGAGGCGAGGAGGGGAGCAGACTCCCCTCTTCCTCCCACCCCTCCTTCTCATCCTCCCCCTCCTTCACTAACTTGGTCATATTGACATCTGCTCCTCCTCCCACTCCTCCCCCTGATTCCCCCCCTCCCCCCCCTCCCCCTCCGAGGCACGAGAAAGACGAGGAAGGAGGAGAAGGGGGAGGAGGGGGAGATGGGACACGGATGAGGGGGGAACGAGGAGGAGAGGGGAATGAGGGGGGAATCTGGGGGAGGAGGGAGAGGAGGGGGAGGGGAGGAGAGAAGGAGGAAGTACACGAGCGCGTACCGGTGGCAACTTGATGTACCTGGGAAGAGGAGGGGGAGGACGGGGGAGAGGGGAGGAGGGGCTGGGGACAGGAGGGCAGGCAGACCAGACAGACACCCTCGAACGGGCAGAAGCCCGGCCCAGCGCGGAGCCGCGGCGATTGGCACCGCGGGGCCCTGGTGGTGCGTTACGTACTCGTCGCCAAAGCCTGCTCCTGCGTCAGAAGCTCGAACCAGCCATGTGGGCCTTCCCGTCTCAAATGTACATCGGGACCCACGGGGATGATTGTCCGCTGCCCCACTCCTGCTCCATCTCAATCGCTGATTTCCATTGGCGCGCTCGTGCGACTGCAGTACCACCCCCGCAACTGAACTGGCGGCGGGCGGGCGGGTGAACGCCACCCCCAGACAGCCTGAGCCGAGGCATGGCTTTGACCAGATCGGGCGAGGAAGGAGTCAACTGTCGAATATGGGATTGACTACATAATGGATGCTCCCCGAACTACGAATCTACAAAAAACACGCTGAGTGCTCCGTAGATGCTACGGAGCATTCTGCGTGTTCTCGTGGTCCCGACGGAGAACACAAGTCTGGGGTAAGTCAGTTCCGTGGTCGATCCCCTGTTCGAGACTGTGGACCTCGGGGAGGCACTTGCATTAGGTCGGGCGTGTCCCCCTACAGGCGGATTTTAGACGAAACATCAAAAGCAGTCAGAACATACGAAAATGCCCAAAAGTACAAACAAAACGTACCCGTATTGATGTTTGACCATCCTCCTGTAGAGGGACATGCCCGACTTAACACTTGCAGGAGGAGGGGAGGGGGGAGTCTTTGGTCGACCCAAAAGGGGGTCCAGCTGAAAGGGGGTGGTTGCAAATGTATTGCGCCGGAGACTTGGATTGAATTGTATTGCGACGAATGCATTGCATGCGAAAATCCAGCAATTCATCGGCGCCCCGGAATGTATGGCACGCCCCAAATCTACTGCAGCCCCACAAGTCGATGGCACCAAATCTATTGCTCCACCCCCTTGTCGATGGACCCCTCTTTGGGCCAACTCGAAGGAGGGGAGGGTTAGGTCGGGCATGTCCCCCAGCAGGCCGATTTTGGAGGCAAAATCAAACATCATCAAGCAAACATGGTCGAACAAATACCCAAACAATCGTCCCCATACCATTTCTTAAGCTACTTGTGAATGTCCCCCCGGTAGAGGGACAGGCCCGACTTAAGAGGAGGGGGCAGGCTGCGAGAGGTGCAGATGCCTCATGGCTTGCCCGCCACCCTCTCTTTCGGAGGGGGGGGGCTCTCCGGGCGGCGCCCTCGCGGCCACGGTGCCGGGCGCGGCCCGAGGCTCCGCGGGTCCGAGGGCGCGGCCCAGGAGGAGGCCCAGGAGGGGATTTGAACCCCCCCCCCCTGGCGCCAGTGCAAGCGCTGGCGGCGGCCAGCAGCGCCGGCGCTGGCGCCGGCGACGGCGGGGACGCAGCGACGATAACCACCACTACCACCACCACCACCACTACCACCACCACCACCGCCTCAACCCACCACCACCACCACCAACCCACCACACAACCACCACCACCACCACAGCCACCACCACCACAACCACCACCACCACCACAACGCACCATCACCACCACCTACACAAAAACCTTCCACCACTACCACCACCACCACCACCACCACAATCTACCACGCCGCCAACACCACCACCGCCACAACCGCCACCACTACCAGCAGCACAACCCACCACCACCACCACCACCACCACCACCACCACTACCACAAACCAGCACACCACCACCACCACCGCCACCACCACCACCACCAGCACCACCTCCACAAACCACCGCCACCACCACAATCCGCCACAACCACCACCACAACCAGCACAAACCACAACCACACCACCAACAAACTACCACCACCACCACCAACACAATCCACCACCACCACCACCACCACAAACCACACCCACACCACAAACACACCACCACCACCACCACCACGCACCACCACCACCACCACCACCACCACCACAACAAACCACCACACCACCACCACCACAACAAACCACCACCGCCACCACCACCACCGCCACCGCCACCACAACAACCCACCACCACCACCACCAACACCGACCTCGTCGACCGCTCCCCGCCGCCGCCGCCCGCTGCCGCAGGCGCTGGCGCCGGCCCAGAAAAGGAATCGTCGTCCCCGCCGCCGCCGCCGCCAGCCGAGGAGAGGGAGAGAGGATAAGTAAGGGAAGGGGGGGGGGGCTCGAACTCCCCCCCCCACCTTCCGTCTCGGGAGGGTGGGGGTGGGTCGAACCCCACTCCCCCCTCCATCCAGGGGGGGGGGGGGGCGGTTCCAAACCCCCAGCCCCTCCAAGCGACCACAGAACGCGCTCTTTCTGATGTTCCAACCTGCTTTAGCCTTGATCGCCAGAAAGAAATTCGAGCACAAAGAAAGTACCGAAACTGGAGGGTGTTCACTTGTCGGGCCTTGGGAGGCGATACTCGTTCGACATTTTTCTATACTTTTCTGGGTGCTCGAAATTATTTCTGGGATGTGGTCCTTAAGTACGATCGGAGCAACATAATCCCAGGACCCAGAACTCGAGAATAGGAGGCCGACCACATAATTGTTTGCGCCCCCCAAAAATGGGCTCTCCGCCAGCTCGTAGCGACAAACAATGCGCAATTTGCTCCGTAAATCCGTGGAGCATCCCACGCACGTTCCGTAGACCCCATTTGGGGGATCATCCATTCTTTCGTCGATCCCCTACTCGGCGGTGGACAAACCTCCCTGTAGTAAACGTCCTTTTAGGGAAAATGGTTTAGGACCCAAACCGACGGACCTGGACCCGCAAAAATGACGTCCGCGACGCCCTCCCGCGAACCGAAAACGGTCAATTCGCTAATCGACGTGTCAGGGTAGGAGGTCTATCAACCTCCGACCTACTCGAAGAGAGCTCCAGAGGGATAGGCCCGGGGTCGACGCTGATCCCCAGCATCTGGAGCCCCAGGCGCAGCGGAGAAGCGCGGCGGGCGTCTGGCCCCGTGGCCTGGGCGCCCTATGGGCGCCCACGGCGCGGCCCACGCCCTGCCACAGCAAATAAGCCATGCGGCGGCCGGAGGCCCGGCAGTGCCGGTGCGAGGCGGGGAGTGCCGTCCCCCCTCCGCCGCCCGGGAGCCGACGTCCTGGTGGTGCCCCAGCGGGCGGTGGGCCTGCGTTGGCCCCCGGGGCCCGGGCATGTCCATGCCCGCCGCCCGTCGAGGTCTGCGACCTCCTCCTGCACGGTGGCACGAGTCCCTGCAACGGCGCCCCCGTTTAGGTGGCTCTTCGCCAGCGCAGCTACTCTGCCTAGCCGCCGACGAAAAAAAAGCCGAGGTCTCCGAAGATCGGCCCTCGAGGCGGTGGTCATGCAGGACTCCCCGCCTGTAGGAGCCAGGGAGGGGGAAGACGAGCGGGGGAGGCGGGGATTATGGGGGGGCGGGGGAGGATAGGAGATAGGACAGGGGGGAGGGGGGCAGGGCAGGCTGGCCCGCGCCGGCAGCACGGCTGCATTCCCACCCGCCCCACGCCCGCCCCACACTGGCCAGACTGGAACGTATCCACATCCCTGAGGCGGGCAGGCCCAATGGCAATCTTGGGGATGTGCCCTCAGAAGCTGAGGGAAGCATTGAGATCGACATCGAGGGTAAGGTGATGCCCAACATAGGAGTAGAATTACCCCAGTGCGACCCTACCTAGAAGTTGGAGCCCCTAGGAAAGCAGCATTAGTTGCTATGCTATGCTATGCTATGCCATGCAATGCTGCGCTATGCTATGTTATGCTATGCTACGATATGATATGCTGCGCTATGCTACGCTATGATATGATATGATCTAATATGGTATGATTTGGTATGATATGCCATGATGTGCTGTGCTATGCTAAGCTATGATATGCTATGGTATGCTGCGCTATGATATGATATGATATGATTGGCTGTATTGTGCTATGCTATGGTATGCTAATGCAGCGCTGCGCTATGCTAAGCTAAGCTAAGCTAACCTTCTAGGCAGAGCCTAGGTAGGGGAATTACACCCATGCTACGCTATGATATGCTATGATGTGCTCTGCTATGCTAAAGCTCAGCGAAGCTAAGATGAAGGCAAGCTAAGCTAAGATAAACCTGAGCTAAGATGAAGCTAAGCTAAGCTAAGATGAAATAAGCTAAGCTAAGATGATATAAGCGACGCTAAGCTAAGGGGACGTAACTGGGGGAACCGTGGGGCGGATACTGGGGGAACCGCCCGGGGCGCTTTCCACTGCCCGGCCCCTTTAAGCCCAGAGAGTAAGAACCCTTCTAGACAGAGCCTAGGTAGGGAAATATGTTTCAAACTGGTAGCACTCCGACGTCTTCACCGAGTCGGATATGAGATCACATCGTGACCCACGGATGAAATTCGCAGTTCCCGAGCCCGTCGCTCAGCATCACGGCATGAGCGAGGCGAGCCCAAAAGCGGCACGAGGAGACGCAGGCGGAGGGGTCATCCCCTCCTTCGTTGCTCCTCCGCCTCCCCGTCCTCGGCATCGACGCTCCTCCTCCTCCTCCTCCGCCTCCTCCTCCTCCTCCTCCTCCTCTTCCTGCTCCTCCTCAGTATCGCCACTCCTTGCCTCCCCCCCTCCTCGACATCGTCGCTCCTCATCCTCATCCTCCTCCTGCTCCTCCTTCTTTCCTCTCCCTCTCTCCTCCTCCCCTCCTCCCTCCTCCTCCTCCTCCTCCTCCTCCTCCTCCTCCTCCTCCTCCCCCCTCCACCTCCTCTTCCTCCTCTCAGTATCGCCACGCCTTGCTGGCCCCCCCCTCCTCGACATCCTCCTCCTGCTCCTCCTCCTCCTCTCCTCTCCTCCTCCTCTCCTCCTCCTCCTCTCCTCTCCTCAGTATCGCCCCGCCTTGGCTGCCCCCCCTCCTCGACATCGTCGCTCCTCCTCCTGCTCCTCGTCCTCCTCCTGCTCCTCCTCCTCCTCCTCCTCCTCCTCCTCCTCCTCCTCCTCATCCTCCTCCTGCTCCTCCTCCTCCTCCTCCTCGCCATCCTCCTCCTCCTCCTTGCTTCCCTCCGGCGGACGCTCGGAGCGCGTCCTCTGGCGGGGCCTCCAGCTGTCTCCGGCTCAGCAGCACGGGGAACTGGAAGGAGGAGGGGGGGCTCGGAAGAGGAGGGCGAGAGGGCGGGTGCCCCGGAGAGAGAGAGAGAGAGAAAGAGCGAGCGGAGCCCCGGGGGCCCGCGCGCTGAGGGAGGCGAGGAGCAGGAAGGGGAGTGGGACCGAGGATCGATGCTTTGCACCGTTCCTGGGTCTTCTCGGGCCTGCTGCGCAGCGTCCTCGCTGCCAAGGCTCTGTCAGCTTCGACGAAATTCTGGTCAGAACGCACTCTCGAGGACAGGCCTGGGGGGAGGAGGGGGGCGGGGGCAAGCGGAAAAGGGACGAGGAGAGAGGGGAGCAGTGGGTGATATCGTTGAAACTGCGGCCTCGCCTTCCTTGAGCTCATGCGTATCAGAGGTGGCACCGTTCATTATAAGCAGATTCTGAAACCTGGCTGTGCGTGAACTAGACCTGGCTGGGCATGATGGTAAAGACGGCCACAAAATCTTCGAAAAACAAAGAACAGCAATGCCAGGCTGTAGTCCGACGCCAACATCAGTCATGACACGCCTGTCCAAAGATATGCAGGGATGTGTTTGCAACAGATTTTGATCATTGCACCTTGCAGAGTCGAGGCTCGCTGAACGCACGCATGCCGATGCACACACTCTACTCCACCGATTCATTTATAAACACAAATATCAATCTCAAGAGTTTGAAGACTTTGTAAATGGTCCGGCCGAGTTGAACCCTTGAACGGACAAATGCTGCAAAACACCTGATTCTAGTGGAATTCACGTCGAAATCATCACTCCCATCACTGTCGCGCTGCTTCATCATCCGGAAAACGTTCCCGCAACTCTCGGAGTGTTGCCCAGCATGTGCCCCGAAATCAACGAACGTACTATTGTGAAAGATACTCTGGCACCGCTGTGGATCCAAAGACTAACAACGGTTTCATCCATCGAGGGGGAAACCGGCGAGCGGACAGGAACAGACCAGGCGGCAGTGAGTCCCAGCTGGCCCATCCCACCCTCACAGCTGGAACCGGGGGCCTCGACCGGAGGCTCCTGGGCCATCGGCGGCGGGTGGTAGATCGGCCTGCGCGCTCCCAGACGGGGGGGGTGAAAAAGTTGTGCAACGACGGAGGAGGGGGAGGAAGAAGAGACAGGCTGGCTCCGCACAGGGAAAGAGAACACGTGTTTTTGTTTCTGCCGCCCCGTGACGCATCCGGAGACTGACGACGGTTCCGATAAACCCTACTGTGGAGGGCAAAGGCCGCCGAGGGCAAAGGCCGCCCAGACAAAAGGCGGAGAAAAGCGCGCCCTGGCATCACATTGTCACACAATCGCGCGAATCCGCTGCGCGGAGACCCCAGGCCAGTTTCCATGCACACGCTGTCCGAAGTTTGGGCCACATGCTGCAGCGAACACGCTCGGCTTCTTGAAAAGAACCGGCACGAGCAAAGACAGCACCTCCTGAGGCGGATGACGTGTTTAGACTGACGTACTCCTGATTCGGAGACTGGAACGAGGGAGAATGCCCAAACAGAACCGGGCCATGGACCTCCTGGGCTTCCAACAGGACACTGCTTTTCCCAAACTGCGCTTGCACTATAAGAATGCTTGCTTATCTCTCTGCCGGGATCCCGCCTGGTCGGCGCCCGGCGGCGCTTCGTGGGTGGCGACTCGTGCGGGTGGGCCTGGCGAGGGGCTCGGCCCGGTGGGCGTTTCGCGCGGCTGCTCGCCAGAGTGGCCCGAGGCGAGCGCGACACGCGGTGCGCGGCTTTCGGGGGGCGAGCCCTCCAAGGACCCCCCCCCCCCGGAGGCCCAAACGGGCCCCCGACCCCAGGGCAGATCCGTGTCTCTTGCCTCTTCGCTCCTCCGCTTCCGAGGCGCTCTTGCGGCGCGGAAGGGGGCCGCGCCCCGAGCGCACGGGCCGCCCCCGCCGCCTGGCGCGCAGCAGGCGGGGGGGCCCGCCGGCGAGAGCCCGCAGGCGGCGAGCCCCCCCCTCGGGCGGCGGGGGGCCCTCGGGCGGCGAGCGGGGGGGGGGCGGCGGCCCCCCCCCCCCCAGGGCGGCGGGGGGGGAGCCTCGGGCGGCGAGCGGAGGGGGGGGGCGGCGAGCCCCCCCCCCATGGGCGGCGAGCCCCCCCCCCCTCGGGGGCGGCGGGGGGCCCTCGGGCGCGGGTGCCCCGTGCCCAGGGGGGTGGAGGCGCTCGGCGGGCGCCCCCCGCGGGCGCCCTGCCTGGCGCGGTCCCCCGGGCGGGAGCTCGGGGGCTCGGGCGGCCTGCTCCGACGAGGAGCCCTCCCTCGGCCTGCGCCACGAGGCTTGGCACCACCATGGAGGTCCCCCGGGCGCGCCTGGCGCGGTCCCCCGGGCAATGGTTCGGGGCTCGGGCGGCCTGCCCCGAGGGGCTCTCCCTCGGCCTGCGCCGCGAGGCTTGGCACCACCATGGAGGTTCCGCAGGCGCCGCGGCCCCTCCCGCCGCCGCGCCAGGGTGGGCCCCCGTGGCGCTCCGCCTCCGGTTTGGCCCCACGAGGACCTCCAAGAGGGCCTTAAGGTCCCCGTGAAGCCCGCCCAAGATGGACCAAGCGGGCCAATACTGGCTCGAGATGGTTCCAGGGGGGCCGAATATGCCCCCAAGACCGCCCGAGATGGCCCAAAGACGGCCCGAGAAGCACCCACAGCGCCCCCAAGATGGTTCCGAGAGAACATCCATGCAGGACAGCCTCGAGAGGGAAGAACAACTTATCCTGGGGAAAGACCCAACCATATGCAGTTGTGTATACGGCCGTTGTGAATTTCGCTTGGGGTGAATGTCCTTATGGGGCTATGGCGCGCGTGAGGGACATGCTGACACGGGGCGGGGCCACCATGCGGGCGCTGCCACTGGGGCCGTAGGTGGAGCTCTCCACGGGGCCACGAAACGTGTGAGTGGTGTGATGAGATGGGGCAGGGCCGCCACGTGGACGGTGCCTCTCTGGGGCCTTCAGTCGATCTCCCTTCAGAGCCACGAAACGTGTGAGGGGTGTGCCGAAACTGCTGTGACGCCCACGCGTGGACGGTGCCACTGGGGCACCAGGTGGAGCTTCTTGCACAAAGGTTACGAAACGTGTGAGAGGTGGGCCGAAACGGATGTGACGCTCACATGTGGACGGTGCCTCTGGGGCCTCAGGTAGAGCTCCCTATGGGGCCACGAAACATGCGAGGGGGGGGCCGAAAAGAGCGTGACGCCCCCAACACGTGGACGGTGCCTCCGGGGCCTTCGGTGGAGCCCCCTCTGGGGCCACGAGACGTGTGAGGAGTTTGCCGAAAGGGGCGTGCCGATCGGACCGAGGGCAGAGGCAGGCATGGAGGGGAGGGAAGAGGGAGAAGGATGGGAGGAGGGAGGGATGAGAAAAGACGCGGGGCGATGCGTATTCAAAGCGAGGACCCGACACACCACAGGATGGTTGGGAAGTTGTCAGCAGACTTCCGCGCCTCCAGGATCGCCCCAGAAGGGTTTCAGAACGGCCTATGAAAGCTCTGCGGCATACCGCAAGCGCCCCAAGAGGGCACCAAGACGGCACAGGGCAAGTCCCTAAGAGCGCCCCAAGATGGCCCGAGGGAGGGCTCCGGAAGGCCCCAAGAGAAAGCCCTTGGGTCAGAACAGATGCTCAAAACAGACTCAAGGCGGCACCAGAGGGCCCCTGCCTAGTGGTCCCAAAAATATTTCCCCCAACGGCTGGGGGGGCATGCGCCCCTAGCGCGGCCGCCAGTTCGTTCGACAGTTCACGACACGGGCGCTTTCAAAAGGCAACAAGCGGCCCCTGTTCACCGTAGGCGTCTTCGATCGACGGAGCCGGAGCCACGATGTGTTTGTTGATTCGCACGCGTGGGGAATTGTGGCGTTCAGCAAGGAGTTGTGTTGGAGACGAGGCTGGCGGAGTCATGAAGCGGAGTCAGGAGTAGGCGAGAAAGGGGGAGAAGGAGAGAGATGGATGCCACGGTGACGCGGGTGAGGGTGATACATCGGAGGTGGAGGAAGAGAGGAAGGCTGGAGAGACGGACGCGCGAAGGGAACGGGAAATCCAGAAATGCCAGCAAGAGGACGGGCACCATCCATCAGGAAAACAAGGGGGCACGAAGAGAACCGAACGCGCGCGAACCGGTCGATCGCCACGAAACCACCAAAAAAACAGCACGGCGGGTCCATACCATGACGGCGAGGCTTCTGCTACCGGGGGAAAACCAACAGGTACCGATACCGCTACGTCAGGCTCGTGTCGTGCCTACTTCGGCGTTGGTTTCTGACACCGCAGGGATCGTTCAACATTGAACGGTCAACCACTTCCGAAACATCCAAATCGTTCCACATCGAACGATTCTGGGTCGCCCGCAGCGTTCAACATTGAACGCCGCCGGCGGGGTCGCCGCCAGTCAACACGACACGAACCTACCGTACTCCCCAGACCTTTTCTGGGGAGCGTTCTGACTAAGATTTCGAGGCGAATCCAGCCCTGGCGACAAGGGTCTCCCAGGAAGCCCAACGAGCGGAAAACGGGCAATGGGTAGCGGTACGGGTACATGTTCCTCCTCTGAGCCTCTGTTACAGCGCTGACCGTCAAGTCTTCAGCGATTTCCGCTGTCAGCTGTCGTGAGTCCCAACCTTTTCTGCCTTTGATGCCCGTGCCACCACTGCCGCCGCGCCGAGAGCTGGTGGCCCTGTCAGCAGAGGCCCCTCTGGCGGCACCCCAGGCACAGACCCTTTCCGTCGTCACTTCTCACGGCGCGGGCCCGAGAGCTCTCGACCACAGCCACTGGTCTGCAGGACTGGGCTGTCGCCGAGGGTCGTTCTGCGTTGACCCCGAAACCAGGGACGCCTGAATCGCTCCTCCTCCTCCTCCTCCTCCTCCTCCTCCTCCTCCTCCTCCTCCTCCTCCTCCTCCTCCTCCTCCTCCTCCTCCTCCTCCTCCTCCTCCTCCTCCTCCGCCCCCAATCCGAAACAACCAAGACAAAATTGCGGCCGCTCCGTCTGGAAGCCAAGCTTTGGCCGCCGTCGAGAATTTGCCATCGCTCGGACGTCCGGTCCCCGAACACATTGTCTGCTTCGTGCGCCTATCTTTGGGGGGCAAAGATACGGGGGGACTGGCATAAAGGGGGATGCATCGACCTGGGATCGGCGATACATCGCCGATAGATCGGCGGTAGGCCCCCGATAGTGGATCCGCGCCTTCCTGTGCAGGTTAAGGCTATCGGGCCCCTATCGGCGATCATTGGGCGATTTGGGTCGGTGCATCCCCCCGTATCCTTGTTCCTGAATATTATATACCCCCACCTACCTCGCATCCCGGTCGATAGCGACCCAATCCGGGACCTCCCATCCGGACTGTAAGAAATCAATACAAAGTGGCCGTTCGTTTTCTCGACATCGTCTTTCTTGTCGTCGGCGATGCGAAAAGCGTGGCAGGAATGGGACGCGGCGCACATCGCGCGCGGCACTAAATCTGGGCCCGCCCGTCCTGACTCTAAAAAATCAATACACGTTCTTCGCTTTTTCCTCTCAGGATGGCCTGCCTTGTCGCCGACGGTGCGAAATATGTGGCAGCAGTGGGACGCGGCGCACATATGGGACGCGGCGCACATCGCGCGCGGCCGTCAATCTGGGCCCGGCCATCCTGACTGTAAAAAATCAATACAAAGTCTCCGTTTTTTCATCTCAGCATGGCTTGCCTTGTCGCCGACGGTGCGAAATATGCGGCAGGAATGGGACGCGGCGCACATCGCGCACGGACGTCCATGCGGGCCGCGGGCCCTCCCATCCGGACTGTTAAAAACAATACAGAGTTGCCGTTTTTCCTTTCATCATGGCCTGATTTGTCGTCGACGATGCGAAATGCGTGGCGGGAATGGGGCGCGGCGCACATCGCGCGCGGACTTCTGGGGCAACCCCAAGGGGGGAGGGGACACCTTACTTGTCAGAAACAATGCCATGCTGATTTCCCCTGCCCACATAGCTGCTCTTGTTGTCCACCCCGCAAAATTGCATGGCAAGAATTGGGCGCGGCACACCCCCATCCCCCCCCGCTCGAAGTGAACGACATGCCCTTCTCGCATGGGCGCCGAATGAAATTTCTCAAAGTTGCGTTCCCGCTTTGGCTCGGCGCAAGTTTTGAGCTCGCTAATTCATTGGGCGCCAGGGCGTTCCAGGAGGTCCTGGGGTGACGAATGCCTGGGAGGTTTTTGCTTGTTCAGGCTCTTGGAGGGCCTCCTGAGGCTCCCCGCGGTTCTGCGGCCGTCTGGAGGCCATCTTGGGCGTTTCGGAACGATCTTTCGGCGACTCAGGGCGACTACTACTACTACTACTACTACTACTACTACTACTACTACTACTACTACTACTACTACTACTACTACTACTACTACTACTACTACTACTACTACTACTACTACTACTACTACTACTACTACTACTACTACTACTACTACTACTACTACTACTACTACTACTACTACTACTACTACTACTACTACTACTACTACTACTACTACTACTACTACTACTACTACTACTACTACTACTACTACTACTACTACTACTACTACTACTACTACTACTACTACTACTACTACTACTACTACTACTACTACTACTACTACTACTACTACTACAACTACTACTACTACTACTACTACTACTACTACTACTACTACTACTACTACTACTACTACTACTACTACTACTACTACTGACTACTACTACTACTGACTACTACTACTACTGACTACTACTACTACTACGACTACTACTACTACTACGACTACGACTACGACTCCGACTACGACTACGACTACGACTACGACTACTACTACTACTACTACTGCTACTACTACTACGACTACTACTACTACTACTACTACTACTACTACTACTACTACTACTACTACTACTACTACTACTACTACTACTACTACTACTACTACTACTACTACTACTACTACTACTACTACTACTACTACTACTACTACTACTACTACTACTACTACGACTACTACTACTACTACTACGGCTACTACTGCTACCACTACGCGCCAGCACCCAGTTGCGCCAGCATTGTTTCTTATGTTGTGGGAGGGCGGAACGTGTCCGTTGTTCCTTTGAACATGGCCAGTCTTGTCGTCGACGATGCGAAATGCGTGGCGGGAATGGGACGCGGCGCGCACCCCGCGCGGACGTCAATGCGGTGTCCTGGGGCATCCTCTACTCGCACTGAAATGCCCGCGCAGCCGCCACTTGTGCCATCACTGTTTCTTATGTTGTGGGAGGGCGGGTGGGAATGGGCATGCCATGCTTGACTCGCTCGAGCTGGCTAGCTTGATCCCCCCCTTACCGTTGCCCCTCCACCTTTCGCAAGATGATCCAAGATGCTCCTCGAGGCTCCTCGCCTAGGAAAAAAGTGCACACGTCCGAGCGATGCCCAGACAGAAGGCGGTGCGCGCTCCTTCTGTGGCTCGGGGGCGCGCAGACATGGATTAGCGATCCAAGGATCCGGCGCGCGGTCGTAAAATCCATGGATCGGGGGAGGTGCCCTCCCCCAAATGCGGCCGGTGCCGCCTCGCTCGGCGGCGGAAATCCGCGATTCCCCATGGAAGCGGAACCCGTCGCTAATCCACGCCCCCTCGCTCCATGCTTGCAATCGCCTGAGTTGCAGAGGCGACGCGTCGCCTCGAGTCGGCCCTGTCCCTCTACAGGGGGAATGCTCAAAATAGCCCAGAAATAGGCTGGGGACGATTCTTGTGGACTATCTCTGAGCATTCTTGAAGATCTGCTAACTGTGCTTGATTTTTTGCCAGAATCCGCCCGTATGGGGGACAGGCCCGACTTGGGCGTCGCCCCGCCCCGCGCCGAAGTGGCCGCGCCCAGCGGCGGTCTGGGCGGCGGGCCCCGGGCCGCCGAGGCCGGGGCCCGGCGGCGCCCGCGAGGCCCCCCCGCCCCCCGAGCCGCTCCGCGGCGCAACGGGCGCGCCGCGGCTCCTTGGGCGAGGCCTGCCCCCCCTCTCTCGGTTGGCGGCGCGCAGGAGGGGGGCGGAGGGAGGGGGGGCGGGTTTCTGAGGAGGGGGCTGCTTCTGAGAAGGCGCCCGCCTGACATCTACAGAGAAGGCCCGCGCCTTCCAAGAGGCAGGGGTGCTTCCACCGAGAAGCCCTCCCCCCTCCCCCCACCCCCCTCTGCGCGTGGCCGACCATCTCTTGAACAGGGACCGACCGTCCTGGCATTCCTAGAGGCCTACCACGACCTGTTCCTCGAACCCAGGAAGGTTTTGAGAGCAAAGACAAGGTTCTTGGAGCATAAAGCCGATGCTGGGCATCTCCGGCGCGGCCTGGCCGACCCCTGGCAAGCCGGCCCCCTCCGCGACGTCGCCCGGGCCCTTCGAGCTTCTCTGGCCGCAGTACCTAAGGACCATATCTCAGAGATAATTTCGAGCGCCCGGAGAACATATCGAAACAGTGTCGCGCGAATATCGCCTCCCAGGGCCCGACACGTGAAAACCCTACAGCTTCGGTACTGTCTTGGTGCTCGAAATTCTTTCTGGTGATCAAAGCTGAATTAGGTTGGAAAATCATAAGGCGAGGCAAGGGGGACGTCACGGCAGAGGATGGTCTGCGGGGGGTCGGCGGTAAGGCCGCGCCCAACCTTCCCCAGGACCGCCGCCTCTGCATCCCGAGTGTTGTCTCGTGGACGGCCCCGGGTGCCCTGCGAGGGCCCCCCAAAGGCCGAGGTCTGGCCACAAACAAACCTCCCGCTGTGATGTGTGACGACGCACCCGAGGAGGACGGGGCCTGCGCTTCGAGAAGGTGGCCGCGCTCTTCTCCTACGCGGCAGCCCCCCGGAGGTCGGGGCTCGCGGTGCGGGCGCCGCAGAGTGTGGAGGGCAGGCGCGACGAGCAGCGCCGAGGTGCAGCAGAGAGGAGGGAGAGCGGAGGGGGGGAAAGGAGGAGGACGAGGAAGGCGAGGAAGGCGCGGAAGGCGAGAAAGGCGAGCAAGGCGAGGAGGAGGAGGAGGCGGAGGAGGTCAGGGCCTGGCGGCACCCGAGGAGGACGGGGACGCCGGCGATCCCTGCTGCGCACGCGAGCGCGGCGCGGAGGCCCCGCGCAGGGAAGGGGGGGGGCCTGCCACAGGGGTCCAGGTAGTGCGGCAGCGGCACTGGCCCGTGGCCCGGCGGGGGCGCGTGCGGCATCGGCGGCGGGGGGGCGCCGAAGTCCCCGAAGTCCTCCGAGGCGAGCGAGGCTGGGGGGGGCGGGCGGGGCGAGGGGGGTGGGAGGGTCGGGAGGCGGGGGGAGGAGGTGGCGAGGGGGAGGGGCGGCGAGGGGACGGGGCCGGCGAAGACAAGATACGAGAAGGCCCTCCCACAGAGAGGGGGGCCCGAGATGGTCGCGCGGAGGGAGGGGGAGGGGATGGGGAGAGGGGAGGGCAGGGGGCCGGACAGCCGGGGGGGAGGGGAGGACAGGGGGCGGGAGAGGCCCAGGCGAGGAGTGCCCGCGCCACGCCTGGCAGTCCTGCCCACCCCCACGCCCACTGCCGCGCAAGACTTTCCACACTCGCGGGGCCTGGAGCCCGACCGGGCCCTGACCCCAAGCATCAGTGCCGTGCTCGGCCGATCGTCCACAGTGGAGGCCAGTCCACAAGAAACCTCCCACAAGAAACCCAACCCTGAGACCCCAGGACGTCCATTGGTGTTTGGTGTGGGAGCGTATCGCGTCCCATCGCAAAACCCCCGGAACACAAGAAACCCAGGGCACCCGGGAGGCAAGCAGGGTATTTCTTGGCATGGGCCTCCACTGAATTGCATAGAGGTGCAGAGGGGGCCAAGACCGAGCCAGGCAAGCGATGTCCAGCGACGTCTGGGCGGAGAGGAGACGCGCACAGTCGAACAGCGCCCCGCAGGGCGGAGAAACAGAAAAGAACACGAGGCCGACGAAAGAGGAGGCAGGAGGCGCAGGGGGTAGGATGAATTTGAGGAGCTTGGGGATGAAGGCGGAGAGGAAAGACGAGGAGAGCGGCTGGTACGAACATAGACGAGAGAGGAGCAGGGGGAGGGAAGGAGCATGGGAAAACAGGGAGCGGGGAGGAGGAAGAAAGCGACACAATGAAGATAAATGGGAGCTTGGAGGGCCACGGGGGGGAAGAGGGGGAAGGGGAGCATGAGCATGTGAATGCGGACAGAAGGAGTACAGCCATGGGTTGAACGAAGAGTACGGGAAGGAGGAGGGTGCAGGAGGAGGACGCCGAGCCCGCGCACTTGCCCATGAGAAAGCGGACAAGCAAAAACAATCCGCCCGCCTCTCTTGCGGGAGGGGCGTAAGGCTGCGAAGCACAGGCTTCGGAAACTGAACAGACGAGCGTTCCGAATAACGAGACACTTCAACGCACTGGATTGTCAATGTGTCTTGGCAAGTCCTAACCATTGAAAGGCACTGACCACCTGGCCAACGAGCGAATGAAAGGCAGCAGGGTGGCACGCACCCAGGCGAGAGCGCCAGTCCGAACGACACCAAGCACCCCGAGCACTCCCAACAAAAAACGTCACACGACCGCTTGACGTTGTGATTCTAAATTTTTACAGGCCGTGCGTAAGAGCGGCGGGTGAAAACCCGCAAGCGGCAAGGAGCAGGTGAAAACACAAGCAGCGTTCGCTCACGGCGGGCCCTTGTCAGCTGGGCTGGGGTGTGGCAGGCGCCTGGGCGAGCGCGCCCCTGCGAACGACCGAGCACGTTCAGAGCGGGAGAAAAAACAGCACGTAGAGAACGTTTCGCATTTTCGGCGATAACGGGCGACATAGGGGGGAGCGGGGGAAGGTATGACGTAACGCCCCCCCCCACCGCCGTGCGGCTCCGGCACCACAGCCGCTCCCACGCGCACGACGACAATGTGCGACGAGCGACGAGTGACGAGAGACGACGACGATATGGGCGACGAGCGACGAGCGACGGGCGACGACGACGACGACGAAGGGGGGCAGGTAAAATGGTAGCGCTTCCGCGTGCACCACAGCGCCTGCGCGCACGAGCCACGACCAGAGACCATGATCGACGACCAGTTCGGCACCATCTGCGTGCACGACTGTGCCTGTGCACACCACAAGGCCTGCGTGCACCTCAAGGACTCTATGGGGTCCCGGCTGGACCAAACGCCAGAAAATCGTAGGGGCGGCCGATACTATCAAATTCGATATGTGAACTGATTGCGATTATCGTTTTCTCTTGGCCTGCGTGCACCCCTGCGGTTTGAGCCCACGACGCCCTTGCACGCCATGGCCACTGCGCGCACCACAGCGCCCCCGAAAAGGAATGGAGAGGAGTGGGGAGGGCAGGCAGTGCACCACAGCGCGTGCGCACGAGTCACGACCAGGGGCCACGAACCACGTAATTTCAGCACCATCTTGGCGCCTCTTGGCGCCGAAATGGCTTGACCCAAAAAAGGCGATGCGGAGGAAGAGGGGGAGCAGGAGAAAGGGGGACGAGGAAGAGAAGGAGGAGGAGGAAGAGGAGAGGGAGGAGGAGGAGGAATATTTTCACCGGGCACACAAAATCACAACTACGAATCCCTATGCGAATCTCAGTGCGGGTCCCTATGCGAATCCCTTTGCAGATCCCTAGGCGGATCCCTATGCGGATCCCTAGGCGGATCCCTATGCGAATGCTATGCGGATCCCGATGCAGATCCCGATGCGGATGCCTAGGCAGATGACCATGCGCATTGCCATGCGAATCCCTATGCGAATCCCTATGCGGATCCTTACGCGGATCCCTATGCAAATCCCTACGCGAATGCGTAAGCGCATCCCTATGCGGATCCCCGTAATATTCCCAATACGGACCCAGACTCCTATACGGATTCCTATGCGGATCCCGATGCGCACGGCGGCAGTGCCCAGAGCGCACTGGAGGGGGGGGGGGGGGCGTTGCGTCATAGGGGGGGTCGGGGGCTATAACGCCCGTTATGCCCCAAGCAACAAAGAAACACGCTCGTACGACCAAAGTGGTTTTCGGATCACGTGCAGACAAGGACGTACGCGGGAGTGCCACCTCAGACGAAGCGACCGACAACGCCACTCGAAACGACCGAACACGTTTCGAATGAAAGCGAAGCTGCAAGCTCTTGAAGTCCTGCTTCTAAGAAGCCATGCACGGAAACATCGGGTCAACACCCGCACGTGGAGAGACGAGTTCGAACAGAACAGCACTCGCAATGAGGAGTTGAACACGGAAGACGAGGAACGGAAGGAGGGCTGGACCTGGCGCGCCCGCGCTGCGTTGAATGGCACGCATGGCGCAGCCTTAATAAGTTGGCAAATCAGTGCACGGCGGCTTAGCGCAGCATTGCACACCATAACATGGCGCAGCTCGCATGACATAACATGCATGCTGCATTGCGTAGCAGCATGTGGCAAAGCCTTGCACATTATATCGCGTGTGGCACTACTGAAGCACGCAACACAAGACAAACGGACGCTGGCAAAACAACAATGAGCATCACGCCACGCCATGACGAACCATGTTCTCAGCGGGCAGCCGTGTGCGCAATACCACAGAGTCACAGCCGTTAGCGAGCGGGCTGGGAAAGCTTGGCTGGGCGGCAAGCGAAGGTCGAGGACGCACCAGGAGAAACGGCGACAACAAGCAAAGCAACACACAGCCATGGTATAGCCGACCACACCCAGAGAACCTCCAAGGGAACGCCAGCAACCCCCGAGGATCCAGGGGGCGGCCTATTATCGCCCACCTGCCCCGTTGCACTGGTGGGGGTAGCACCTCCTGGGCGAAGCGCAATTATAGGGCGGGGGACGAGAGAAGGGAGAGGGGAGCAGAGAGGGGAGAGGGGAGGGGGCAGAGGCAAGCTAGGTGCGCTCGCGTCATATCTGACATCCTACCCCTCCCTCCCATCCCTTACCATGGCGCAGATCCCCTCTCTATTCGCACAGTCGGATGTCGAGCAGGGCGATGATCCCGAAAGGGTACGCGATGCATTGTAGAGCACGGCATGGCATGGCGTAGAAGAGCACCGCAAAGCGTAGCATCAACCTAGCACTGCATTGCATGCCGTGGCATGGCACGGGAAATGACGCCAGCGCTGCAGCGGGAACACGATTCGGAACGAGCAGAAGCACGGAAATGAGGCCAGCGCTGCAGCGGGAGCACGATTCGGAACGAGCGGGGCCCGAAAATGAGGCCGGCGCCTCCGCGAGAGCAGCATTTTGAAAAAAATGCAGGCGAAAACCCAACTCCGGGGAAACCTGTGTGTAAAAGAAGAGTACGCGGGGGGGGTCGGACACTCCCAGGCCGTCATCAGGGGAAGAGGGAGAGTAGCATTCATATTGAGTAATTGTAGAGGGGGAGACGGGGAGGGGGCAAGGCAGCGGGGGGGAGGGAGAGGGGACGCGCGATGGGGCGGGGGGACGGGAGACAGGATGGGGGGGGCGGGGGAGGCGCTGCTACGCTCCGAGCTGCTACCTGGACCTCGAGCTCCCGCGCCTGCCGCGCCGTCGGAGCTCGAGAGCCGCAGTCCTTGCCCCTGCCCTTGCCGCAGCCCTTGCCGTCCCACTCGCGGTCGAAGTCCTGAGCAGTTTTGGCGCGCGGGCGAGGTTAGGGCAGCGGTCAAGCCCCACCAAGGCGGCAAGGGTTCTGGGCTTGGGGCGCGCGTGCCTCCTCCTCCTCCTCCTCCTCCTCCTCCTCCTCCTCCTCCTCCTCTCCCCCGCCTCCTCCAGCTCCTCCTCCTCCTCCTCCAGCTCCCTCCGCCTCCTCCAGCTCCTCCTCCTCCTCCTCCTCCTCCTCCTCCTCCCTCCTCCTCCTCCTCCTCCTCCTCCTCCTCCATCTTCTCCTCCCCATCCCCTCCTCCACCTCCTCCTCCTCGGGTCGCCTACGGCCCCGGGCGTTGTGTGCCTCCGCCTCCCTCCTCCTCCTCTCCTCCTCCTCCTCCTCCTCCTCCTTTTCCTCCTCCTCCTCCTCCTCCTCCTCCTCCTCCTCCTCCAGCTCCTCGCCATCGTCCTCGGCCTCGGCCCGAGACTTCCTCATCACGGCCCTGGGACTTGCACGCCGCAACAGTTTCAGACATGAACGGCGGCTCCATGTCAGAATGTGGCTCTCGCCTCGGCGCCGTGCACATTCGTCTTAAACGCTTTCAACAGCTTCAAAGATGTAAAGCGGCTCGTTTTCAATATGTGGTTCTCGCCCTAGCGCCGCGCATCTTCGTTTTCAACAATTCGCACCGGAGTCAAAGATGGATGGCGGTTCCTGTTTGGAATATTGCTCCAGCCTGAGCGCCGAACGCATGTGTCTAAACAGTGTGTAACAGATTGAAGGATTCGTACGGCTGAACCCACAAGCATGGAGTCCTCCTGCTCCTCCTCTTCCTCCTCGTCGATCCCCATGGTCTCTGAACCTGGCTCCCGGGGGGAAGGCTTTCGGCAGGCTGAATACGGTTGTCGCCATGGCGGGATGCGTGCATTCGTCGCTCCTGGTCGACTTACCTTCCGTCGGCGGTGGACGAACCTCCCTTTAGTAAACCTCCATTTAGTGAAAACGGCCTGGGACCGAAACCGACGGACCTGAACCCGCAAAAATGACGGCCGCGACGCCCTCTCGCGAACCGAAAACGGCCAAATTCGCTAATGGACGTGTCAGGGTAGGAGGTCTGTCCACCCCCGATATAGTTGTCGCCATGGCTGGATGCATGAATTCGTCGCTCCTGGTCGACTTCCCTGCCGACCGACTGCGAGGCGGGAGAACAACACTGGGGGTAGATGCGCCGTCCCTGGCAGCCCCAGAGCCTGGCAAAAGGGGGCGCCGGCGCCCGCGCGGGCCCTACAGGGGTCCCAGAGGGCCCCCGCATGCCCCACGGGGGGCTGGGTTTAGGTTGGGCATGTCCTCCTGCAGGTGGATGTTTGACGAAAAATAAGAAAAAGCCCAAAACAAACTCAAAATCCCCCCCAAAAAATGATCGGAAAATCGTCCCTGGGCTATTTTTTGCTACTATCTTTGAAGATTCCTCCCGTAGTCCACAGCCCGACTTCAGGCTGGGTTACTACCCCAGCCCGACTTCAGGCTGGGTCGGACTGCTTTCCCGACGGCTCTCGAGGGATCCCCGGCGGGCCCCCGCGCGCCCCGTGGTGGCTGCCCGGGATGCCCCGGGAGGGCGCCCCGGCGGGGCGAGGCTCTTCGTCTGCGGGCCGAGGGCGCTCGGCGGGCGTCGCCAGCTTCCGAGGGGCCCCTGCCCGAGGGGGGCAGACCCACGCAGGGCCCCGTCCGAGGAGCCCCCCTGCCCGGGGCCCCTGCCCGACTCTTCGACGCTGGACGGTCGTCGCCGGGGATGCTCGTCACCGCTCGGGCCGCTGAAGCGCTTGAAGCTACGAGGCCCCCCGGAGACCTCCGAGGATCACGGGAAGACCATGGTGCCCAGCGACGTCAAAACACGCGCCCAAACACGCTTCAAGTGGCACGCTCCAGGCTGCGCCCCCAAAAGCTGTCCCCCATGTCCTCCCCCGCTCCCTCCCACCCCCTCCCAACCTCCCGCCCAGTCGCTTCCCTGACCAGGAGATCCAAAAGGAAGGCGAGCGACCTCCCGCCCGGGCTTTGCCGGGCGGCGCCTTCTGGACCACGGCTCCGAGTGCCAGTCGCGGTGGTACGCCGATAAAGTGTCGCATGTGTTGCTGTGTCTGCACGGTGCGATTGCCAGGACAGACAGAAAGAGAGAAAACGAGAGAGAGAGAGATAGAAAAAAAAAGTGATCTACCTGCGGGCAGAGCCTATCCCCTGTCCGGCCACTCCCGTCCCAAGCTCCTCTCCCCCTCCCTTCACCCTGTCCCCTATCTGGAGCTTTGGTGCGCTCGTCCAGCATAGCTCCTCATCTGGAGGCCTCCCCAAATGAGGTCCAGGCAGACGGGGTCGGAAGATCGCGCGCCGCATGACCAGTGCATCCCCGATGCATCGGCGACGTCGGCGTGGAGAGTATCGGGCTCCACATCGAGACGCATCGCCGATGGCCTTCTTCCGACCCCTTCTGCTCTGGCCCCGAGCGGGAGGCCTGGACCATTCCCTCCTTCTCCTCCTCCTCCTCCTCCTCCTCCTCCTCCTACTTCTCCTCCTCCTTCTCGCATCCCCTACCCTCCCACGCCCTCCCCCCCTCCGAGGCCCGTTCCTCCCTCTCTTCGGCTCACGGGCGCTCCGGATCTGCTCAGCAGAGGTCGACACCAGCCACAGGGCACAGGAGAGGGGGGCTGGCGAGGAACGAAGAGGGCAGGGAAGACAGGGGAGGGGGAGTGGGGCCTTCTCCTGCTTCTCATCATTATCCTCCTTCCATCCTCCAATCCTTCTCACCACACTGCTCCTCCTCCTCCTCCTCCTCCTCCTCCTCCTCCTCCTACTCCTCCTCCTCTTCCTCCTCCTCCTCCTCTTTCTCCGCCTCCTGTTCCTCGTCCTCCTCCTCCTCCTGCTCCTGCTCCTGCTCCTGGATCTCCTTCTCCATCCCATTTCCTTAGAACTAACTCCTCCCTCTCGCACCCCGAGGCGTGTGGGTAGGGCGGGCCGAGCGTTTCGCCTGATACTATCTCGTCATTGATGATCCTCAAGACTAAACTCTGCAAAAACTCCACGGATGGATGGCAGGTCGTTCTCAAAATGTGGCGATCGCCTTGGCACCGCGGGCATTCGTCTGCAAAAAGGTGCAAAAGTTTCACGGATGAAGGGCGGGTCCTTTCCATAATGTGGTTCCCGCCTCAGCGCCGCGCTCATTGGTCTTAGAAGTTCGCAGGGGCTTCACGGATGGAGGGCGGGCGGTGTTCACAAAGTGGCTCTCACATTAGCGCCGCGCGCATTCGTCTTAAACGTTTCCAAAAGTTTCACGGATGGAAGGCGTTGCCTTTTCAAACTGTGGCTCTCGCCTCAGCGCCGCGCACATT
Organism: Prorocentrum cordatum; assembly: GCA_963575745.1. Taxonomy (NCBI): domain Eukaryota; class Dinophyceae; order Prorocentrales; family Prorocentraceae; genus Prorocentrum; species Prorocentrum cordatum. The sequence goes on from CAUYUJ010001351.1 coordinate 67,993, forward strand.
CGTCTTAACTGTTCATAACAGTTTCAAGGAGTTGTATGGTTGACGTCCCAGAAACTGTGTTTTGGCACGGTGTAGAACTGTCCAGGCGAAACCGTCACGTTGAGTCAAGAATGTCGTTCTGGAGCGATTCCGGATCGTCAGGACGCAACAGGCACGTTGACTCGCGGCGTAGAAGTCTCAAGAACGGCTTTCAGGCACGGTTCGGCATTTTCGGACTGTCGTCTTCCAACGGAGCACCTCCCTCAGTGAACACGAACCCTTGTAGGGACCTGCCAAGAAGGAACTTGGAGGGAGGCTCTGTTGCAGCATCGTTGATTGGTCTTGAGTCTGCACTCCTCCTCCTCCTCCTCCTCCTCCTCCTCCTCCTTCAACTCATCCTCCTCCCTTACCTCGGCCAGAGCCACTCCCCCAAACCGACGGGCGCTCGTGGAGCCTGCCGCGTGACTGCTCCAGAATGCCCTCGGATGGCCCCTCGGGCCCGCCCTCTGGCTCTCGTGGGTGCCCCATCGGACCTCCGAGGGGCCCCCGGGGGGCAGCACGGGACGCCAGCACCCGTGGGAAACTCGAAATGGCGTCTGCACGATGCTGGCTAGCACTCTCGGCACACGGGTCGACCCAGGCACGGCGGCGGGATCGGCCAGAGGCCGCCTCTCCGCCGCCCCCGCAGTCTGCAAGAAGAGCGCGTGTCAAGGTTTAGAGTTCCTACGAGGTCCCCAGGGCCTTCCACAAGGTTCCTTCCAAAGGTTCCCAATGGCCTTCGGCCCAACCCGCTGGCCACGCGGAAAAGGTTGTCTCCGTGGATTGTTCCGTTGAAGGCGGCTCCAAAAGGGCATCCTGCAAGGACTTTGTCGATATCTGGTCGGACCAAGATGAACACAGAGCCCTTCAAAATGGCTCAAGATGCCTCCAAGAGGGCCCAAGACAACCGATCATGGCTTCAAGACGGTCCGCCAGGCCTCTCAGGATGCCCCAAGAAGGCGCCACGAGGTCCCATAAGAGGGCATCAAGAGGCCATATCTGCTGATGTCCCGTAATTTGTTCCACATTTTTCCGGGCTTGAGCCTTTTCGGTCAAAGCAGTGGTCGTTCAAGACAGCCCACGAGGCCCCCAGGGTAGCCCCAAGACGGCCCGAAAGGCCCCAAGACGGTCGTGGAACACCCAACAGGGCCCCCTATCGGCCTGAAAATGGCCGACGAAAGTCCCAAGATGGCCCTAAAGAGCCCCCAGGCGGCCCAGAGAGGCCCCCTAAGACGGCCTCCGACGACGCCCGACGCCCGAGAGTCCCAAGACGGCCCAAGGAGGCCCCGAGATGGTCCGAGCGGGCCCCAGGCCCCCAACAAGGTCCAAAAAGACCCGACAACAGCCCCAAGACAGCCCCCAAACGGCCCCGAAGAGTCCCATCCCAAGAGCTTCCCCGGTGGCTTCCCCTACGGCTGGGGGAGCACGCACTCCGCGAGCTTTGCCGCACGTTCGCCCGGCGTGTCACGACACGGGCGCTTCCTACAGGCAGGGGGAGGCGGTGCTTCGCCGTGAGCGCCTGGACATGTCCCTGAACTCTATGATCCTGTCCGGGCCTTCGGTATCTTCTAAGGTGGAGAGCGGGTCCTGGAGATCTCGCTTGACGTGTCTCTGAAATCTCGGATGTCATGGTGTCCAGATGGGTCCTGAACGGACTTCTGATCAGGAGGGTTGGGACGTGAAGATGTATTGCAGCATCGCTGGTACACCCTTGGTTTTCTCTGGTACGTACTCGTCCTCCTCCTCCTCCTCCTCCTCCTCCTCCTCCTCCTCGTCCTCCTCCTCCTCCTCCTCATCCTCCTCTGACCCCTCCTCCTCCTCTTCCCCCGCCTCCTCCTCCTCCTCCTCATCCTCCTCTGTCCCCCTCCTCCTCTTGACCCACGCGCCTGCAGCAAACGCGCAGAGGAAGACATATGGAGCGCTCGAGGCAAGAAGGCGGAGCGCAACCTGAACGACCCCGCGCTTTCCTTGTGCCGAGAGTCTCGATGATCTCGTCGGCGGTGACCCTGTTGCCTGACACGCGCGGCGGCCATGGCCCGTGACCGCCGGAGCGAGAGCAAGAGTGCAAGCGCATTGGCTCGGCAAGCTCGTGGCTCGTATGCGTTTTCTTATTCGGCGTAGCCCCTTTGGTCCTCCTCTGGTCGCCTACGGCCCCAGGGGAAGCCGTACAGGCCCGCGTCGCGAAGCAGGTCGCGAGCGTGGGAGGTCCGCGACCCGAGGAGGAGGAGGAGGAGGAGGAGGAGGAGGAGGAGGAGGAAAAGGAGAAGGACGAGGAGGAGGAGAAGGACGAAGAGATGGAGGAGGAGGAAGAGAAGGAGGAGGACGAGGAGGAGGAGGAGGACGAGGAGGAGGATGGAGGAGGAAATGGAGGAGGAGATGGAGGAGGAGGAGGAGGAGAAGGAGGATGGAAGATGATGATGACGATGAGGAGGAGGAGGAGGAGGAGATGGAGGAGGAGGAGGAGGAAGAGGAGGAGGAGGAGGAGGAGGGATGATGATGATGATGATGATGATGATGATGGCGACGATGACGATGACGATGACGATGATGATGATGATAATGATAATGATAATGATAATGATGATGATGCTGATGACGATGATGATGATGATGCTGATGATGATGATGACGATGACGATGACGATGACGATGATGATGATGATGATGATGATGATGATGCTGATGCTGATGCTGATGCTGATGCTGATGATGATGGTGATGATGATGATGATGATCCACGCATCCAAGAAGGTCTGGAGCTCCCCGCTCGATACAGCCTCCCGAAGCCATGGCCTTTCCCTCTGGCGCTGCGGACGCAAGGCCTGACCCGTGCAAAGGCACACTCGCAGACTCGCCTGAAACTAGAGGCCACGCCATCCGCCTCGGCCGAGGCAAGCGGAAGGCAGGGCACCGAGCATTCACGGCAACTCAGCTTGCTGGCTGGCGGCACAGAGCAGAGCAAGCTGGGGCGCAAGAAGCGCAGACGCTGCCCAAGAGGGGCGGGAGGGAGTGAACCCTGGCGTGTGCCGAGCCCCACGGGGTACAGCCTACGCCACGGGGTCCCTCCCCCCCCCCAGAGGCAGCAGCTCGGCGCAGGCATTCGTGATCCTTGGACCCGCCTGCGACACGAGCAGATCCAGTGAAGGCACCAAGGCCCCCTCATCGGGCATCTGAGCGTCTAAGGCCTGGGGCGCCTCGAGTGGGACCCCGAGGAGGAAGCTGGCCGCTGCGAGGGCCAACCGCGAGGCGGCCGCCGCCTCCAGAAGCTCGCCTGCAGACAAGAAGCCTGTGTCGATGCCGTCGCCGCTGTAGGGAACGGATCGGCCGCCGACGTCGCCGAACCCGTCGCCGTTAGTTCCTGCAGGGGCAGTGGTGTCGCCCGCAGCAGCTGGGCCAGCGCCTCGGGGGACTCTGAGCCTCCCCCCCGCTGCGCGGTGCTGCTGTATGATCGCCTGCAGGTCGTCCAACTCGATCTCCTCCACGTGGACTCCAGACGCCGCGGCGCCCTCGGGAACCACATCCACCGTGTCGCCCTCGAGCTCGTCGGGAACGGGGGTCGCAGCCGCCCACTTCAGCTCGTCGGCGATGCGCCTCATGTCAGTGGGGTCCCTGCCGTCCCACAGCCAAGTGAGAGCCCTGAAACCGATCGGGCAGTCGGTGAGAGCAGGCAGGGGAGGCAAGGCCCTGAGGCCCACAGTCCCATCGAGGAGGACATCGGGAGCATCGAACCCGTCGGAGAACTCGCAATCATCACCTCGATCCTCCACGAGGGACGAGAGCGAGCCATCGGATGCGTCGTCGTTGTGCTCGCCCGCGGCCGCTGGCGCATCCGAGCTCATCGCGATGTACGCCTGCAGCTGCTCCCTGAGCGTGGCGAGCTGGTCCCGCAGCGCATGCTCCGCAGCAGCCCAGCCTTCTCGTAGGGAGCGGATGTCCTGGGCCTGCTTCGCGACCAGAGCCCTGTACTGGGTGCGGTCCGACGCGGGATGGTGCAACTCCCCCCTCAGCATGTCCAGCTGGTAGTCGGAGCCGAAACCGCGGCCCAGGTCCACGTCGGCGTTCGCGTCCCTGTGCTGCCTTGCGCCCTCCAGCTGCTGCAGGAGCGCCGCGTCCCGCAGCTCCGATTCCAACGCCTCCGCGAGCCGACAGGGGCTGCACTCGAAGGTCCAGGCGACCCCAGTTGAGGCCTGGCACAACCGCAGCCTTTCGGGTAGGGAAAGCATGCCAACGATCCGCACCTGGAGCACCTCTTGCAGCGGGGCCAACAGGGCAGCGGCAGGCTTGAGCGCGGGCCGCTGTGCCGCCTCGAGCCGCTGGTGCAAGTCCCGCCGCAGGCGATCGAGGTGATCCTCGCCCCCCAGGAGCTCCGACTGGACGCTGCCGTCCACTGCCACGGTGACGACCTGGTTCGCGAAGCTCACGATGGGGGGGCGCCGCCATCCATCAGTGGCGGCAGCGCCGCCCAGCACTGGGCAGTCCATGGCACCGGGAGCCTGGCAGTGCTCGTCGGGTGCCTCATCGTAGTCGCCGAAGGGCAGCGCGGCCGCCTCCGGGAGCGAGGGCAGCCAGCCCAGGCGGGGGCCTGCGGCGGCCCGCGAAAGGCCCGCTGCGGACGCGCGCGCGAATCCGCCCGCAGGGACCAGCAGCGCGTGCCAAGCGGCGTTCCGCCGCCGCCGCATTGCGCCTGGGACGCGGCATCCCGCGGCGGCTCGGCGCAAGGCGGGGCGCGCAGCAGCCTCCCGGTCCTGCCAGGAACCTGGGCCGCCGCTGGCCGCCTTGCCGACTGCCGCCGTGGCGGCGAGGAGGCGCCGCGCCCGCGCCCGACGGCGGGCCGCCGAGGCGCCTACCTCGGCCTCCTCCTTCCTGCGCAGCGCACTGCCACGCCTGGTGGGCCGCCCCGCCATCGCGCCTGCGGGCAGCCCCCCGTCGCCATTGCTCATCTCCCAGTCGCGCGCCGCTGACCGCTGCGCGTGGGCGCCTGCGAAAGTCCGGAGAAACAGCTTGAGCCAAAATGGCTACGGATGATGATGATGATGATGATGATGATGATGATGATGATGATGATGATGATGATGATGATGATGATGATGATGATGATGATGATGATGATGATGATGATGATGATGATGATGATGATGATGATGATGATGATGATGATGATGATGATGATGATGGGGAGGAGGAGAAGGAGGAGGAGGAGGAGGACGGGTTGCCTAAGACCTTCGGAGAAACCCTCCACGTGGGCCCCCTCCTCCTCCTCTCCCCTCCTGCCCCTCCTCCTCCCCCTCCAGAGGCCTGTCTGTCTGTCTCCTCCTCCCCCTCCTCCTCCTCCTTCTTCTCCTCCTCCTCCTCCTCCTCCTCCTCCGCCGCATCCTCCTCCGCCTCCTCTTCCTGGTCCTCCTCCTCCTCCTTCTCCTCCCTCCTCCTCTCCTCCTCCCTCCTCCTCCTCCTCCTCCTCCCCCCTCATTCCTCAAGAACGCCTGTGTTTAGGCATGGATGGCCGCAAGATATGTTCTGCCGCGGGCACCGGGATGCCGCCAGCAAGGAACACTGCACGCCCACCAGATGGCCGCGAGAGCCCTCCTCCTCCTCCTCCTCCTCCTCCTCCTCCTCCCCTCCTCCTGCCCCTCCTCCTCCCCTCCTCCTCCTCCTCCTCCTCCTCCTCCTCCTCCTCCTCCCTCCTCCTCCTCCTCCTCCTCCCCTCCTCCTCCTCCTCCTCCTCCTCCTCCTCCTCCTCATCCTCCTCATCCTCATCCTCCGCATCCTCCGCATCCTCCGCATCCTCCGCATCCTCCTCCTCCTCCTCCTTTCCCTCATTCCCCTCATTATCCTCAAGAGCGCCTGTGTTCAGGCATGGATGGCCGCAAGATATGTTCTTGCCGCGGCACACCGGGATGCCGCTAGCGAGGAACACTGCACGCCCAGAGGCCGCGAGAGCCCTCCTCCTCCTCCTCCTCCTCCTCCTCCTCCTCCTCCTCCTCCTCCTCCTCCTCCTCCTCCGCCTCCTCCTCTTCCTTTTCCTCCGCATCCCTCTTCCTCGTCGCCTGCCTCCGAGAGCGGCTGGGCTCCGAGAGTGGAGGGAGCAGGTGCTGCGGTGTTCTCGGCGGCGCGGTGCCCCGTCCGAGGTACCCTGTCAGCACATCGCCCCCCGCCAGGGACCTGCCACGAAAATCGCCCAGGTGGACACCGCACCCCAACCAAATCTGCTCTTCCGAGATCCTCGCGCCGCCGAGGCTCCAGGATTGCCCCGAAGCGGCCACTACCTGTGTGGGCTTGCGGGATCGTGTCCGTGTGAACGCTGCGCGTGCTGTGATGGGCATGTTTTCCACCCCAGACCCCTTCCTGAGACCAGGGGGCGCCCGAGGGAGGAAGCCAGCCCCCGGCTTGGCGCCGCAGGCCACTCGCGGTCCTCCTGCATCGCCGCGCCGCATGCGCCAGCGGACGATCCTCGGTCCTGGCACCCAATCGGCGCAAGCCAAGACCCGGCCACGATCTCAGAGTGCCTCTGGCCCCGCCGACGCTCCCCCGCCCAAGCAACGGGTCGTCAGAACGGCCAGCACGGCGACCGGAGCGGCCGCTTCGTCAGCTTCGATAGCCGCTCATCTCGCTCTGGTCAACCGCTTGACCGCCTTGCTTGACGACGTCTGCCCCGTCGTCCATTTCACGACCACTCGCTGGCACGAATGCGTCATCAGGTGTGGATGTCGTTGGGTTAGATCAAACGACCTTCGACCCCCACGCCTTCTCTGACTATCATTTCAGCCTCTTTACACGCTCTTCTCCCGCCAGCGTCCTCCGTGACGCCACTCAGGACGGGGGGGAGCCCCCTGCCGCTCCGGAGGGCGGGGCTTCGACGCCGCGTCGCCTCAGAAGAGTCCCCTCCCGCGAGCTCTCGCGGCCTCGCGGAAACCTCGAGTCAAGGCGCTGAGCGTCTGCCAGAACATTTTGCCATCTGCACCTGCGTCCCCTCAGTCGTCCTCGACTGCCACGCGTTCACTCGTTCAGTGCATGCCGGTCGATCGCTCCTCTGTCGTGTCGTTTGTCGTGTCGCCTGTCGTGTCGCCTACTGCGCCCTCCGTGCGGGACCACCCCCCGTCGGTGGTCGATTCGTCCTCCTCCGTCCTCCCCGCCGTCCACGCCCGAATAGCAGATGGCGCTGCCCCCCTGTGAGCCCGGCGCACACGGGGCCCCGGCCGCTGCACCAGACTTTCTTCGCCTCGTCGCTGCGCACGGGGCCGCGACCGCCATAAAAGTGTGCACGAGTGTGTGTGTGTGTGCTTCGCCCCCTGCGACAAGCGGGGCTGGGCCAATCTCGCAAACTCGCGGCATCGACACCACTCCCCTTTGATGCATCATGCAGTCGACACTGCTTCAATCACCAGCCAGTTGAGCGCTCAGTGGCAGGCGAGCGCGAACCAATTGTGTGCTTCTGTGCGTGTCCGTGTGCGTGTGCGTGTGTGTGTGTGTGTGTGTTCGTGTGTGCGTGTGGGTACGTCTTCGTGCGCGTGTGTGCTGTGCGCGAGCGTAAGTGTTGTGTGTCGTGTATATTGTTGTGCGTGTGTGCCATGTGGTGCTGTTGGTGTTGCTATTGTTATTGTGTGTGTTTGTTGGTGTTGTTGTTGGTGTTATTGTTGTTGTGTGGTGTGTGTTGCGTGTTGTGTGCTGTGCGTGTGTGTGTGTGTGTTGTGTTGTGCTGTGTTGTGTGCTGTTGTGGTTTGGTGTGTGTGAGGTGGTGTGGTGTGGTGTGGTGTTGTGTGGTGTGCTGGATTGTCTTGTGTTGTCGTGTGTGTTGTGTGTTGTAGGCTGTGGGTTGTGTGTTGTGTGTGTGCGTGCGTGTGACCAGGGACCGCCGCGCACGGCCGAGGCAGCGGCGCGCCTTTGGGCATCGCGTTCCCGCGCGCGCATGAGCACCTCGTCGATCTGCCCCTGCGGAGGCTCGGAGTAGGAGGCTGGGACAAGGGGGGCTGCGGCCGAGGGGAAGTGGAGAGAACGAAGGGGAGGGGGGAGGACGAGGAGGAGGAGGAGGAGGATAAACCATAATTGCGGTGGCTGGTGGCAATGGATACGAAAACTATAAAATAAAATAATCTCGTTCCTCCTGGGAGAGAGCGCGCTCGTACGCGCCGGCGCTGAGCCAAACGGCGACAGGGCATCCTGCTTTCAGTCGGGATTGCGCGGGCGATCGAACAGCTTTGGCGGAGAGAAGGATCGCGCCAGCCGCTGCGCTCACCGCCTGCCGGCCGCCCAGAGCAGCCCCGGCTCCATCGAGGCCCCCTAAAAGAATGACCGCGTGTCACGCCTCGGCTGCCCATTACAATTGACAGTGTCCCCAGCTGAGCATCGTTCAACTAGCCACAATGCCCAACGGAGTGGCCTGGGCCCCACTTGCCGATGTACCCCCCTAGATGAGGATATAGGCCGTTTCCGTCGGGTCTCTAAGGGTCTATCCTCAACTGGGGGTTTAAAATGGTAGGGGCCTGGATGGGAATGGGGATGGGGTAGGGGGTGTATATTAAGACGGAACCATGATGGGGGGGTAGGGGGTGGTAGGGGCGGTCAAGACACCCCCTAGATAGCAAGCTGTCTAGCTTACTCCCACCCTGCCTCCGAACACAGAAGTAGCACCAGAGCCTTTGCATGTTCAGCGGTCGTCTTTGGATGGACAGCTACTAGGAACCAAAACCGGCCCCATGTGCGCGACACTGGGGCGAGGTGCGCCACGCGTGGCAGCCGCGCCACGCGCGCCAGGTACCCCAGGGGCCCGAGCGTGGCGCCAGATGTGCCACGTGCTCCGCGTGCGCCAGGTGTGCCGCATACTTCAGCCGCGCCAGGAACGCCACGTTCGGGGCACGTGCAGGGTGCGTCAGGTGCGCCTGCGCAAGTGACAGCGCACATCGGGAAACACGTCGGCCCCCCACATCCTTGCCGAAAACCAATTTCCATCATTGTTTCTAATGGGCCTGCGCACAGCAGGCCATGCGCCACCACCCACGCCGTCCCTGTCAAAAACCACTTGGCAATGATCGCGGGGTGGCCGCGCATGATCCAGATTTAGCCGCGAGCTGCATTTTGTATTGCTTTCTGTTAGGGATGGTAGCCCTGCGCACAGCAGGGCATATGCTGGCACTCCCGCCGTTCCTAACAAAAACAAGACAAAGTGCTCGCGGGCCTAACGAACATGGCTCAAGGCTTTGCCCAAAAGTGTATGCTTGATTAGTGTTGTTTGTTGAGCAGGATGGTGGGGGGGGACCGCATCGGGTTGGCCCCGCATCCTCAAAGTGCGTTTTGGTTTGCTTTGTTCAACAAGGATGGTAGGGAGGATGTGGACATGGGGTCCTCATGGTTCGTGGTTGCCTGCCAGTCGCCTGGGGGAGGGGTGAATCGGGAACAGTGATAGAAGGGGGGTAAGGGAGGGGTTAGGGGGGGTCCCGGGGCAGATTATTACCGCCGCCCACCCTCGTCCCTCGGGGTCCCGGCGGGTCCTCGGGGGTGGTCCCACATGGACAGGAGGGACAGGGAGAGGTGCCCCACTGTGGAGGGGGGGTGGCCGGCCCTGGTCCCGGCTCTGGCCCCGGCCCCGGCCCCGGCCCCAGCCGTGGCCGTGGCCCCGGCCGTGGCCGTAGCCCCAGCCCCGACCCCCGCCGTGGCCCCGGCCCCAAAGTCCCGGGAGGGGACCCCGGGGGTCCCGGGGGAGGTCGCGCCTTCAGGGTCGGCGGCGCTGGCCGTAAGGCCTTCACAATACTCAACGAAGAGTGGCATCAAGATAATGATCGGCCATTGCCCCAGAACCAAGGAGCGATCACAACAGACAACGAAACGAGGCCAAACGTATAAATCGAACGTGCACAACGAAGCCAGTGCCAAACGAAAACGAACGACGGAACGGGGCGTTTAAAACAACCAGGAACAACGAAGAACGAAAGAGCAACGAAAAACAGAACGAAAAACAAAACCAAAGGCCAAAACCAAGCTAAGCAGCGTTGTGGTCGGCCATGGCCCCAGAACGCCTCCCAGGCACCATCCTGGCCCATTTTCTCTCGGCTGCGTCCAGAGGCGCGAGGGATCCCCGAAGGTCGAGGGAGCACCCTTCCTTCCTCGCTCCCTCCATCCGTCCCCATTCCCAGACGACAACTGCGGCGGCGACGACGATCACGACCACGACCACGAGCACGACCACGACGACGACCACGACGACGACCACGACGACGGCGACAACGACGACGACGGCAGCGGCGATGACGACGGCGGCGACGGCGGCGGCGACGACGACGACGACGACGACGGCGGCGGCGGGGGCGGCGACCGCGCCGGCGGCGGCGGCGATGGCGCGGCGGCACGGCGGTGACGACGACGAAGACCACCACGACGACCGACGACGACGCCGACGACGACGAAGGCGGCGACGACGACCACGACGACCACGACGACCACGACAACGACGACGACGACGACCATGACGACAACCACGACGACGACGACGACAACGACGACCGTGACGACGAGGACGACGGCGGCTGCGACGGACGCGGCGAAGGCGGCGGCGCTGCCGCGAGCACGCCGCGCGCCTGGGCGCGGTCAATGGCCTCCAGGCTCCCAGTGATCGTGACGGCCCTCGCGCCCGGTGGAGAAGGGCAGCCATACGCCATGTGTGTATGTATATATGTATGCATACACAGACTCCGACGAATGTTGCATGTACCTTCACGGAGGGCGGCGGTGTATGAAATCGCTGGCTTCCAGAGGTGATTTATGCACGTGCACTCCCCTGAGGTCCAAACAATTCAACGGAGGGCATCTGTGTATAAATTTGAAGCGGAGGCCAATTACCCGCCCCTCTCTGACATTCTCGCACCGTGAAAAAAACACTCCGGAATGTAATTGGCAGGACTGCCTCTCGGGGGCCTCGCCGTGCTCGGGGCCGTCGAAAAACCGACACGGGATGAAAAGCCGGTCCCGATGGCCTGAACCTACTGGGGATCGTGTGGGCTTTCCGGCCTGAACAGATCACTGTCCCTGAGAAGTGGCATCACCTGAGGAGTCGCCCGGCTCCTGAGGGGACGTCCCCGAGACTGTCACCGCCATCGGCATGTCAATGGTAAGCATAGAGATAAGCTCTATAGGCTTGTCAGCCGCGGGGCGGGCCGGCTCTGCGGACGATCAGCGGCTCACCTCGCCCTAGCTTCTCCTCCTCCTCCTCATCATCGTCCTCATCATCCTCCCCCTCCTCATCATCACTCTCTTCATCTCCGTCCTTTCCACAGGGGATCGGGAGCAGTGGAAGTGGGGAGAGGAGTGGGAGCAGTAGGCATCCTCCTCCTGCGCAAGCATTTCAGGAAGGAGGGCAAGAGGCCCCTGAGTCCCGATAGAACCAAAATCGGGGGGACACCAGCGCTAGAGCTTTTTGTCACCTGACCTGACCCCCTTCCTCCTCCTCCTCCATCTCCTCCTCCTCCTCCTCCGCCTCCTCCGCCTCCTCCACCTCCTCCTCCTCCTCCTCCTTCTGCTCCTTCCTCCTTCCTCCTGCTCCTCCTCCTCCCCCTGCTCCTGCTGCTGCTGCTGCTGCTGCTGCTGCTCCTCCTCCTCCTCCTGCTCCTGCTCCTCCTCCTGCTCCCCCTCCTCCTCCTCCTCCTCCTCCTCCTCCTCCTCCTCCTCGTTCTCCTCGTTCTCCGCCTCCTCCTCCCCCTCCTCCTCCTCCTCCTCCGCGTTCTCCGTGTCCTCCTCCTCCTGCTACTCCTCCCCCTCCTCCACCTCTTCCTACTACTACTCCTCCTACACCGCCGTCCAAGGCATCAGTGAAACCAGCAAGCGGCATTAGCTCGTCAAGCGGGACAATCCCACGACGGTGGTTGGGATGGAGCCCACGAAGGGTGCGGCTGAGGTTGCTTTGTTGAAGGTGAGCGGAAGTTTGGCCTACCTGTGCAACCATTGGCTCAAGGCGCTGTTGGTTCAAGGCGCTTTTTTCAAGGCCCTTTTGGCTCAATGCGCCGAGACATGCTCTTGACACCTACCGTCCATTGCCTCCACGGCGCCGAAAAGTACACTTGCATGGGGAACATGGCACGAGGGCACCCTGCAAGGATGCTCACCGTGGGGTACAACGACTCCCTAGCATACCCTTCCATCGTAAAGAAGCGCTTGGCCGTATACATGCTGCAAACAATTGCGAGCACCTGCATGTCGAAACATGTCGTCTGCGCACGGAGAACACGGAGGAGGAGGAGGAGGAGGAGGACACGGACAAACGGGGGAGGTGGAGGAGGAGGAGGAGGAGGAGGAGGAGGAGGAGGAGGAGGAGGAGGAGGAGGAGGGAGGAGGAGGGAGGAGGAGGAGAGGAGGAGGAGGAGGAGAGGAGGAGGGAGGAGGAGGAGGAGGAGAGGAGGAGGAGGAGGAGGAGAGGAGGAGGAGGAGGAGGAGGAGGAGAGGAGGAGGAGGAGGAGGAGGCAGGGGAAAAGGAGGAAGGGAGGAGGAGGAGAGGGAGGCGGAGGAGGAGGGAGGAGCAGGGAGGAGAGGGGAGGATAGAAGCGAGGGAGGGAAGCAGGGGAGGGGAGGAGGAGGGAGGCCCTCCGCCTCCCTGCCCCTGCCCCCAGCGCCCGGGCGGAGAGACGGGCGCGTGCCTGGGCTGATGCCCGGAGTCCTCCTTGCACACCTCCACGCGCGCTCCTCTGGGGCGCGCCCAGCGGAGCGGGGGGAGGGGGGGGGGCGGGAGAGAAAAGGGGACGGGGGGGGAGGCCAAAGCCCTCTGCCCCTCCCCCAGTCCCAACCCCTCCTCCAGTCCCAACCCCATCCCCGAGCCCGTAAACCGGGGGTGGTGGGGCTTCGGGGTCCAAGGGTAGAGAAAACGCCCCCACGCCCAGTCCGGACCCCCTGCTTAACCATGGGAGACAGGACTGGGGGTGGGGGTGGTCCTTCTCCTATCCTCATCACCTTGCTGCTTCTGTTCATAGCATTGCCAGATTCCTTGTCTCCGTGTTCATCATCGTGTTTGTCCTCCTCGTTCTTAGGAGCATATCGAACCAACAGCGAAGCCACAATAGTCCAGGGAGTAGAGCCCGTGCCTTGTTTTAACAGTTAAGCGGCGCAAGACCTGTCCGACCATATTCCACACGAATCATATGATATCAGAGATGCGCGACCCAGCAATCACGGGAGTGGAGGAGGCAGGGAACCCGCCCCTGCCGATCGGGGGGGCAGGAAATTTAACCAACCTGCAGCTGTGAAGAATCACAGGCCCCGCATAAAGTGCCACACCCCCTACAGCGGTCTCGTCTTCCTCTTCCTCCCCATGCTCCTCCTCCTCCTCCTCGTCCTAGCGCCCCCTCTAAGAAGCGGACGGGTTCTCAGCCCATGAGCTGCTCAGTCCCTGGTGCTTCTCTCCCCATGAGCTGCTCAGTCCCCAGAGGGATACTCAGCCCATGAGCTTCTCAGAAGCGACTGCTCAGAAGCGGGGGGCACTCTTAGAAGGCACCCCCCCTATGATCGTTCCCTCTTGCGCGCTGCCAACCATCGTAGCCATGTTACTCCTCCTCCTCCTCCTCCTCCTCCTCCTCCTCCTCCTCCTCCTCCTCCTCCTCCTCCTCCTCCTCCTCCTCCTCCCTCCCTTCTCCTCATAGATGACTCCTCCCTGTCGCACCCCGAGGCCAGTCGACAGCGCGGGCCGGGCGTTTCGCCTGAAACTTCGTCACCATTGATGATCCCGAAGCTTCGAATGTGCCAGGGCTCCACGGACAGAGGGCGGCCCGCTGTCGAAATGTGGCTCTCGCCGTAGCGCCGCGCACATTCGTCTTCAAAATTTGAGTATGTTGTGTACGGATGAAGGGCGGTCTGTTTCCAAAATGTGTTTCTCACCTGAGCGCCACGCACACTCGGTGTGCAATAACTTCACGGATGGAGGGCGGCTCCTTTTCAACATGTGGCTCTTGCCTGAGCGCCGCGCACATCCGTCTTACGAGTTTGCAAGAGCTTCAAGGATTCGAATGGGCAACGTCCCAGGGTCTGATGGGTCCTGGGTTTGATGGGTCCTGGGTTTGGGTTTACACTGGTCCCTCTCATCCTCCTCCTCCTCCTCCTCCTCCTCCTCCTCCTCCTCCGCGGTGCACGACGGCACTGCTGCGCGCGGCCAGCAGTCCTGAGCTGTCGGACATGTTCTTGATCGTCTCACCCTTTCTGCCTGGCAGGGCCCGCGAGGGACAGACGGCATCGGGCGGAGCTCCGATTGCAACTTCGCCCCTTCCCCCCCCCCGATGACGCACCTCCGTGCCCCCTCTTGCCTCGTCGTCCTGCTGTGATGGGCCTGTTTTCCACCACCACCACCACTACCACCACCATATAAGTTGGAGGGGGAAAGGAGGTGGAGGATGAGGGGGAGGAGGAAGAAGAAGAGGAGGAAAATCCCCTCCCCCTCCTACTTATGGTGGTTGTGTCGGAAAACACGCCCACCACTGCTGCGGCCACCGATTCAACCCTCCCGCTGTCGGACGCCGGCGTCTCACCGTCTTGTCATCCACCCTCCACCTCCGTCAACCCCCCAACCCTGTCGCCATCTTCAACCACCTCCGCATCTCCATGCACACATCGGCCGCCGTGCTGAGGCGGTGGAAGGAGCATCATCGGGTCCCTTCGGTTCTGGATGTCTGTGAATCCGCCACAATATACCCCTTGGCAAGTTGAGGCGTGGCAGAATGCCGAGTGGGCGACGGAAAAGAGCGGGCGACCTTACGCGAGATGACGTAGCGACCTTACGCAGTGGCGTACGCGGGCCGCCAGCGCGGCACGCCACACCGAAAACGGAGCGCTCGCGCGCGACCTTACGCGAGCAGCAGACTCGCCACTGTGGGCGAAGATGACCATATATTTCTCTGAGACGCCCAGGGTCCCCCCCATGCGCGCACGAGGGAGTAGGGGGAGAGGGGCCGGCTTCTTGAAAGGAGGCTGCTTCTTAGAAGACGCCCGCCTTACACATCGACAGATGGGGGCCACGCCACACGAGAAGCAAAGACGCTCCTGATACTGAGCAGGGACCGACCGTCCCGGCATTCCCATAGGCCTACAAAGAAATGTTCTACGAACCCAGAAACGTTCTAAGACCAAAAAACGGGCTCTTAGAGCAGAAACCCGGTATGAAAACAAGACAGTTCAAGCCAGAAATGTTCTAGGAACATTCGAGCAGACCACAAACAGTTCTTTGAACACTCTTTGGTGGGCCTATGGGCGAGCTAAGACCCTTCGCCACTGCTTGATCATAAGCCTCCCCCCCCTCCCCGCTACACCCCCCTCTTCGCGTGGCCAAACCTGCTTGCGCGACTCCCCCCCGCCCCTGAGGCTCCCTGGGCGGCGCGGCGCCCCTCGGGGGCTCCCCGAGGCCCTCGGAGGCGTCCGAGACGGCCCGGGAAGGAGGGCCGCCAGGGCCGCCCAGAGGGCGCCCATCGCTGCCCCGAGAGGCCCCCCCCGAGTCCCCCACGGAGCCGCCGCGCCTCCTGGGAAGGCTCCGCAGCGTCTTCGGGGAAGGCTCAGAAGAGAACTCCTGGGAAGGCTGGAGGCCTTGCGAGCCTTCTGAGGAGGCTGGCCCCCTCTCGCCCCCCCCCCCCCCCGGAGCGCCGCCGCTGATGGGCCGATTTTCCACCACCACTACCATAGGTAAGGGAAGGAGGAGGAGGAGGAGGAAGAGGACGAGGGGAGGACCTCCCCATCCTCCTTTTTCCCCCATCATACCTATGGTAGTGGTGGTGGAAAATTGGCCCATCAGCCTGAAGGGGCATCGGAACGAGAGCTGTTCTCGCCGAGGCGCACGGGATCGATGGGGGGGGAGGGCAGGGCGCTGGGGGGCCAACGGGGCGGGAGGCTGTCGAGCAGCGCCAGGAGAGACAGGGACAAAAAAAACGCAGCTGGAGCCGAACGGAGCCAGCGCAGCGTGCGGGGGCCTCCTCCTCCTCCTCCTCCTCCTCCTCCTCCTCCTCCTCCTCGTCCTCCTCCCCCTCCTCCTCCCGACTCCTCCATCCCCTACTCCTCCTCCCCCTCCTCCCCCTCCCCCTCCTCCTTGTCCTCCTCCTCCTCCTCATCCGCCTACTCCTCCGCCTCCTCCTCCTTCCCAGAAACCCGTGGGCGAGAAACATATCCTTACCATCGCTCAGACGTCGATTTCGCGTTTTCTCCTCTGTTGCTAGAGGATCCAGGATGCTCCTCATGATCCTCGCCGAGAAAAAACGCATGAGTCCGAGCGATTATCCATATCCGCGTCCTCGCGGGCCAAGCCCCTGGGCCGCTACCCCGCGGATACAGGTCGTTTGTTGTTGCGGATGTTCCGCACGGAACGCAACTGTGAGACCGCGTAGCCGCGGGATCGCGCCCCCGGATCAAGGCCCCGCGAGGGCGAAGATACCGATCTGCTCGCCGGTCGTCAGAAACAAAAATGGGATGGGCCGGGCGCAGGTGCGGGACAGGGCGAGTGGTGCGGGAAGGAGAGCCAGGCGCACCAAGGCAGCGCCTGGGCCTGGCCACAGAGAGGCATGGCCCCCGGGCGAGCCGCCGAAGCGGCGGAGCGCAGGCGCAAGCCGCCAGGCCGACATGTGAGCACTGCAGAGGAGAGGGGCCAGATAGGAGGAGGCGAACAGAACACACACACACACACACACGCACACACACATACACACAGATATATGTAGACATATATATATATATACATATATATATATGTGTATTGCAAATGCTGGCGTGCTCGTGCACACGCACACACACACAAACACGCAAACAATCAACCAAACAAACAAACAAACAAGCAAACAAAAGTGCTGCGCGCATTTTCAAGCCGATCCTTGAGCCAAAATGGCAGATTACGGAGGACGGAGGCGTAGGGACGAGGAAGCAGAGGACGCAGGAGGGGACGCGAGGCAGGGAGGGACGCCAGGGGAGAAGAGGGGCACGAGGGAGGGGAAGGGGGAGGAGGGGGAGGAGCAGGAAGGGGAGGAAGGGAGGCAGGGAGGAAGGGAGGCAGGAAGGGGAGGGCAGGGGAGGGGAAGGGGGGGAGGAAGGCATGGTCGCCGCTCGACGCCCCCCCCCCCTCGGGAGGCGCGCCGATCAGCATGCCGAGGTGGTTCGGGTCGACGTGGATCACCCGCGACGGAGGGCCGTCGGCACGCCCCTGCGGCGCGTCGCGGTCACCACGGTCCTGCGCGAGGGACGCTGACACGATCCTCGAATGATGGGCTTGTCTTCCACCACCACCAGAAGTTGAAGGGGGGAAGGAGGTGGAGGAAGAGGAGGAAGAAGAGAAGTGGAGGAGCAGAAGGACCCCCTCCCCCCTTCCTATGGGCCCATATTCTTTGGAGTCTCGAGACGGTGCGGTGACAGACCGTGCGGTGACCTCGAAATCCCCCAAGACCTCACCGCACGGTCCGTCAACGCACGGTTTTGGGACCCGGGAGGCCCCTGTCGCCCGAGACATCCTCGGAGAGGGACTCGAGTCCCAAAACCGTGCAGTGACCCCGAATCCCCACCGACTCACCACACGGTGCGGTCACCACACCGTTTGGGGGCCCCGATTTTCGGGGCCTCAGGACTCTAAAGATGGATCCGGCATGAAAACCTTCAACATGGAAGAATGGGTCGGGACCTCTGCTGCCGCGGATTCAAGAAACACACATCTTCGGATGCCTGGTGTCGCGACTCTGTACTGTTTCAGGTGCATGTTTGTCCCTCCGAGGGCGACCTCGTCGCCACGGCTAGACATGCCTTGACAGCGTTGCTGGAACGCATCGCCCGACAGGTCCAGGGATCGAATCTGAAGCCCGAGGAGGAGGAGGAGGAGGAGGAGGAGATGGAAGAGGAGGAGGAGGTTACAGATCGAGGAAGAGAAGGAGAAGGTTCAAGGAGGAGGAGGAGGAGGAGGTTGATTCAAGGATCGAGGAGGATCGGGGATCAAGGTTCTCGGATGCTTTGAACCCTGTCTGGGTCTCCAGTCGGGCCTCCGCGAGCCTCCAGGATCCTCCAGGGGCCTCCCGGGGCCCCTACAAAAGGAGCTGGGCAGACCTCCGGCGGCCTCCTGGGGACGCCGACATCCAAGCGCCCCGTATATTTTCAGGTCGGGCATGTCGGCATGTCCCTTTACAGGAGGATACTTCACAAGTAGTCAACAACATCGGGGGACGACTTGTCACTGATGTTTTGGCTGTTCTTGAATATGGTTTGCATCGTTTTGCTGTTTCGTCCTAAATGCGCCTGTAAGGGGACATGCCCGACCCAACCGTGTATATAAAGATATCACGAGGAAACACAGAAAACACAAAAAAACTAAAGCTAACTAAAATGATTAACAAAAACAACAACAAACACATTGAATACAAAAAACGGCGGTCGCCCTGGGCCTAGGCCGCTGGGCCGCCTGCGGGCCCTGCTGGGGCCGTCGAGGAGCGACCGCCGCGGAGAGAGTGAGATCCCAGAGGCGGGGGCCGCGGGCTCCGCTCCGGAGGCCCGCGCCGTGGGCGGCACGACATCGGAAGCAGGGTACGGTGATGGACTCGTGCTCCCCCACTACCACCACCGTCAGTAGGAGGGGGAGGGGGTCCGCCTTCTCCTCCTCCTCCTCCTCCTCCTCCTCCTCCTCCTCGTCCTCCTCCTCCTCCTCCTCCTCCTCCTATTCCTCCTCCTCCTCCACCTCCTTCCCCCCTTCAACTTATGGTGGTGGTGGTGGAAAACAGGCCCATCATATGGGGAGGAGAGATTTTGGTTGCTCGCCAGGCGGGCCAACGAACCTCCCCTGGTGCGTGCATGGGGGCACCGATGGCCGTCGGAGTCCATGGGGGCGCCAGGGCACTCTGGGGCACGGCGGGATGGACGTCGACTTCCGCGTCCCCGAGATCCACTCGTGATCGCAGGTCTCTCTGGCCACTCTTCCGGGACGCGCTGGCCCGGGTCCGCGCGCACCCGGACAGGCCAGGCCCACGTGGCGAGCCCAGGCCCGCCGCGAAGCTGTGCTCCCTGAAGTCCAGGTCAGCAGAGCGGGGACAGGGCAGATCGGCTCCACGTGGCTCCAAAACCTGGAGCCCGCCAGAGGAGACGGATAGGCTGACCCCTGGTAAGCGCCGACCTCTGCTGCGGCGCCCCTGATGCTGGGTACACGGCCACCAGCCGAGGCACCGGCCCGCGCTCAGCAGCCCTCGCCTGGCCGGCGGGCCTCCTCGCGCTGGAGCGCCAGGTAGCCGCGAGGCCGCCCCGTCCTGGGGTTGTTGCAGCACATCGCATCTACCAGCGCCGCGCACGGCACCCAGTGCGGCGGGTGCCTCTGGCTGTTGGTGTCCAGGATCAGGACGCGGTCCTCGGCGTACCCGCCCAGCGGGCTCCAGTGGCCGCCCCCGCCGGGCCTGAGGTAGTTCACCAGCAGGCAAATCTCGTCCCCGTCCTCGAAGGCGCAGGCCAGGTCCCGCCGCAGGGCGTGCGCCAGCGCCTCCGCGTCCCTCGAGCAGCGCTCCTCCACGGCCACCTTGCCGTCGCCGAGCGCG
>CAUYUJ010001351.1:92500-102298 GCA_963575745.1 Prorocentrum cordatum
CGCCTGATGACGTGCCTCGGCTCCACTGGCCATCGCTCGGACGTCCACTCCCTGTGTTTTTCTTTTCTGCGTGGCTTTTGTTCGCCAAATGATCAAGGATGCTCCTCGACGGTCCTCGCCGAGGAAAAAATGCACACGTCCGAGCGATGCCAGGTCCATCGCTCGTTCCCCGACCTCCGCCCGGGCCCGCCCCCCAGCTGCGGCCGCCGCTCTGGGGCTCCCACGCGGCCGTCCACCTGTCGAGGGCCGCGCGCCCGGCGTCGCCCATGCGTGCGGCGAGCCGCCTGCCCTCGGGCCCCCTCGGACCTTCGAGGGCCGCGGCGCCCACCAAGGCGTATGTTGCCCCAGTCGTGCTCGAGGGCCACATCCCAGACACGATTTCGAGCACCCAGAAAAATACCGAAGCAGTGTCGAACGAATGTCGCCTCCCAGGGCCCGACACGCGAAATCCCTCCAGTTTCGTCACTTTCTATTTCTTGGTGCTCGAAATTGTTCCTGGTGATCAGGGCTAAAGTAGGTAGGAACATCATAAACCACGGTGGTCCTTGGCGGCGCGCAGAGGGGGGTAGGGGGAGGGGAAAGGCTTCTTGGAAGGGCGCTGCTTATCAGAAGGCGCCGGCCTTCCATGTATAGAGAAGGCCCGCGCCTTCTGAGAAGCAGGGGTGCTTCTAAGAAACCTTCCCCCCTCCCCCTACCCCCCTCTGCGCGTGGCCGAGGTCCCACGAGCCATCGCTAGGACACCCATTCACCGTACATTTGTAGGTTTCGTGCGTTCTTTTTTAATCGCATTGTGATCCAGGGTGCTCCTCGATGGTCCTCACCGAGACATAAAACGCACGCGTCCGAGAGATTTGCCAATCCCCACGAGCCACTTTTGGGATCACTCGCGATAGCGCCCGTGACCAGCCCCGCCCCCACCCTCCCCCCCGCCCCCTGGTCACGTCACAATTCGCGCCAGGGCCGTCTGGGAATCGGCCCTTCCTGAGCATTCCCAGGCGGCGCCGGCGCGAATCGCGACGTGGCCTGCCCCCTCCTCCCTCCCGCCCCCACCCGGTCACGCCCGCCATCGCCAGGGGATCTCTAGAAACGGGATCCACCAGCGGGCCTCTCTTTTCCTCACCTCTGGGCCCTCCCTGAGATCCTGGCGTCTCCGACTTTTCGAGCCGGGCGTTTTCGCCTGGTTTCGGGCCCAGGGACCCTCAAAAGATCGATCTAGCTCGAAAAATGGTGCAAAAAGCTGGGGTCCAGCCGCTCACGGCCCTGACTTGGACGCCCGAAACGGGTACGGAAAGGATGGGCACAATGCCCCACAACAAATGTTGCCCCAAACCAACAGCGGCCGCTGTTCGGCAGGCGGCCTTCTGTCTCAAATGGACACAGGCCGCGGCGGCGCGGACAGCGAGTCCAGTTCGAAATGAACAGGAACTGCTGTTGGGCATTGTACCCATTCTTTCTGTACCCATATCGTGCATGCCGACCTGAGGAGAGACGCAAGGGGGGGACTGGTGTTCCCCCCCCCTGACGTTGCCCCTGAGCTCCAGGCAAGGAAGAGGACACGAGACGCGATGGCCAGAGCACACGGGGCGCCCGTGACCCTGCAGGGCCGACCCACCGACCGGCTGTGGCTGCTGGGCCCACGGGGCCGGCGGGAGCCACGGCTGTCGCAGGTCTGAGCTCGTGGAGGGCCGCCCAGTCCCACGTCGCTGCGCCGGACGGAGGCGCGGAGTTTGGCAGCGAGCACAAGGGGGGGGGGTGGCAGGCCGGTGTCGTGACGCCCCTCCTGGCAAGCTGCTGAGACCGCGAGGAACGCTCAGCCGCGAACGACCGGCGACGTCTCGATCGCCAGATCGTTCCATGTTGGCCGATTTCCAGGCCATGGGCGGCGTTCATCCTTGAACGGCCGCGGTGGGGAGGTCGCCGCCGCGTCGACACGATGCGAACCTACCGTGCCGCGAGGGGGGCCGCCTTCCTAAGAAGGCGGGTGGGGCTCCCAAGACGCCAGGGGCCCTTGAAGCCCTCCAGGCTTCTGAGAGGCCTCCTCAGAAGCCTCAAGAGTCCCTCTGCGAAGGCGTACGCCCTCTCAGAAGCCCCCCTGCCAACTGACTGCCATGACCGAAATGCGAGGCGGTGATCTATCCATATCCGCCGCTTGGGAACCGATGTCATGGGGACCCAGCGGGCGATGGATATGGATGCATGTTGGCCCCCAGGGACCACAATACATCAATGTCCACCGCCTTCGGAGGTCCGCAAAAATCGATCCGCCAAGCGATGGTTATGTGTAAATCCCCTCCTCGAAGGAAACGGGCCCTCTTGGCGGCGCGCACAAGGCGGATATTGGACGAAAAATAAAAAAAACGCCCAAAATAATTAAACAAAGTTCGAATAATACTCAAAAATCGTCCCCAGACTAATTTTGACTATTTGGGAATATTCCTCCTGTAGAGGGACTGGCCCGACTTAAGGGTAGGGGGAGGGGGGCAAGGCTCTTTCGAAGGAGGCTACTCCTCTGGAGGCCCGCGCCTTCTATGAAGCAGGGGTGCTTCTAGGAAACCTTCCCCCCTCCCCCTTAACCCCCTTGTGCGCACCGCCAGCTTCATCAGATTGGGGATGATTGGTCATTTGCAGAAGAGGCCTCAAAGATGCACGCCGCCATAATCCATGCGACCGTTCGTGCTGGATCGTGCTGGATGCGGGCAAAGCGCGTCGCATTTGGCATCGCTGGTCCGTGAGAGCGACCCCCAACCTTAGGTCGGGCCTGTCCCCCTACAAAATGGTTCAAAAATCGTCCCCAGACTATTGCTTGACTATGTTTGAATGTTCCCCCTGTAAGAAGGGACACGCCCGACTGAACCCTGACCCGGTCTGCGCGTGGCCAGCCCTGGACCCCGGGCGCTCTCCCCCGGGACCCGCTCCTCGTCTTCGGCCCCTTCCTGTCGCGGCCCCCAGGGCCCAGAGGGGCGGCCCCTCGGCGCCCCGCAGCGGCGAAAACCCCTCGGGACCCGTCCCCCTCGGGACGTGCCGTCTTCTTCTTCTTTTTCTTCTTCTTCTTCTTATTCTTCTTCTTCTTCTTCTTGTTCTTTTTCTTCTTATTCTTCTTCTTCTTCTTCTTCTTCTTCTTCTTCGGGGTACCGAAAGCAAGGGAGACCCGACGCTCCCAACAAAAATTGGAGCGGCAAGGTGTTCGCCATTTTCGGCCTCCGGGGGCCCTCGCCGGGCCTCGGGGCCGTCCAGGGAAGGGCTCGGGACGTAACACCGGCCCCGGTGGAGACCTCCAGGGCCCACGCGTCAAAGAGACGGAGCGGCCGATGCCCGGGAACGGTGCGGTGACAGACCCTGCGGTGACCTCGGGATCCCCAGCAACCTCGCCGCAGAACCTGATCGTACAAGAACGGGAAGCGCCGCTTGAGTCCAATGGGCTTTTTCGGCGGCGAGCGAGGGGGGAAGTGAGAAGGAGGAGGCCTTCTCGGAAGGCTCGGAAGTTCCCCGTCCTTCGGATAAGTTTTCTGAGCCTTTCCCGAAGACGCAGAAGACTACTCGGAAGGCGCGAGGGCTCCTGAGAGGTTTCGCCGCCTTCTGAGAAGGCCTTCTCCTGCTCGGCTCCCCCCTCGCTCGCCGCCAAAGGAAGGCGAGGGCGACGAGAAGGCGACGACGAGGACGACCCTGCGGTGACCTCGGAGCCCCCAGCAGCCTCACCGCAGAATCTGATCGGACAAGAATGGGAAGCGCCGCTTGAGTTCAATGGGCCTGTTGGGCGAAGAAGAAGAAGAAGAAGAGGAAGAAGAGGAAGAAGAAGAAGAAGAAGAAGCAGGCGAGGGCGACGAGAAGGCGATGACGAGGACGACCCTGCAATGACCTCCGCATCCCTAGCAGCCTCACCGCAAGAGTCGGTGACCGCACGGCTTCTTGGGGGACCGCGGCGAGGCATCGGTCGCCCGAGGCGTCCCTCCGCCAGCGGGACCCGAGCCCCCGAACAGAAATCGTACGGCGGCCCCAAAGCCCCACGAACTCGCCACGCGGTGTGGCCTCCCGGGGGATGGACAGAACCCCCCTGTCTTATGAGCATCGTTCAAGCGATCCCAATCCCCCTCTGGCGTGGCCTGGTCCCCGCTGGCCGATTTACCCCCGAGATGGGGGATGTAGGCGGTTCCCTTCGGGCTTCGAGGGGCATGTCCCCAACTGGGGTGGTGGGATGGTGGGGATCGGGATGGGAATGGGGATGGGGATGGGTTGAACGATACTGACTTTCGCAAAACGTGGTTTGGTGAAAACGACCTCGGGCCCAAACCTTGCGGGCGCAGGCCTGGAAAATGACGGCCGCGGCGCCCTTTCGAGAACCGAAAACGGACCACTCACTGATCGACGCGTCGGGGTGGGGGTCCTGCCCACCCCCGAGCCACCACACCGGCTGGAGGGCCCCCGAGAGGAGGCCACCACACCGGCTGGAGGGCCCCCGAGAGAAGGCCACCACACCGGCTGGGGCGCCCCTGAGCGCCCGCGTGTGCTCCCTCGTGGCGATCGTGACAGAGCCGCCCCGCGGCGTCTGAGAGGGGCCTCCTTGGAAGGCTCAGTTGGGCCCTCCAAGCAGGGCACTCGCCCTCTCAAGAGACCCCCCCGCCTCGCGGGCCGGGGCAGTGGGCCGCGGCCTGGTGATACGGAGCGTCTTCTTCGCGGAACGCACCCGCGCGGAACGCACCCGTGCGACCGCGCATCCGCGAGATCGCGCCCAGGAAATCCAGACCGCGGCCCCAAGATGGCCCCAAGAGGCCCCCAAGAGGCCCCCAGCAGGCCCCCACGAGGATCCCAAGCGGCACCAAGAGGCCCCCCCGAGGCACCCAAGACGCCCAAGAGCCCCCCAGGGACCGCCAGGAGACCCCCAAGACGTCCCAAGAGGCCACCAAGAAACGCTCAAGAGATATCACAAGGGGCTCCGAGTGGAATCCGAGACACGGGCGAGGGTGCGGATGGGCTCGCCGCTCGTGGCCCGCCCCCTGCGGGGACGCACTGGCCCGCATCAGCGCAGCTCCGGGCCAGCCAGGGCCCTGCCGCGACGCCATGCTGTCCGCTCAGGAGTTCGCAAATCCGGGCCAGCGGAGGGCGGAGAGCGGGGGTACCCCAAAGTGATCGTCTTCATATTCGGCCAGTCGACACTGGGCGAAAGGGGGGGGGAGGGGGGGGGTCTGAATGCGGACCTCTTCTTGGTGCGACTGTTTGGAGCCGTGCGTCCTATGGGGGAGCCTCTACCTGCTCGAAACAGGCGCCCAAAACACCCAAGATCTACTCCACAGGGGGGGGGCGAGGGCCTGCGCCGATCGGCAAAAGAATTAATAAAAAAAAGCTCACAAGCATCCTGCCGCTCCAAATTTTTTGACGCGTGGACCCTGGAGGTCTGGACCACTTCCCTGGGGCCCGAGTGTTTCGCCCCGAGTCGTTCTTTGGACGGCCCCGAGGCCTTGCGGGGGCCCCCAGAGGCCGAAAACGGCCAACAACCCGCCGCCCCGGTGCTTGTTGCGAGCGTCGGGTCCCCTTGGCTTCGGGACCCCGAAGACGAAAGCGCACCCCGAGGGAGACGGGTCCCGACGGGCTTTCGCCGCTGTGGGGCGCCGAGGGGCCGTCCCTCTGGGCCCTGGGCCCCGAGGCCCTGCGAGGGCCCACAGGGGCCGCAAACGGCCAACACCCCGCCGCTGGAATTGTCTGCTGGGAGCGTCGGGCCTCCGGGCACTGGCCCCACCACCTGGCCCCCCAAGCCCCAGGTCCGCCACACAGCGGCGGACAGGCCGACCCCTGGTATACTCGGGAGCGGCCAAGAGGGGGGTGTCCAAGAGGGGGGGGTGCAAATCATGACCGGCGGCATGTGCGCGGCCCAGCGGGGGGCCAGGGACGTAATGCAATAAGAAGAGGCGCCATGAGATCTGGGGAAATATCATGGCCCCCGCCATGATATCCACCCCCCCTAGTCATCACCCCCTCTTTTCCGCTCCCGATATATATATATATATATACACACATATATATATATATATATATATGTATATACACACATACACACAACACATATATATATATACACATATATATATATATATATATATATATATATCGTGAGCGGGGGGACGGGGCACCCATAAATACCGTGTTACTCCACGGCCCTCTCCTGGGGGCTGCGGGGTCCGGCCAGACTCTCGGGGCGAACCCGGCGTTGGCGACGAAGGCCTCCCGGGAGGCCCAAAATGGGGCAAGCGAAGGAAGGGTGCAAGTGTCCCTGGCACCGCGTGGCCCCGCACCGCGGGTATACGCCAGAGTGGGGGGCTGCCATGGCCTTCCAGGGGGGCTCAAAGACGTCGACGTCCAACTTCCAGTCGAGGTTTTATACACCATCCAGATCGGTCTATATTTAGGTCGGGCATGTCCTCCTACAGGGGGGGTTTGGACGACAAATAATCAACTAATACTCAAACAAACTCAAAACATCGCCCCCAGACCATTTCTCAACTCTTTCGGAACGCTCCTCCTGTAAGAGGACGTGCCCAACCTCGGCCCATCTGGGTCCGGAGGGCTCTTCTTTCCTGCAGCACGCTGGAAGGCCGCTGTGGCCGAGGCCCCCTCGCGCGCGACGCCCCGAAGACCCCCCCCCCGTGCGCGCCGCCTGCCGGGCAGCCCCCGCGCGGCGCCGCGCCCGCCTCCCGCGCGGGCGCGGCCGGCCTCGGCGGGTAGTACGAGCGCCCGGGGGCAGCCCCGCCGGCCGCGCCGGGGGGCAAGCCGCCCGGCGGCGCGGCGCCCATGGCGGGCTCGCGGTCGGGCGGGCGCGCATCGCGCCTCGCCGCCGCGCCTGCCGCGGCGGCCTCGCGGGCCGGAGCGGCCCGCACGGGAGGGAGCGGGGGGCGGAGCAGGAGGCGTCACGCCCGCCTCGGCAGAGGAGGAGGAGGAGGAGGAGAAGGAGGAGGGAAAGGAGGAGGGAGAGGAGGGACGGGGGGGGAGACAGTGGGTGTTCAGAAATTGTCACACGTGTTCTGCGGCGTTCGAACGCTTCGGGGCGGAAGGAAGGGGGGAGGAGGAGGGAGAGGGAGAAAGGAGGAAGGGGGGGGGAGGCAGAAGGGAGGGGGAAGGGAGGAGGAGAGCACTGAAAGCAATGCAAACGCCACGCGAAACCAGTGCAAACGCAAAGATACGCAGATGAACACGCACACACACACACACACACACACAACACGCACACGCACACGCACACACACACACACACAACGCACAACGCACAAGCAACACAACAAACTTGCTTCTCGGCAGCGCCAGCGAACGCAGGCGCGGGGGTCGGCGCCAGCGGGGCGCACCGGGCGCGGGGCGCTGAGACTGGTTGAGAAGCAGGACGACAGCTGCTGCAGCAGCAACGCACACGCAACGAAAGAAGGCAATGCGAGAGTAATGTGAATGAGAAAAGCAACGCAACGCAAAATAAGGCCCCCAGCACTGCAACGCCATGCAATGGACAACCCAAACGATACCCGTGCAAAACAAACGCGAACTGATGCAAAACCACTGCCAAGGCAATGCCAAGGCTATGCGTATCAACGCAACTCAATGAACATCAGTGCAACATGAAAGTCATGAGAAGACACTGATGAGGCAAGGCACTGCCATTTAGACACATTAAAACAGCATTGCTACAACACCACGCGGAACGACACAATATGTGATATGCAATGGTGTGATCTGCATCCCGCGCCCTATTCGCTAGGCATTTGTGTGCCCTTTGACTATTAAGGCTCACTATGCTACGACGTACGAATTACACACATACGTGATGATGTGATGTACAATGCGATACCGTGCAACAAATGCTGCATGCGACGCTGTGCAACGGGATGTCGCTATGCGTTCATACGAAAACATGTGCTGGTATGTGATGAAGACTCGTAAGGCCAACGTTCTCGTTGGGATTCGCATTTGTTTCCGTGATACCCCGCAAGTCTTCCTCAGTGGCCCAAAGGAGTTCGTCAGGAATCGTACAAGTCCCTCGAAAGATTCCAACAAATGTCGCCCACTTCCTCAACGTGCCCTCACGAAGATGTGTAACTTCTGTGTGGGGGACACAAGTTTACCCGCGTGGTCAAAACAGCGTTCGGGACTTTTACAATGTTTCTCAAGGGTCAAGAGAACCCCACAGGAACCAAACAAATTTCCTCTAGAATGCTTGAACGCTCTTCAAGCATGACTCAGATGTTCATTGGCACTTTGAAGAATTCCACATGTACAGGCAGATTTCTTCATCGACAATAACCTTGCCATTCCAATCGGGAAACCACAGAAACATCTCAGCAGTGAAAGGCGGTCCAACAGCGAACACAACAAACAGCTTCCTAATCCACCTAGGGTCCTAAGGACACCTAAAGGCTCCGATTGTTCCCATCCATACCAACTACGGCTTCCTACGGATGTCAGGATTCCGTCAGCATGAGGAAACATGGGGATGCCCAAAAGATCACCTCAGGGCGCCCTGAACAATCTGACCTGTTTCCTGACGAGTCCAAAGGCCTTCCCGAGTAATCTGAAAACAGACTTCAAAGAGAGAAAGTTCTGGAGACTGCCCTGCGGGAGTCTCAGGAATCCCCGAATTATGTTGCTCCCATCGTACTTAAGGACTACATCCCAGAAATTCGCCGGCCCACCGGGCCAGACGCGCGCTAAGATCTCTCTAGTTCGCGCGCGCGGGGAGGCTTCTGGGGGCTCCCGGACGAAAAGTACCCCGACCAGGTCCCACCAAGCTCGGCTCAGAAATGGTTTTCCTCCTCGGCGCTGCCTTCCAGGCCTCCCAGAGCGCTCCTGGAACGCGCCAAGAAGGCTCCGAGACGCCCCCTGAAGGGCCCAAGGAACCCCGACTCGCCGAAAGATCACTCGAAGACGCCCATGATGGTCTCCAGACGGCCCTAGACGCCGCCGAGAAGTTCCAAGAGAGCCTCAAGAGGCCATCCAAGGGGAGTGCGTTAAATTCCGGGTTTCAAACTTTGAAAGTTTGAAAGTCTGAGAGGGGAACAGAAGAAAGGAATTAAAAAAAAACGCACACGAATAATGTAGAGCTTGAAAGTTTCAGAGGTTGAGTGTAAGGCCACCTCTGCACTGCGGTTGTACAACGGCCAACGCACG
The DNA here is from genome assembly GCA_963575745.1 of Prorocentrum cordatum. Classification (NCBI taxonomy): domain Eukaryota; class Dinophyceae; order Prorocentrales; family Prorocentraceae; genus Prorocentrum; species Prorocentrum cordatum. The sequence continues at coordinate 101,639 of CAUYUJ010001351.1, forward strand.
AGGAGAGTAGAACAGTCGAGAAAATGGCAGCCTCATGTCGGTTATCCCTCCCCTGGCGCTCCCACCCCCCGCTCTTCGCATACCCATGCGCCGCGTGCTCGAGCAGCAGGTGGACGCGAAGATGGCACAACATCGAAAGTGGAGCTTGCAACTAAACTATTAGATCATGAAACAACTTGGACCCGCGCATTCGTTATGAAACTGATCTCTCTACTGAACAAAGGACCGCGTGACAGAGCTGAAGGTGACCTGAAATATTGCAAACTACAGCCCTCAAAGCTCTCAAAGAAACCGAGGGGGCCAGAAAGCAAGATGCGCACCCCCGGGCGGACACCTCCTCCTCCTCCTCCTCCTCCTCCTCCTCCTCCTCCTTCTTGTCCCCGCCATCCTCCGTCACCAGCCTCCTCCTCCTGCGCCTCCTCCTCGTTCTTCTCATGGGGCGTCCCCGGGGTGGAACAGAAAAACGGAAAGCAAGATGCGCAACTTCGGGCTGTCACCTACTGCTCACCCTGCTCCTCCTGTTTTCGCCCTTCTCTTCATCGGGGCTGTGGTGGGGAAAAAAGAGGAGCAAGATGCGCGCTGAAATCCTCCTTCCCTCGTAGTCTTCCTCCCCGTCCTCATGTGCCCCTCTTCCACCTCACCCCTCTCCTCCTCCTCCTC
>CAUYUJ010001352.1:5000-57500 GCA_963575745.1 Prorocentrum cordatum
TACTACTACTACTACTACTCCTTTTGCTACTACTACTATACGACGACTTTACTTCTACTACGACTACTACTACAATACTACTACATACTTTACGACTACTACTACTACTACTACGACGGATACTTTACTACGGCTACTAACTACTACTACTTTACTATACTACTCTTACTACTACTTACTACTATACTTACTCTACTACTTACTATACTACTACTAACTACTACTACTTACACTGACTACTACTACTATTACTACTACTTATACTACTACTACTTCCTATTACTACTACTACTACTACTACTACTAAGCTACTACTACTACCTACTACTTTACTACTACTACGACTTACTACTAACTACTACAACTATTACTACTATACGGATACTACTACTGCTGCTACCACGCCGACGTCGACTACGACGACGACGACTTCGACTGGAATAGTACGGACGTGCACTACAAACTTACACGAACAGGACTGGAATTATTTTATCACGTAGGGTAGTCCATGGGGTGGTACCCGCCAGTAGAAATAGCCACACAAGAAAAGTCAGCGCGGCGAACAATACTCAGAAAGTAATTCGGCCGCCGACCCCCGCAACGAATTGCCAGGACAGAGCTTTAGAGGGGGAGGGGGGCCTGCAGCACAGAAGACCTCCTGCTGCTACGCTCGTTCTGTTTGCTCCTGGTCATTCCGCCGATTGGAGCAGGGGCGCGTTCGCTACCTTTGTCCGAGTCACCCCTCTTGGCCCCTCCCCCGCTCGACTCTTCGCACCCGTCGTTGGTCTTCGCAGATTTTCAGCGGTCATCGATCTTCTTCGATGGCCGCCGGTAGCCCTCGATCGTCGTCGGTTTTCGTCGGTCGTCGTTGTCGTCGGTCGTCGATTTCGGGTCGGAGAGGGGGGTGGGGTCAGGCTGCCGCGACCACGACGAGGCGGCGGGCGCGGCGCCCTTCGGGTGCGGAAGTGGCGGTGCCGCCGGCGAGGAGGGGGCGGGGCGGCTGCACGCAGGGGTTGCCTTGCGCGGGGGAGGCTCCGGGTGCGCGGAGTGCGGGGGGCCGCGTCGGGCGACAGGGGGGCAGCAAAGAGGGGGCTGGTGACCAAGGCGGGGATGTCCTGATTTGGGCCACGATATCTCCCCAGATGCTTCACGGCGCCTCTTCTGATCTTCTTGTTTCAGTAAGGTCCCCAGTCCCCTGTTGGGCCGAGCACGTGCCTCGGGCCGTGGTTTGCGAACCCCCTTCTTTGGCCGCTCCCAACACAGCAGGGGGCGGATCGGAGGAAGCTCGACGTTTTTGTCACGCCTTGGTAGGTTGCCAGAGGCTTTCCAGCTTCGGGATGATTTCCACAGCAGCCGTGCCTCGCCGAGAGCGCTCTGGGGCTGCTCGAATCGTCCCGGACGGCCGCCAGTGGCCCGAGTTGTGATTCGAAAGCCACACGACGAGGGTCATTCGATTCGGACGGAAGTGGGGGCGATTGGGAAAGGGGAGGGGGTCATTCGGTTCGGACGGAAGGGGGGGCGATTGGGAAAGGGGAGGTTACGAAATCTGCCACACGCAGCTGGTTTCGGCCCCGCCTCCGGGCGCCTTCCCTCGACGCCGGGTGGCGCCACGAGAATCAGCTACGTGAGCTGATTCGCTAATCCCTCCGTCTCTTAATGCCCCCTTTTGTGTGGGAGGCCAAACCCAAGCCCGCAGGCCACCACTGCCCAGGGCATGCCGTGCAGCAAAGGTCACTCGTGCCCAGGGTCAGTGTTGCATATGGGCGAACGGGCAGCGCTGCCGACGATCGATGACTAGCGCGGCCGACGACCGGCGACGAACGTCGTCGACGATCGACGACGAGCGCTGCTGGCAATCGACGACGAGCGTTGCCGACCATCGACGGCGAGCGCTGTCGACGATCGACGACGGTCGATGATAAACGGCGAAGATTTGCGACGACGATCGTCGACGACGTTCGGTGACGACGACGATCGACCACGAGCGCTGTCGACGACGTTCGGCGACGACCGTCGACGATCGACAATGACGACGACGACGACGTCGACGACGACGACGACGACGACGACGACGACGACGGCAACGACGACGACGACGACGAGGAGGACGACGATCGACGCTGCCGACGATCGACGACGGCGACGACGAAGAACGACGACGGCGATCGACGATTGGCCACGGCGGTGACGAAGAAGGTCGGCGGCAGTCCCGAGGAGTGGGGAGGATTAATGGGGGTCAGGAGGAGGCTGCAGGCTGAAGGAATCAAAGAGCGACTGCTCTTCCGCTGGGCTTTAATGCGGCGACCCAAAGAGGAACACGCGGGTGTTGAGAAGACACACGTCTACTTTGCAAAACGGGCATTTCTCTTGAGACATCCCCACAATCTGGGCGCGAACGGACCAGTGAAACACCGCTGCTCGACATGGGTGGCTCAAATGCCATGCCTGATGAGTATGATGATGTAAGTCTACGTAGATGTAGGGTCGGGTGTGAGTGAATATGGTTGAGTGAGAATGAGTCTGAGCGTGAGTGAGCCTGAGTGTGATTGAGTCTGCGCCTGATTGGTCTTGGCATGGGTGCGTCTGGGCATAAACTGGTCAGAGTACGAGAAATTCTGAAGTATGAGTGAGTGTGTGTGTGTGTGTGTGTGTCAGTGGATCTGAGCGTGAATGTCACACGAAGAGAGCGCGAGGCCCCGTCCACAGTTTCGTGGCTCGCCACTCCGCTGGGAACCTCCAGGGGCCTGCGAGAGCGACGACGCTTGCACGCCCGGCGGCACCGAGGGACGGCGAGGTGCCATTCTAGGATTTGCTTAGCTCACCGCTCCGCTGGACTTCCCAGGCTCCATGGACGCAACGAAATGGCAACAGCTGCTGCGCCTGGCAGCACCTGCGGAGAGGAAAGCGAGGAGGAACACGAAGGGAGGCTGGAGAAAGGAGGAGGGAAGGAGCGGCACAGCGCTGTAGTTTCGAGTCGAAACGAGGAGCCAACACGGAGGGGATTGAGATTATGATAGGTATAGTCATGCACCTCGTGTGGAGAGAAAAAGGGGAGAAGGAAATTTAAGGATCGCAGCCTGGTCAGCAAGCAGTCTCTCGAGCGGATGCCCCGCGGGAGGGCAACTGGTCGGCCGACGAGCTGCAGTGGTGCTGTACCCACAGAGGCCGATGGGGGGGAGAGCGGCACAGACTTGGGGCTGCCGCGAACGTCACTCTCGGGAGGAGGAGGAGGAGGAGGAGGAGGAGTAGGAGGAGGAGGGAGTGGAGGGAGGAGGTAGGAGGAGGAGGACGGAGGACGAGGTCGAGGACGAGGACGGGCGGAGGACGAGGACGACAGGACGAGGACGAGGACGAGGCGAGGGGGAGGAGGAGGGGAGGAGGAGGAGGAGGAGGAGGAGGAGGAGGAGGGAGGAGGAGGAGGAGGAGGAGTGAGAGGAGGAGGGAGGAGGAGGGAGGAGGGAGGAGGAGGAGGAGGAGGAGGAGGAGGAGGAGGAGGAGGCCGTAGCCATTTTGGCTCAAGTCTCACGGAGCTAACCTCCCGTGGGTCCCGACTCCAGAGGCTCGAGGCTGAGGTGGAAGGGCAGCCCCTTCCCGAGGCCTGGCTGCCTCAGCCTAGCACTTGGTGAGCTCCTGGCGGAGCAAAGTTTTCGACCCCCGGCGCACCGAGGGAGTTTCCCAGCTTCCAGGGGATCGGGGATGGTCCAGAATGGCGGAGGGGAACCCGCAGTCTTGCCAGGGCCGAAGGAGCCCATGTGGGGTTGCGCGTGTGGAAGAAGCAGCAATTGGGCGAGCAGAATCTGGTGTGTGTGTGTGCGGGGCGTCGGCACCTCGCTCGATCACAGACCGTGCTCGTCAGAATGCGAAGAAGTTTCAGAATGAGCGAGGGCCGAAGCCTGGGCCTCACCCCGCGCCAGGAGGGGTCTGGGCTAAGCAGCTCGAGAGTACGAACAAGTCGATTGCGAAGCTTGCCAACTCTGTCCAGCTCCTGCTCAAGGCACAGCCTGCAGTGGGGGGGCCGCCTGCGAAGGGGGCCACGGGCGGCGGCGGGGCATGCCAGGATGGAGGTGGGGCCAGCGCCAACCAGGCCGACAAGCTGCGCGAGAGGATCGAGAGGATCGCGATGCTTGGCAGGATGGCGAAGGAGCTGGACCCAGACGCGGACAAGGATGAGATCGAGCGCCTGCGGCAGAAGCAGGCGGCGGCGCAGAAGGAGCTCCAGGGCTCCAAGCCCGCGCTCACCCAGCACACCATCGCGGGGCACAAGCTGGCGGAGCTCGAGGCCAAGCAGGGCGTGCTGGAGCAGAAGTTGGAGGCGCATCGCAAAGCCATCGACGAGGCTCGCGAAGTGGAGAAGCTCATGCAAGCACAGGTGGGCGAGCTCAAGGCAAAGGTGGAGGAGGCCCGCAAAGAGCTGGTCAAGACCATGCCCGTCGGCACCTCCACCTGGGACGTCGATCAGCTGGACAAGACCGAGCTCGAGAAGCAGCCTGAGGTCAAGGCAATGCTCGAGTCCGAGACGTGGAAGAAGTTCCTGGACATGCTCAAGACCAGTGGCGTGGCTCCGCCAGGCCCAGTGGCTGAGCATCCTCCTCCTGCTGCACCTGGTGATGAGTGTTCAGGGAGGGACAAGCCTGCGCCAGACCTGCATGAAGACATGGACCTGGACGAGCTTGACCAGCTCTGGGAAAAGGCGGCAGGAGAGAAGCGAGTGTTCCTGGACGGCCTGGCCAGCTTCAACCTCAAGCGGCAAAAGCGCGGGTAGCAAGGCGCAGGTCATGCTCGACCTGCTTGAGGCGCTGGAGGCGGTGGACAGGCTGGGCGGCGGCGGTTTCCCCCAGGCGGCCCCTCTGGTCCCACCCAGCCCCGAGGGAGGCGTTGAAACGGGTGAGGCGAGGCCGCCAGGGGACAAGGAGTGGGTCTTCATCCCAGTGGGGGGCCCCTCCGAACCTGCCCGCCTCCCGCTCCCCGACGCACGAGCAGCCAGGGGCCGCTCGGGCGAGAGCGGGGGTCGCGGGGCAGGGAGAGGCGTGGCCCCAGCGGGGCAAGGCGAAGTCGGATAAGTTCGAGTTCTACTTTGCCAACATTACCAGCCTGGGCCTGAAAGGGTGGGATTTCACCAAGGAGGCCGAAGAATCCAGAGTCGCCAAGACGAGGGACCTTGGCACGATGGGCTTTGTCGAGCATCACCTGTCGGGAGCACGACTGACCCAGGCATCGAAGAAGCTCAGGAAGCACGGCTGGGGCGGAGCCTCCGTCCCAGCAACTTCGACGATCAACGGAGGGAAGCAGGGACATGGTGGAGTGCTACTGCAGTCCCGAGTTGGATTGCAGAGTTGGCCAGTCACAGACAGCCACAAGCGTCTCCACCAACGCCCTGAGCACGTGGGGGACAAGACGCAGTGGACAGGCCAGTTCGTGAGATTCGAAGGAGGCATAGAGATGTTGTTCGTGGCAGCTTATTTCGTTGTGGACGTCGGCCTGGCAGATTGCAACCTTGTCATGATGGATGAGATCGCTAGCCTGGTCACGGCCTCTGACAGGCCATTCGTCCTCCTGGGCGACTGGAACATGACGCTGGATGAGATTGGCCCCGCTGGTTGGGACACCTACTTGAGAGGGAAGTGGATCACGCCAGGGGATCACCCAGCAGGTGGGCGCCTCATTGACTACATGATGACATCGGAGGACTTGGTTGGGGCGCTCACGCTGGAGTGGGACATGGACGGGCCATGGGCGGCCCCTCACTTCGGCATGACCGCAAAGTTGGACAAGCAAGCGCCCAGGTACCAGTACCGCATCCCGCTGGCGCCAGCAGCGATCACGGTTGGCAAGAGGGGACCTGACAAGCCATGGGCCGAGCACGTGGAGGCGATCCAGCAGTGTAAGTGCGAGGCCCTGGAGGACGAGAGGTACCAGAACCTGCCCAGGGGCAAACGCGAGGTGTCAGCAGCATACATGGAGTTCGCGCTCGCTGCTGAGCACCTGCTGGCCCAGAGGGACGTCACGGTTGACTGCCAGAGAGCTGCCACACGCCGTGGCCTCCTGACCGAGACGAAGATTGTGAACGTGGTGGAGCCGAGGCCGCCTGGCTGGATGAAGAGCTCGGAAGGCCTTGCGAGGTGGATGGCACTCGAGGCCCGTTTCAAAGAAGCGCAGGCGGTCCTTGGCAAGAGGAGGGCCTTCCTGGTAGACCGTGCCTGGGAGAGCATGCTCAAGCAGGCCAGACGCTGCCAGGGCGTGGAATCCACAAAGACAGACGAGCACAGCCAGGCTGTGCTCACGCAGATTGTTGCACTCGATGCGCTGCCTGTTGCCACTGCTGCTACTCTGGAGGGAGTGGGGGTGGAGTTGGGTAGGGCGGTGAGGGGGATCGAGCGCAAGCAAAGTCGAGGCCACTCCAACGGATTTAAGGAGTGGGTCATTTCCAGTTTGCGAGTTGGGGCAGGCACCCTACACCGATGGACCAAGTCGTGGGGCAAAGAGGACCCCAGGCTGGCCCAAGAGTTTGACAGTTGCCATCGCGTCATCAGAGAACCGCTCAAGATTGTTGAGGCGAAAGCTGAGCATTGGACTAGGCACTGGTGCCCGAAGGACCCCGAAGGCCGCCCTAGAGGGAGACCTCAAGAGGAGCCTTGGTGGCCCGAGTTTAGGCAGCTCGCGCAGGCAGATTTTGCTGAGGCCGCCCCCCTCACCAGTGAAAAGCTCGGGGCTGGCCTCAAGGCTTTTAGGCACAGCATAGGCATGGGCCTCGACTGCCAGAACCCCAGATGGTGGGCCCAAGTCCCCGAAGAAGGCCAGCAGCAGCTGCTGCAGGTTTTGCAGAGTGTAGAGCAGTGTCTAGAATGGCCTGTGCAAGTAGAAGACAATGTGGTCCAATTGAATTACAAGTCAGAGACAGCTGACCGCCCCATAACCCTGACCCAGGCCTTATATAGGACCTGGCCGGTGCTGCGCAGAGGGGAAGTCGCCAGGTGGGCCGAGGAGGGGGTCGAGTTTTGGGACCGGGCGGTGCGAGGGGGTTCCCCACTCAGAGCGGCCCTCTTGCGTCAGCTCCGTCTGGAAGTTGCCAGTGGCCAGGGTTTTTCCTGGTTGGAGATCCTCTGGGACCTGGAAAAGTTTTACGGTCATCTCCAGTGTGGTGAAATCTTCAGGCTGGCCAAAATCGCGGGGTACCCCATGGGGCCATTCTTTTTGGCCATGCAGATCCACTTTAGTCCTCGGAGGTTGAGGGCCGAAGGGGGCCTGAGTAAGACCATCATCCCGTTTAACGGTCTGCTGGCTGGCTGCAACCAGTCGGTAGACATCTCGAGAGTTTCACTGTGGGAGATCCTACATGAGCTGCATGCGAAGTATAGGCCGCTGCAATTGGACACCTGGGTAGATGATATGTCCCAACGCGTGTTCGGGCACAGCCGTCTCGTCCAGGAGAGATCAGTACAGGTGGCCTCTTCACTTGTTGCGAAATGTTATGCCAGCGGCCTAGTTAATTCATGTAAAAGCACCATCGTTTCAAACCCGCCAGAGCTAGGAGAAAGAGTTGCTGAGGCCCTCAGAGCCAAGGGAATTAAGCTCCAGACCTCGCAGCGAGTCAAAGATCTGGGGGTGGACGGGTCGTCGACTCGTCGTTCGGTCGGCACGACGAAAAAAAGACTCTCGGCTGCTAGAGGCAGGGGCAACATGATTGCCCAAGTTGCAAAGTCAAACCCGCATGCCGCTAGGTTAGGTAAAACAGGTTTCCTCCCACAGGCCACGGGGCTTTGAAGGCATGGGGTTGGCACCGTCCACCCTCCAGAAGCTCCGTTCCCAGGTGTCTGGGCTCACGGGGGCAAGAAGGGAGGGGGGCTGTGCCACCATTGCCATACGTCTTGCTCTGTCCTCGAAGCAAGACCCGCTTGTTTTTGGCAGAATGCAGATTTTTCAGACATGGGTGGAGATGCTGCCTGCAATTGTGGGCGACGCCCGTGCACCGCTGAGCCCTGCCTGGAAAAAGTTGCGGCGTGAATTGAGTCAGGCCAAGTCCAGGTGGGGGGGATCAAAGGCCCCATGGGGGGCTGTCGTCGCCAACCTGCTGGACCTCGGCTGGGAAACTCCTGAACCCTGGCTCTGGGTCGACCCCGTGGACGGAGAGGCCTTTGATCTACTGGAGGGAGACACCGATCGTATCCTCGAGCTTGCCTTGGAATGTGCAGTCGAGGCTAAGCCATGGCAGATGGCCAGCCAGCATTATCACGGTGGGGGGCGGAGCGGGGGGTGGACCCCACGGTTGCGTTCAGGCACCTCAGCAGGCTCAAGAGCCGCCAAGAATATGATAAAGCTGCTGTGCTCCAGATGGTTTGCACGGGGGCCTTGTGGCCCAACTCCAGGAGGTTTGGACTGGAGGGGGGGGGGGGGGGATGCGGGGGCCGCAAGGCGGGGGGGCCCAGGGGACCAGGACCTGGACTCGGCCTCCCTCCTCCAGGCTGCAGGCGAGGCCATCATGTCGGCGGCCGATCTTCCCTCGCTCCCTCCTGCCGCTGCGGCTGCTGAGGACTCCCCCCCTGCGGATGATTTCGACCACATGTGTGACCTCGCCGCGCAAGAGGATGAGCTGTTTTGTCAGCCGTGTGGAGAGCCAGAGGACTGGGAACTTGGGAGCCCTGGCCCGCCCATTGCTGGCCCCGCCCCCAAGACCTCCGCCTGTCCCCGATGTGGAGCCTTGGAGGAGACTCTGTTTCACCAGATGTGGGACTGCCCCAAGAATGCTGACATTCCTGGAACCCATCCTGAGCTCCTGGAGGCGGCCCGTGCGGGGGTCGAGACGGCCCCAATTTTCTGGCTTCGAGGTCTCCCCCCGACGCCCTGGACCCAGGAGATAGCTGACGCTGTCACCGAGTCGCCGCCCGTGTATCCGGCTTCCCTGCAGGAGGGCCCTTGCAAGCTCGAGGGAGGGGATGTGGCTGGGTCGGACGGGTCGGGGGGGAAGTACTCGTCGGAGCCTCGCCTCCGCCGCTGCGCATGGGGTTTTAGTGTCATCAGAGACTACAGGCTCGCGGCGCGGGGGCGAGGACCCCTCCATGGTTTCAAGCAGACAGCACCTTGCTCAGAACTGCGCGGGGGGGGGGGGGGGGGGGCATACAGAAGTCCTCTGGCACACAGAGGGAGACGCAAGCCTGGCAGTAGATTCGGTGCGCGTAGTCAAGGCCTTTTGGAAGGGCCCAGGTCACCGTCACACGGCCAATCGTTTTGCTTGGAAGGAGTTCTGGCGTGCAGCGGCTGGGCGCAATGTCAGAATGATCAAGGTCCGACCCCGCGCTCGGCCAGAGGATGTTGGAGAGACCCTCTGGCTAGCGAGCGGGGCGGCGGATGCAGGTGCAGAAGAAGAAGAGAGTGCCCGCCAATGCCAGGCCCCTCCCGAGGCGATAGGACGCCCCATCGAGGCTGACCGCCTCGCCCTTCAGGTGCAGGAGCATTTGCTGGCGGTGGCCCACTCCATCTGCACGCAGGCGCGCGCGCTCCATGGGCCCTCGCCCCGTGCTGCCAGGATTGCTCAGCAGAAGGAGCGGAGGAAGGAGGCGGCGGCGGCGGCGGAGGAAGCTCGCCGCAGGTCGACCCACGCCCTTTTCCGAGACCGCCAAGGCTGGCGATGCATGATGTGCGGGGCCAGGGCGGAGGCTGGGACGGAATTGGAGTGGTTGGGGGGGAGTGCGCGGGTAGGCCCGAGTCCTTGCACCCGTCTCACCGACTCAACGTCACGAGGGGTGTGTTCTGGCGTGAAATATGCGGGAGTTGCGGGGCCCGATCTCGAGGGGGAATGGGCCCCGTTAAAGTGCAGAAGATGGCCAAGGCCTTCGACAATGTCGCATCGGGGTAGGGTGGGTGGGTGGGGGGGGGGGGGGGGGGGGGGCTTCGCTGCAATCAATGACTGGCTTGGCCGCGGGCCGCTTGCCACCAGGCTACAAAGCCTGGCCAGACGAAGCGGGGTGATTCTCCGATTCCGTCGAATCATCGGTTTTTCGAATCGTTTCGCTCGCCGTGCCTGATTAGAGGAGCTCGCGGTGGATTCCCGAAGAAGAGGAGGAGGAGGAGGAAGGCGGGAGGAGGTGCAGAGCGGAGAGGAGGGAGGAGGTGGATGAAGGAAGGAGAGGAAGGAGGAGGAGGGATAGGTGAGTGGAGTGGAGGAGGAGGGAGGGGGGGGAGAGGAGGTGGAGGAGGAGGAGGAGGAGGAGGAGGTAGGTGGAGGAGGGGAGGGGGGGGATGGAGGAGGAGGAGGAGGAGGAGGAGGAGGAGGAGTATGAGGTGGAGGGTAGAAGGATGAGGAGGTGGGGGGGGGGGGAGAGGGGAAGGAGGAGGAGAGGGGAGGGGGAGGGGGTGGGGATGGGAGGGGGAGGGGTGAGGGATGAGTGGAGAAAGAGGAAAGGAAGAGAAGAAAAAAAAAAGAGACGAAGACAACAAGACAAAGAAGAAGAAATAAGAAAAAGAAGAAAGAAGAGGGGGAGAGGAGGAGGTAGGAGAGGAGGAGAGGAGGAGGGAATGAGGAATGGAGAGGAGGAGATGAGGAGAGGAAGAGGAGAGGAGATGAGAGGGAGGAGAGGAAGAGGAGAAGGGAGTGGAAGAGAGAGGAGAGGAGAGGAGAGGAGAAGAGTGAGAAGGAGAGGAAAGGAATGAGTGGAAGAGGAGGAGGAGGAGGAGGAGGAGGAGGAGAAGGAGGGGCTGGCTTGATTTAGGGCGGATTTAGGTTGAGTCGGTTGAGTGTTTTTGTGTTTTGATGCCGACGACGATTGTAATGATGGTGATTATCAAATCGTGGTGCTGATGGTGGTGGCGATGGTGATGGTGATGATGGTGGTGCTCACCACATCCAGAATCACCATCATCACCATCACCATCATCACCATCACAACCGCCCTCACCATACCATCATCACCATCCCCATCACCATCATCATCATCATCATCATCATCATCATCATAATTATCATCATCATCACCATCCATACCATCAGCATCGCCATCACCATCACCATCGTCACCATTGTGGTCCGTAGGACTTGGCTCAAGGTAATGTCGTCGTCCGCTCCTGCGGTTTCCCCGAAGCCTCCTTCGGTTTCCCCGAGCCCTGCGGCCTCCCCGAGCCCTGCGGCCTCGTCCTCTCCTTTGGTTTCCCCGAGCCTTGCTTCGTCGAGAGCGCCCTCGGCGGCTTCTTCGACAGCGGCCTCGGCGGTTTCTTCGAGAGCGGCATCCTCGAGCCGTGCGGCCTCGTCGAGAGCGGCCCCGTCGAGCCGCGCGGCCTCGGCGGCCTCGTCGAGGGCAGCTTCGCCAAGCCGTGGCAGCTGCAACAGCTCGGACGCCGATGCGGACGTAGGGTCCGACGCCGACGGCGCCGACGGAGTTGCCGACGCAGCGGGCTCCGAAGAGGACAGCGGCTCCAACAGCGGCTCCGACAGCGGCTCCGAAGAGGACAGCGGCTCCAGCAGCGAGGCAGCCGCGGCTGCAAGAGCGAAGGCGAAGGCCGCCCCGAGCAAAGTAATCGAGAAGTTCCCGTCTTCGTTGCCCATGACCCTGGAGGAGCACGTCGCCAGCCACGACTACCCAAAGCACGTCTCCACCTGCGGCGCTTGCAAATTTTGGAAGGACAAGGAGAAGTGGGGCGCCTCGATGTCTGCGACGAATCCAGTAACACTGAAGAGTGAAACTTGGATAGGCTGCGTAGGTGGTAGATTTGCAGTCTGCTTGTTCTGCTCGGCGTTCAAGGGCGCTCGCTGCTATTCCACCATAGGCCAGGGATCCGCGAGTTTCCAACGCAAGGAAAACCTCGCGCGCCATGCACAGCGCGAGGGGCACCAGGCAGCAGAAGCGGCGTGGAAAGAGCGGATTCGAGCGGAAGGTGCGCACCAGGGTCTCCCCGTGTCTGTGTTCCCCACAACGGCTGCATCAGCTGCAGCAGCTGCAACAGCCGTGGCGCCTGCGCCCGCCGTCGTCCGCACCGCCGACCAGCGCCCTGGTTGCCGCGCAGCGGTCGCCACCCGTGCAATGTTGGAGACAACCGGTTCCTTCAGTAGTTTCGACGTGTGGCGGGATGCGTTCGTTGGGGGCGACCGCCAAGTTTTGGAGTCTAGTCGGCAGCGCCGAAGGCGGGTGACCACCATGCCTCAGCACGAGAAGATCATCACGCAGAGGATCCTCAAACATAGTGTTGTTTTTCGTATGGCTGCGGACGGCCTCGACCGCACGTACCAGGTCGAAATTGGCACCGTGCTGCGGTCGATCCCGAAGGCTTTGGACTTCCTCCCAAGCTACGGTCTCAAGGTAGGCTGGCTGGAACAGCTGTGCCCCAGAGGGCCCTGGATCGTGGATCGGGTGATCGGGATGCGGGAGTTCCCGCGGGGCATGGACTGCGACGGCGAGGCTTCCACGCTGGAGGAGTGCGTCCGTCGCGCGTGCCGGACGGCAGGCGGGAAGCTGGACGGGGACTTGCACAGGCATGTGCGACAGGAGACTCGGGCATGGTGCAGCGATGGGGCGGATCTAAGTGCACCCCTGGCTGCAGCAGCTACGTTCCCTGGGTTGGCGTTTCACGCGTGGGACGAGTCCCACTCGCCCCAGAAGGTTCTGGCCAATTCGATGAAAGGAGACAGCGAAATAACGACCACGGACGAGCTGCTGGCAACGGGTAAGAAGCCGCCAAGTCTGGCGAAGTTCCCGACTACCTCCACCGTGTTCCGCAACACACTCGGGGAGCAGCAGCTGGCGGAAGACGGCGCTGCGTTCGTCAAAAACTTCGGCTGGGCCCACCAGCGTTTCAACAGTCGGGCGAGGCCTTCAGCACGGGAAAGTCGGCGTTGGGAAGTCATTTTCGAGGCGCTCGGAGTGGAGTCCCAGGGGAAGGACAAAGATCGGCACATTCTCGCCCGACAGATTCTGGAAGGGCTCGGGGGCGAGAACAGTTCGCGCCTGCTCCTGGGGGGTTGCTGGCCGACTTGAGCGCGGAGCACTACTCCTGGGTCGCCACCGGAGACAAGAGCAACCCCGACGCTGCCAGCGTTCAATCCAGGGCCGCCGCCTTCCTCTCCAAGCTGGATACATTGTTCGTCCAGGGGAATATTCTGGCCATCCCCAACACGTTTACTGGCGTCACCCTCAGGTTTCTGAAAGCCACGAAGCGGTTCGCGCGCGGCACTGGGGCCCAGACCGTTGGCATCGGCGATTGGAGCACGGGGCCCCGAGCCCGCGAAGCCGTCCACGCGGCTCTTCGACGAGCGCAGGGGATCGTGGCCAATGTGAAGGCGAACATGAAGTTATATCGGCCAGAGCATTCTTGGTTGCACGCCTTTACAGCCTTTCGCTTGCCTTCCCCCCTGTCCCTGTCTGCAACAGAGCATGCAACAGAAGCCGAGGCCTGTTTGAAGCGCATCTGCCAGGCGGCAGACCTCCCCGAGCAGAAGGCAATCTCCCAGCTGCGGCAAATGTTGCTGCGTGCCGAGGTGCATCATCGAGACGGGGGCACCACGCGGCAGGCTTGGGGCCGCGCTGCGGTGGAGTGGCCCGAGCTCCCCAGCGGCCGTCGCCACGTGGAGCTCTTCCTTGTATGGAAAACGAGCACGGGCAACGTGGAGAGGCGATTCCGCCGTTTCTCGGAGGTGCATTGCCCCGAGAGGGCGCGGCTCCTCGACGTGTCCGTCGAGGTGTGCACGCTCGTGGACCAGGCGCCCTCCAGCAGGTTGCTGCGCGCGTGGCTGGACGACAACGAGAGCTCTGCCGCCAGTCGTTGGTACAGGCATGTGCTCAAGCTACATGAGGTCGCGCAGGGGAAGATCGTGCCGCTGAGGAGGGCCGAGAGGCGCGACGCGGGAAGCGCGCGGGAGCCTGGGGCAGCACGTCGGACAGAGGTAGACTTCGGGCGCAGGCGAGCAGCTGCCGTCGACGCCATGGCGGCCGCTTCCCCGAGCAAGCGCGCCCGCCTTCTCGCGGAGGGCGCCCCCGATCTCGCTGCGCTGGCTCAGGAGGCGGCCCAGGCGAGCGGCGCAGATCCAGTCGGGCCCGCTGCAAAAGTCGTCGCCGCCGTCGCCAAGCGGGAGGCCAAGATCCGAGAGCGCAATCTCGGAGGGGCGAAGGCCGCCGCCAAGGCCAGGAGTACCCGAGAGAAGAAAGTCTTGCGCAGTGCCAGGCCAGCTGCGGGCCGCGACGCTTACTTGCTGCCCCCCCCGCGCCCCGCTGGGCCCATGCTGGCTCGCATGGTAGATGTGGGCGCTCGCAACAAGGCGCAGCGCTTGCGTTTCAAGGTGTTTCAGGACCCGGTGGACTTCCTGGACTATCTTGCCCGTCATACGGCCCAGGGGAAGAAGGGGAACGTAGTCTTGGCGCCGACAGCTGACACCGACTATTGCATCGCCGCCCAGATTGTAGCAGCGTTCACGGGAGCTTTTTTTTTTTGTGACAACGCCGACTGACTTTGCACGGGAGGATTCTCCATAAGGCATCCAGTACACGGAGAAGCTTCGGAACTCGAGCAAGAGCTTCCACGTGGCTGTAACAGAGGCCCTCGCGGAAGACCTGCCTACACTGCCCCGCGTTTTGCGAGCGCTTGCCCAGACGCCGAGTGGGTGTGTGATCTATTACAAGAGCCCCAGGAAGCTCTGCAAGTTCTTCAAGAAGCAGGCCAATCCCCGCCTGGCGCAGCGAATTTGCGTGCTGCGCCGCTCGGGAGAAGAAGCGGGCGTCGACAGAGCCGTCAAACAGCTCTACAACAGCCCGAGGAACTGGGTTCTGCGTTTCGACACGACGGTTGAAGCACTGTGCCCGGGCACCAAGGCTGTGACAGCGCGAGTAAGTAGCGCGTCCCATAGATTGCGATCGTGCCAGTTTTGTTGAAAAAGAGCGCCGCCCAACGTCGTCCGACCTTACCTCCCCTGCGCCCCTCAGTGGGCGCCGCTGCCGCGGGCGGCGCTGCCCGCCGCTGGGGGCCTGAAGGTCGCCGAGGGGGGGGGGGGGGGGCTGCGGTTGCCCGTGGCGGCGGTTGTCGGCGGCGAGGGTGGGAGGGTGGGGGTGGGAAGCATCGGGCGCCCAGGGCCGCCCTCAGGAGGAGGGGGACGAGGGGGGTGATGGGGCTGAAGGAGGAGGGGGGAGCAGGACGAGGCAGGAGTAGCGACGAGGCCGTCTTCCACCGCACTTGTCCAGCCCAGCCCCCAGTCCACCTACGTGTTCGCGTGCATGCGAGCGATCCCCATCGAAACCTCCAGAGCGATGACCCCCCCTCTTTTGCCACAGCTGAGACAGTTCAACCTTCCCATCCCCGTCGAAACCTCTGCAGTGATCTCATCCGAAAAGTTTGGGGATCTCTCTCTCCCTCTCTCTGTCTCCCTCGTCTCCGTAGCTGTCGGCTCGACTCCCTATTCTGCCCGCGCGCCGCGCGCGCGCTAGCAATGGGCAGGGGCCAAGGACAAGGGCTTCGACGCGCCGCTAGGGCAAGGCAAAGGCGCCAGTCAGACCAACCAAATCTGGCTAGCTGCAGTACCCCCCGCCCCCCCCCCCCCCCACCCTGTCGGATAAGAAGTGCCCCCATTGGGCTCTAACGTGGCAGGTTAAAGGATGTTAGAGCTGCTTTGGAGCTCTAACGTGCCATGTTAGAGCTCACCTGGAGCTCGAACATGGCATTCTAGATGATGTTAGAGCTCACAGGGAGCTCTAGCATGCCATGTTAGAGCTGCGTTGGAGCTCTAACATGCCATGTTAGAGCTCACCTGGAGCTCTAACATGGCATGCTAGATGATGCTAGAGCTCACAGGGAGCTCTAACATGGCATGTTAGAGCCCCCGGGAGCTCGAACATGCCTGTTAAGCTACCCCCTGGGTGAGCTCTAACATGGCATGTTAGAGGGTGTTAGAGCTCCATTGGAGCTCTAACATACCATGTTAGAGCTCCCATGGAGCTCTAACATGGCATGCCAGAGGATGTCAGAGCTCCCAGGGAGCTCTAACATGCCATGTTAGAGCTCCCACGCAGCTCCTACATAGCATATTAGATATCCCAGGGAGCTCTAACATAGCATGTCGGATATCCCCAGGGAGGTGTAACATATCAAGTTAGACGTCGAATTACACTACAGCTCCTCCAGTTTTGGCTAGTCTTCAGGTCGGCACCTGGGGTTACTTGCACAACCAGCGCAAAGGCTTGCGGAGCCAGAGGGAGCGGTGCGAGTTGAATATAAAGTTAGCGCGTCAGGAGGGCGAACACGATGAGGCGTTGGATCATGAGCGCCGCCTGCGCTGGGTCCAACATAAGCAGCAGCAGTTGGACAATGACGGCATGATGATCTTCGACCGTCCAGGGGTCTGGGAGGGCCAGGAGAGACCCTACGGATGCTTGGACGCGACCGCACGCAGGCAGTTGAGCGATGAGGAGATCAGGTGGAACACTGAGATGATAGACTGGGAGCGTTGGAACCCGCCAGGGGCGACTGGGATCGAAGACTGTGTACGGTACCAGTGGGATCTGCAGCGGTGGGTGAGGCAGCAGCGGCACCTGTCAAACGCCCAGAGTCGCCAGAGAGAGGCGTCGCCGCGCCAGCGCCAGTTGGCTGCAACAGCGTCAAGCGGGCGGCGAGAGGCAGCAACAGCTCGGGAGGGCGCAGGCGCTAGTGGCCCGCCGATGGCGGCGAGGAGCGGGCTCAGGCTGACGGAGCTTCCGTCGGAGGCCGACAGAACGCGGGCCCAGGCCGAGCAGTCGGGTGATCCGCACCACACGATTGTGATCTCCGACAGCGACTCCCCCCGAGAGGCTGGTGACCGTACCCGCAGAGGCAGAGAGCGCACCCGCAGCACGGCGCGGGATGCTCCTGTCACGGCACGGACACGGCCAGAAAGCCATGCACGGCGCGGGATGGGTGCTCCTCTCACATCTCCGCTTCGGCAGGAGGAGGATGATTGGAGACAAAAGACTCCGTGGGCCAAGCACGCGCCAGCGAAGAGGGTCAGTGACACGCCCGCGGAGGGCCAGCCTCTTCCGAAACGGATGCCCTCCCGCCCGCCACGGCCAATCGATTTATCGGGCAGGGTCGTGCCGCCGCCGCCGCCGCCGATGACGAGAGAGCAGCTGCGACAAGAGGCGGACCACTACAAGCCCGAGCCTGAGCGAGCGCGGCAGGAACACATGGAGGCTGAGCGGCGCCAGCTCTTATCCCAGGCTCCACGTGGGTCAGCCACACGGGCGACGACGGTTTCTGCCACCATGAAGCACAGCGAGGAGCCTATCGAGCGCGGGAAACTTCTTAAGCGGCAGGCGGAACAGACGACGAATGCCCGCATAGCTGCAAGAGCCAAGGCAGCCTTCCCACTACGTGCAAAGGTCGGTCAGACGGCGGAGCAGTCCAAAGGTTACAAGTCCATCGCCAAGTTGCCCCCCGAGGAGGCCGCAGTCGTCGAGCAGAGCAAGCCGAAGCGCCTTCCACCCTTTGTTTTGTCGTCCCCGCACGAGGCCATTCCCGCGCTCCACAAGGACTGGACGCTGGTCGAGGGCGCAGCGTCGGACCCCGGCAAGTTAGTTCTGGAATGAAAGCTGCGGGGGGAGAGGAACAATATGATGCGTGAGTACCTCTTAGCCGGCTTCCCCGTGTGGTACCCGAGCTCGGGAAACTCCATGTGGTCTCTGGCGCAGTCGCACGACTTCTGCACCTTTCACCCCGTCGAAGCTGTAACAGCGGAAGCGGGCCCTGGCTGCGTCGTGAAGGAGGCGTCCACCGTGCAGAAAGGAGACATCGTCTTCTGCCTGGTGCAACCGCAGCACCAATACTACGCGCACGCTGTGATCCAGGCAGAATGGGACTTCCACAGGCGCGAGTGCAAGTACTGGATCGGCGGCATCAGGCAGACTATCAATGGCTATTGTTTCAGGGAGCACATCTTCCGGATCCTCGTGGACGTGCAGGCGCAGTACCATGGCAACTGCTACAGTCGCCCGCACCCAAAAACGCTGTGCGACAGAGTCGCGCCCATGTATTACACGCACCCTGACGAGGCAAAGCAACTCTGTGAGCCTCGGTGGGACGAGCCCGCGTCTGGGAGCAGCTGGCAGCTTGCACAGACTGTCGCAGTGAATCGCGGGGCCTCTCCGAGCGCGCTTCTGGTAGACTGCAACAGTCGACTGCGACGCGCCAGTTCTGGTTTAGGCATTGCTTCTGTCAGCGCCAGTTTTGGCCGACCTGCACAGATGCGCCTCTCGGATGAGCCCTGCCTTCCGCTATGCAACAGATACGCGCGCAATTCGAGTTCGCGGCGCCCTCGCACACATTTCGAGTGGGGTTGTGGGCGGCTAGCATGACTAAACACCGCAAGTTCTCGAGCGCCTTTCCCGGTCTGCGAAGTGCTTCCAGTCGCGTCGGGTGGTGACTGTCTGTCAGATACCATTCGGCGCGGGTGACCTGAAGTTTGCCATACTGTAACAGTGGCACGCTTGTGCGGCCCACCGCATACGCTTTGACGCTGTGCGGACTGGGTTTGTCTTGCGGTTTTTCCTTAATGCTGAGCCGTCTGCACGACTGAGGTGTGTGTGTGTGTGTGTTTGTATATGACTAGCACACATATCAACACGAAGTACATGTATTGTGTGTGTGGTATTGTCCTCTCGTGCGTCTCATATTAGGAGCGTGCCACTCGTTCAGGGACCCTGGCATCCAGCTCGCTGGTCTCAGGTTGCCAGTTGACTTACTCAGGGGGATGGTAGTGGCGAGGGGAATGGGAAGGGGCTGGGATGGGGGCGGTTGCACGGAATCGGCAGAGTCTTTGTGGCCAGCGCTCCGCTGCAACAGCGCCTCCGTTCGGCGTGCCGCCGTTGTCGTGCTGGAGGCAGGTAATTTGTAGTTTCCCTTTCAAGCTCTCCCCAGAGGAGCGCCGCCCTCGGTCTCTCGGCGTGCAGAAGCCTGTCCACTAGGCTCCTAGCGATAGGCATGCGGGTGTGCGCCCGAGTTTCAATAGGGCCAGGCATCGTAGGAACAATTGTTTATGCAGAGAAGCGTGACGACAAAACGACGAGCTTCTCCGACTCGTCTCCTCATGCCGTCTGCTGCGCCTCCGCTTCAACAGCTCCTGCGCCTCCCCACCCCCCAGGTCCCTGGCGGCGGGCGGCGCTGCCGCGGGCGGCCGCGGCGCCCCCGCAGGCCCACGCGGGGGAACCAGGATGACGATGACGAGGAGGACGAGGCCAGGAGGGGGAGCAGGAGGAGGAGTCCAGGTGGGAGGAGGGGGGTGGAGCGCATCACGCTCTGAGCGAAGGTGCCCGCGAGAGCATCTGTTACTGGCGCGAGTGGGAATGGGCCCACGCTAGGACTCTGCGCATGTGCTGCGCATGGCTGGAACAGCGAGCGCAGGCGCCCCCATGCATCCCTGAGCTCAGAGATGGGGAGAAAGACGCCCATATTCAGATCAACTGCATTCCTTATGCAGGTTGTCTCACCCTCCAGGCCGCTAGGCGCTTGGATGCTTGGGCTGCCTGGTTCGAATTGTTCTAGCCTCTAGCCTTCGGCTTTCTGGTGCCCAGTACCTCCGTGGTCGCCGCCAGCCGGGCGCAGCAAGCGAGGAGGAAGAGGCCACCAGAGAGGGCCCTAGGGCCCTCGGGCACCACACCCAGGACCCCACGTAGCCCCGAGCACCCCGGCAGATCCGCGACAGGATTCGCATCCTTACATCATCTTGGCATATTGGCCCAAGCTAGTTCCCCATGGCTGGGGCAAGAGCCATGGGGGATCCTTTATTCAGCACCTCATCCCAGGGGTCCCCCAGCGCGGACTCGCAGTCGGTGTCTGCCTGCCTTCTGCGAGACATGTTCAGCGGCTCGGATGGCGAGGCAGCCCAAGGTATGACGCTCTATGTTGAAGCCAGAGTTGCTGTGGACGTTCGGGCCGTGGCCGCCGCCGCTGCGAGTCCGCAACAAGCCAACCAGGAAGGTTTTGCAGCGGGCGCGGGCGCCGCTGGCGGCACACGCAGAGCAGCGCGAGATCCAGGCAGCATCGCTTCCTCCAGAGATAAGGGCTTGCAAGAGCCGTCGGCATCGCCTCCCGAGATCAGGGCCTGCGAGATCCAGACAGCATCGCCCTCTCCAGCACAGGTGCATCCAGCATCAGCATCGTCGTTTCCTCCAGGGGGCGTCGGAGACGGCGGAGCAGCTCGAGGGCCTTGCGGCGCGAACGTCAAGGTCAAGGTCATGGCCAATGACACCGTCAGCGCCGAGGGCGTCAATGGTGGTTGCATGGGCAATGGGAACAATGACACATTTTCGTTCGTCACAGATCGCCTGGGGCTCGACCTTTCACGCGGGGGACCGCCTACCGACGCTGTCGAGGGCCGAGCAGGATGCGGCGACGGTGACGACAAGGCCTCTGGAGTTCGGAGCCCGAGGGCCTTTGCAGGGGTCGATGGCGGCAGTGCATTTCAGTTCGCGAAGGTCGCCTGTTCCGACGACACTGGCAAACGAGTGCCAGCGCCTGCCAGGCGTCGCATGCGCTCGCGCAGCCGAGAGACGCGGCTTAAGATGATGTGGGAAGGCGCCCGGGAGAACGCTCGACAGGTGCTTAGTGATTGCCGCGGCATGCAATCGATGTTTGTACACCAGCCCCTCATCGACATCGACGTTGGTCTAGTGATGAAGCGCGTGCGGCACCTCCACGATCGTGCCATCGCCTTTGGGCGCTCCGTCTACATCGGCACGACGAGCGACCCTTCATGGCGATGGAATGGAGGATGGGGGTGGCGAGGAAACGGCCGAAGCTTCATGCGCGGGCACAAGCTCAGCGACGATGAGATGCAAGTGGTCGCGTCCTTCCCCGACGAACAATGCGGATAGGTTGAGAAGCATGTGATCGCGCACTTTCCCCGTGCTGACAACGAGGTCGCGTCGCAGCAGGGGCTTGCGGTCTGGCACTGCGCATACAGCTTCTTATATGTCTGTAGGACATTATGAGCGCCATTTGCGAAGCTGCCCAGCTCGGCTGTCTTGTGCGTGCAGTGGCCACTACCCAGGCGTGGTACGTGGTGGGGGAAGCTGCCCCGTTGCCCGTTGACCGTTGACCAACAAGGGACATTGGGACAAGGGACAAGGGCCTCGAGTGCGCCAGTGCGCCAGTGCATCCAGCTGCCATTGGAGTTCAAAAACGTGCAACCAGTGAGAACTACCGTGGATAATGGTGGCCTTATTCCGCTAGGCTGGGTGACGTACTACGATTCGGTGCCAGGCGCGTTGACGAAGATGCATTATCTCAACCCAGAAACTGGCGAGCGTGAGCACGATCCCCCGTTTCGACCTCACCTCTGGGACGACTGAGGCTGCGATGCAGAAGTGGCAGAATCGCCAGTGCGCTGCAACAGCCGCTGCAACAGCCGCTGCAACGGCCGCTGCAACAGCCGCTGCACTAGTAGAGCTCAACCCAGAAACTGGCGAGCGTGAGGGCGATCTCCCGTTTCGACCTCACCTCTGGGGCGACTGAGGCTGCGACGCAGAAGTGGCAGAATCGCCAGTGCGCGGCAACAGCCGCTGCAGCAGCCGCTGCAACAGCCGCTGCAACAGCCGCTATAGCAGGCGCTGCAACAGCCGCTGCAGCAGCCGCAGCAACAGCCGCTGCAACAGCCGCTGCAACAGCCGCTGCAACAGCCGCTGCAACAACCGCTGCAACAGCCGCTGCAACAGCCGCTGCAACAGCCGCTGCAACAGCCGCTGCAACAGCCGCTGCAACAGCCGCTGCAACAGCCGCTGCAACAGCCGCTGCACCAGCCGCTGCAACAGCCGCTGCAACAGCCGCTGCAACAGCCGCTGCAACAGCTGCTGCAACAGCCGCTGCAACAGCCGCTGCAACAGCCGCTGCTACAGCCGCTGCTACAGCCGCTGCAACAGCCGCTGCAACAGCCGCTGCAACAGCCGCTGCAACAGCCGCTGCAACAGCCGCTGCAACAGCCGCTGCAACAGCCGCTGCAACAGCCGCTGCAACAGCCGCTGCGACAGCCGCTGCTACAGGCGCTGCAGTAGTAGAGCACACCCAGCTTTCCTGTAGCGCAAGCACCTCGGCTCAAGGCATTTCTTGCAGCGCCTGCAGGCTGCCATGTCAGAAATGGGGGCCAGCGCAGGGGGGCATCCTGGCCCATGTCCAGAAACCGTCATCATGGACCCTGACAACACTGGACGCATTGCTGCTCCATGGCTACAAGTTCAGGGGTACGTTTCGAAGACGAGTGGAGAACCTAATGAGCCCTGGTGGCATTGTGCACCGTGCGACAAATGGGCAGCCCCGACGCACCAGAATTCGCAGGACCACACCAAGAATGTAACGACTAAGTATATCTGGTTCCATCATGCTTTTCCACAGGGTTCTGATGAGGACAAGACCGCATGGTGCTCTACCATCATGAACACTGTGGGGCTCCACCCGAGCTGCGTCCAGAAGAAGCGGGAAGACGATGAAGCGGAGGACTGGAGGTCGACGAGGAAGGCCAAGGTCGACAAGGCCAGAGAGGGCAGAGGAGAGCAATGGCAAAGTGAAGGCCATCCGCAAGAAGCTGGAACAGCTGCGGGGGAGAACACCTGCAAAAGCTGGAACAGCTCAAGAGCTGCGTCATCAAGAGCTGCAACAGCAGGAGCTGATACAGCAGGAGCACAGCAGTGGCAGCAGCAGGACGGGCTAACCACCGTTATCACCACGATGCTCAATTTCTTGGCCAACGCACAGACCAAGGACGAGAAGATGGATGATATTCTGGTTCTCCTGCGGGCGCAGGGACAGATGCTCGCGGATCTCATGCGGGCGCAGAACAAACTGCAGAAGCAAGTCGAGGAGCTCGATCAGAAAGTGGAGGAGCTCAAGCAGAAGGACACACAGCAGCGCCAGTGAGCTCAGCAGCAGGACAAGTGACCTCGCATGGGCGTCTGGTAGCCGATGTTGGAGGCGTGCAGCCTGGCTCGCGTGCTGGCTCTTTCGCCGCGCTGACGCGGGGCAGGGGGCTGGAATATGGCTCCTGAAGTTTTGGAAGGTTCTGGATTTGTTCGCAAAGTGGGTATGCTCCTTATGGCCCCCACAGCGCCCACCTGTCGGGGCCCCACCTCGAGCTCGATCCTCGACTACTTCGTTTTGGGAGCAGGTGTTGATATATTGATTTCAGGCGCTGACTTCGTGCGTCCACGGAGTTCTAACATATCATGTTAGATCTCCCACGGAGCTCGAACATACGACGTTAGAGCTCCATTGGGGCTCTACCATAATCTAACATGCTATGTATGTTAGAGCTCCACTGGAGCTCTAACATGCCATGTTAGAGCTTCCAGGGAGCTCTAATATAATCGAACGTGTTCTGTTAGAGCTCCGTTGGAGCTCTACCATGCAATGTTAGAGCTCCCTGGGAGGTCTAACATGCAAGGTTAGAGGTGCCAGGGAGTTCCCTGGCATCACATGGTTCAGCTCCCAGGGAGCTATATATAACATGACATGTTAGAGGTCCCGCGGAGTTCTAACATACGATGTTAGAACTCCCAAGGAGCTCCAACATACTCTAACTTGCTATGTTAACTAACAGCATGTTAGAGTTGCCTCCCATACTCGATGGGACCTCTAACATAGCATGTTAGAGCTCCCATCGAGCCGTCCCCCCCGCCGTCGTCGTCGTCGTCGTCGTCGTCCCATTGGGCACGTCCGCATGCCGTCCCCCCGCCATCGTCGTCGTCGTCGTCGTGATGATGATGATGGTGATGATGGTGGTGATGATGGTGATGGATGGTGGTGATGATGGTGATGGAGATGATGTTGATTGTATATATACGATCGGATAGTCGCCATTCGAAAGTATCATTATCATCGTCATCAACATCGTCATCATCACAATCAGGAAAAACATGACATCGTCATAATCACAATCAAAAAACATCCAACAACAGGGAAGGTCATACTCACATCAAAAACACATCAAAAACATCAACCTAAACCAGCCCTAATCCCAGCCAGTCGAGGGGGCCGCTTCCGACGAGGAGGCCGGGAGCTCTTACATCGCCTCGGGAGCTCTAGCATAGCATGGTGGAGCATTAGAGCTCCCACGGGGCTTAAAGATACCATGTCAGGAGCTTCCCAGGGAGCTTCAAGAATACTAATACATGCTACGTTAGAGCTCCGTTGGGGCTCGGTATGTAAGTAAGAGCTCCCAGGGACTTCTAATATGGGAGCTCTAACATAGCATGTTAGAGCTCCCTGGGAGCTCTAGGTCGCTATGTTAGAGACTCCCTGATGGCCCTACCTACAACGCCGCCGGCCGCGGGGGCCGCCGTGTTAGAGCTCCCACGGAGCATCTATTCAATACGATGCTAGAGCTCCCAGGGAGCTCTAACATAATCTAAAACATTGTACTAGAGCTCCATTGGAGGCTCTAATGGGGCTCTAACATACGATGTTTAGAGGCTCCAAGGGGAGCTCTAACATACTCTAACATGCTATGTTAGAGCTCCGTTGGAGCTCTAACATGCCATGTTGGAGCTCCCTGGGAGTGTCAACATAACATGTTAGAACTTCCTGGAGCTCTATCATGCCATGTTAGAGCCCCCATGTGAGGTCTAATTTGCTAGGTTAGAGGTGCCAGGGAGTTCCCTGGGAGCTCTTACATGACATGTTTCAGCTCCCAGGGATCTATACCATGACATGTTAGAGGTCCCACGGAGCTCTAACATACGATGTTAGAGCTCCCACGGAGCTCTAACCTAATCTAACATGCTACGTTAGAGCTCCATTGGAGCTCTAACATACGATGTTAGAGCTCCCAGGGAGCTCTAACATAATATAACGTGCCATGATAGAGCTCCCTGGGAGTGCCAACATAACATGTTAGAGCTCCCTGGAGCTCTATCATGCCATGTTAGAGCCCCCTGGGAGGTCGAACATGCTAGGTTAGAGATGCCAGGGCGTTCCCTGGGAGCTCTTACATTACATGTTTCAGCTCGCAGGGAGCTCCAACATACTCTTGCTATGTTAGAGCCCCATGGGAGCTCTAACCGCGACCGCCGCCGCCGCCGCCGCCGCGCCGCCGCCGCCCCCTTAGCCGTTTCACAAATCGATTGCCAACGTAAGACCCCCCCCTCTCGCCAGGGGCGGGGGGCGGCTTAACCGTTCTGGCGCCTCGAGTGTCGCAGCGGTTTCAGCGCCGCCGCCGCCGCCGCTGCCGCCGACCGCCGCCGCCCCGTACGCCCCATTTACAAATCGATTGCGCAAAACGGTTGAGCCCCCCCCCCCCCCTGGCGAGGGGGGGGGGTCTTAACCGTTGCGCGATCGATCGAATCCTGGTTATGACCCCCTCCCTCGCGGTAGGGGGTCTTGACCGTTCCGCGATCGATCGCGGAGCGATTAAGACACCCTGGGTCGCTGGTTGAGGCCCCCCCCGGCGGGAGGGGGGGCCTTAACCGTTGCGCAATCGATTGTGAAACGGTTAAGGGGCGGCGGCGGCGGCGGCGGCGCTGAACCGCTCGACAATCGATGACGCAAAGGTTAAGCCCCCCCCCCTGGCGAGAGGGGGTCTTAACCGTTGCCCAATCGACTGTGAAACGCCTAAGGGGCGGCGGCGGCGGCGGCGGCGGCGGCGGCGGCGGCGGCGGAGCGCCTAACCGTTTCACAATCGATTGCGCAACGGTTAAGACCACCCTGGCGAGAGGGGGGTCTTAACCGTTGCGCAATCGATTGTGAAGCGGTTATGGGGCGGCGGCGGCGGCGGCGGGTAGGTTAGAGCTCCCAGGGGGCTCTAACATGGTACGTTACAGCTCCAGGGGGCTCTAACATGACATGTTAGAGCTCCCAGGGAGCTCTAACATGACATGTTAGAGCTCCCGCGGAGCTCTAACATAGCATGTTAGAGTATGTTAGAGCTCCCTGGGGGCTCTAACATCGTATGTTACAGCTCCGTGGGAGCTCTAACATGGCATGTTAGAGCTCCATGAGAGATCTAACATGCCATGGTAGAGTTCCACGGGGGCTCTACCATAGCATGTTAGAGCTCCACGGGAGTTCTAACATCCTATGTTAGAGCTCCCAGGGAGATCTAACATAGCTTGTTCGAGCTCCCTGAAGCTCTAACATACCATGTTAGAGCTCCCATGTTAGAGCTCCCTGGGAGCTCTACCATGTGATGGAAATCGATCAGCGAAGGGGGATCCCTCGAATCGCCTTGCCCCTCGGGGACCCACAAAATAGCCTCCTGGATCCCTCTTGGTTCCATTTTTCGGATCACGCAGCTTTCCTGTAGCGCAGGCACCGCGGCTCAAGGCACTTCTTGCAGCGCCTGCAGGCTGCCATGTCAGAAATGGGGGCCAGCGCAGGGGGGCCTGGCCCATGCCCAGGAACCGTCATCATGGACCCTGACACTGGACCCATTGATGCGCCATGGCTAGAAGTTCGCGAGTACGTTTCGAAGACGAGTGGAGAACCTAAGGAGCCCTGGTGGTTTTGTTTACCGTGCGAGAATTGGGCAGCCCCGACGCACCAGATTTCGGCGGACCACATCAAGCATGTGAAGAATACGCATCTCTGGTGGCATAATGCTTGTCCACAGGGTTCTGATGAGGAGACGGCCGCATGGTGCTCTAAGATCACGAACGCTGTGGTGCCCCACTCGAGCTACGCCCCGAAGCGGAGAAACGATGAAGCGGATGATTGGAGGTCGTCGAAGAAGCCCAAGCTCAAGAGCAGAGAGAGCAGAGAGCAATGGCAAAGTGAAGGCCATCAGCAAGAAGCTGGAACAGCTGCAGGAGAGAACACCTGGAAAACCTGGAACAGCTCAAGAGCTGCGTCACCAGGAGCTGCGACAGCAGGAGCTGCAACCAGCAGGAGCACAGCACTGACAGCAGAAGCTTACGCAGCAGCAGCAGGACGGGCTAACCACCGTTATCACCACGATGCTCAATTTCTTGACCAACGCTGCTCCAAACCTTATGGCACAGAACATGGACGAGAAGATGGATCTGATTCTGGACTTCCTGCAGGCACAGGGACAGGCGCCCCAGGACCTGCAGACGAAAGCCGAGGAGCTCGACCAGAAAGTGGAGGAGCTCAAGGAGCAGGGCAAGCAGCAGGGCCAGTGAGCTCAGCAGCAGGACAAGTGACCTCGCATGGACGTCTGGTAGCCGATGTCGGAGGCGCGCAGCCTGGCTCGCGTGCTGGCTCCTTCGCCGCGCTCACGCGGTGCGCCCGTGCAGCGGGCCAACGAATTCGACAGAATAGCAGATTTATGGGGGTCTGCATCTAGTAGGACTGAACAAATGAGTGCGTTGAAGGTTGGGATCTCCTCTTGACGCCCTGAAGGGGCGAGGAATTTCTGGCAATCTCTCTTGAGGCCCTGTGGGGAGATAGAATTTCTGGTGTCCCCTCTTGAGGCCCTTAGGGTGGTTAGATGATGTTAGACCTCTCGGGGGCTGTAACATGTCATGTTAGAGCTCCAACAGAGCTCTGTCATAGCATGTTGTTAGATTATGTTAGAGTTCCCTGGGAGCTCTAACATAGCATGTTAGATGATGTGAGAGTCCCCTGGGGGCTCTAACATCGTATGTTAGAGCCCCAAGGGAGCCCTAACATAGCATGTTAGATTATGTTAGAGCTCCCTGGGGGCTCTAACATCGTATGTTAGAGCTCCGCGGGGGCTCTAACATGTCATGTTAGAGCTCCCTGGGAGCTCTAACATCGCATGTTCGAGCTCCGTGGGGGCTCGAACATGTCAGGACAGATGCCAGACATAGAAACCAAACTACCATAAGACACCCAGCTACCATAAGAGACCAAACTACCATGAGAAGCCAAGCTACCCTAAGAAACCCAGCTACCATAAGAAACCAAACGACCATAAGAAACCAAGCTACCATACGAAGAAGGATGACCGAGTGACCTCACGCGGGCCGCTGCCTGCGGCAGTAGCTTCTCGCACGGGTGGCGCTGTCGTATATGTCTTCTCACAGCGGCGTGCCGCCGCATTCCCTTGTCGCAGTCCCCATCAGGCTTCTCGCAGCAGCCTCGCGCAATTATGCTGAGGCCTTCCTGTGCTGGCTCATCCTTGGGTCCCCCAGTAGGCCCTTCCAATGCTCATCCTGACCCTGGCCTGAGGTATCCACAACCGCTCTGGAGTCTTCCAGCTTCCTGGCCCGCGCCATCTGATTGGACGTAGTCTCGCTTGGCTCGAGAAGTTGTTGGGACGTTTGCTCTATCGAGGGCCTGCCGCCTTTCTTTCCGATGGCCCCGGAGGTCTTGAACCTCCGTGGCAAGAGCGAAATCGCGGTATACCGCGCTCACGGCCATAAATCGATCTCCCCTCAGGCGTTGACGAAGAGGATATCGGTTGGGAGCGGCGCCAACTTGGTTACCACGGCGGCCATGCTTCAATCGTTTGCCACAGCACTCATTACGGAGCTCAACGAGAAGCGCGTCTCATATTGCCAGGAGCGGGTACCTTCTCAGTGAAGAGCTCGCCAGCGCGGGACGGATACATGATGAAAGTCGGCGGTGCGTGGAGGGCGGTGAAGCCTTCCTCCCCCCCCTCCTTTTCCTCCTCCTCCTCCCCGCCTTCTAGTTCTAATTCAGAAGTCCCTGAATCCCCATCCGCCCCTGATCCCCGACCGCGCCCCAGGGAGCAAGGCCGCCCCGCGAGGGCGGGGAGGGCCGCGCCCTATTCATGTTTCTCCGTGGTCGAAGACAGGGCCCCAACCCCATGTTTCACCGTGGTCGAAGACAGGGCCCCACCCCTGTGCCCCCGCCTGTCAAGGGGGAAGCCTTCGTTCTCGAGGTCGAGGACAGGGCAACGGTGCGCACGAGAGCGCGGCCGTGTTCGGACATGTTTCCTTACTTATGTGCGCTTAAAAGGAGGGGGGTGGGGGGCCGATGGGACGACGACGACGGCGACGACGATGGCGACGACGACGGCGACGACGACGACGGCTGGGGGGGCGGCTCGATGCGAGCTCTAACATGCTATGCTAGAGCTCCCATCGAGCTCTAACATAGCATGTTAGAGTTCACAACCCTCACATCGAAATCTAACATAACACGTTAGAGCTCCCAAGGAGCTCTTACATAGCATGTTAGAGTTCCATGGGAGCTCTAACGTGCCATGATAGAGTTCCAAGGGACCTCTAACAACATCCTATGTTAGAGCTCAAGGCTAACATGCCATGTTAGAACTCCCTGGGGGCTCTAACATGACATGTTAGAGCTCCCACGGAGCTTTAACATACCATGTTCGAGCTCCCAGGGAGCTCTAACATACTCAAACATGCTATGTTAGAGCTCTGTTGGAGCCCTAACCTGCTATGTTAGAGCATGTTAGAGCTCCCACGGAGCTCTAACCTACCATGTTAGAGCTCCCAGGGGGCTCCCACGGAGCTCTAACATGATATGTTAAAGCTCCGTTGGGGCTCGGTATGTTAGAGCTCACATGGAGCTCTAACATGGGAGCTCTAACATAGCGTGTGGAGCTCTAACATGGGAGCTCTAACATAGCGTGTTAGAGCTCCCTGGGAGCTTTAACATGCTAGGTTAGAGCTCCCTGGTAGCTCTAACCTACCCGCCGCCGCCGCCGCCTCAGAGCTCCCAAGGAGCTCTAACATACGATGATAGAGCTCACACAGAGCTCTAACATAATCCAACATGCCATGGTAGAGCTGCAAGGGATCTCTAACATCCTATGTCAGAGCTCAAGGCTAACATACCATGTTAGAACTCCCTGGGAGCTCTAACATGCCATGTTAGAGCTTTCACGGAGCTCGAACATACCATGTTAGAGCTCCCAGGGAGCTCTAACATACTCGAACATGCTATGTTAGAGCTCAGTTGGAGCTCTAACTCGCCATGTTAGAGCTCCCACGGAGCTCGAACATACCATGTTAGAGCTCCCAGGGAGCTCCCACGGAGCTCTAACATGCTACGTTAAAGCTCCGTTGGAGCTCGGTATTTTAGAGCTCCCTGGGAGCTCTAACATGCTATGTTAGAGCTCCCTGGTAGCTCTAACCTACCCGCCGCCGCCGCCGCCGCCGCCTCAGAGCTCCCACGGAGCTCTAACATGCGATGTTAGAGCTCCCAGGGAGCTCTAACATAATCTA
The DNA here is from genome assembly GCA_963575745.1 of Prorocentrum cordatum. Lineage (NCBI taxonomy): Eukaryota > Dinophyceae > Prorocentrales > Prorocentraceae > Prorocentrum > Prorocentrum cordatum. Next base: position 35,057 of record CAUYUJ010001352.1, read on the forward strand.
ATATGCGATGTTAGAGCTCCATTGGAGCTCTAACATGCGATCGGATTCTCGGGCCCTGGCTGTCGACTCCCGTCGGGAGGGCCGAGTGGTCGAGGGGCCTCCCGACGGAGGGCCCTCGCAGATGAGTCATCGTGCGGCGCCCCCCGACGGTCCGACGGTCTCCACCGTGGCCGGTGGCCCATGGCCCGTGACCCGTCGTCGTCGTCACCGTCCGTCGGCGTCGCTGCCTCAGCCTCAGCCGTCTGCAGTGCGAAGGTCCAGTGTTTCGGCTGTACTCCTCAGCCTGAGCAGGCGACCCCCCCCCGCCTCGGACTCAGGCGTCGACGCGGCGTCGACGCTCGCCGCGATGGCCGCGATGGCAGCATCTGGGCCGTCGACGACGATTCACATCCAGCTCCAGCTTCGTGTGACCATCAATGGAGATGGAGTCGTGGTGGGCGGTGTGACCATCAATGGAGATGGAGTCGTGGTGGGCGGCGGCGGCGACGACCAGCGCGCCCCGGGGGCCGCCGCCGTGTTCCAGCATGCGGTTCATGTGCCAGCTGCTGGTGGTGGTGGCGCTGCGACCGCAGGCCCTGCGGGCGCCGCTGCAGCTCCGGGTGGCGCAGGGGCCGCACTTCCTGTGTCTGCCGCTGGGCAGCCTCCTCCTGTCGCTGTGCAGCCTGGGCAGCCTGGGCTGCCTCCAGCGGCACCAGCGGGGCAAGCCATGGAGGTGCCCGTGGGGTCTGATGCCAACGACTTCGGCTGGCCAGCCACTGCGCCGTGGATCGCACCGCACTTCCGCCGGATCTTGCCCCTCGCGGCTGGCGCGCTCGGGTACCACAGCAGCCGCGTGATGGCCCGCTATCGCAGCGTTGACATCTGCGCCGTATGCGGCGGCTTCTCTGAGCGTGTATGTTCCAGGAAGCTCTGCGCGCCCTGTTCAGGGATCCGCAGTGATCACTATGGCAGGCGCAACCTTCTTCACATGCGCGTCGGCCACCACCCCAAAACTAACCGCGATTTTGCGGGCTGCTAGCGTGGTGAGGGCCCGCCACGCGCCGCGCGTTGGAGTAGATGGGGGGAGGGGGGGGGGGAGATGGGGGCGAGGCGATATGATCAGAGATTTTGACGACCGTGACGACGACCGTGAGGACGACGACGACGCGACGACGACCCGACCCGACTCGCCCTTAATCCTTAGGCCTCATCTGCATTCTGTGCCCTGCAGGACGCCGCCCCCGCGGCTGCTTCTTTCGGTCCGTCGGCCCGATGCCGCGCGCGCGCTCCATGCGAGGCCGCGCGAGCTGCAGCATGCGTGCCGTCTCATCCCCCGTCCCGCAGCGCGCCCGCCCCCCCCCGCACTGGCACCGCTGGACGTTTGCGCAAGTGTCGGGCTTATGCCGATCGGATCAACGCCCCATGGCTCCAGGGCCCCCCAGCCCCCCCCCCCCCGACTACATGAATTATCCGACGCTGTCCGCCGCGAGGGCGGGGGGGGGAGGGGGGGCGCGCTGTAGCTGTTCTCTGTTCTAGCGGCTAGCGCAGTCAGTCGAAACCTTCGGCCTGGCAGCGAATCTCGAAAGAATAACAGATTTATGGGGTTCTGGGTCTACTAGGACTCAAAAAATGAGTGCGTTGAAGATTGGGATCTCCTCTTGACGCCCTGAGGGGCGAGGAATTTCTGGCAACCTCTCTTGAGGCCCTGTGGGGAGATAGAATTTCTGGGATCTCCTCTTGAGGCCCTTAGGGTAGTTAGAATTTCTTGGTGCCGTTGGGGTCTTGCAAAATCTCTGGGCCCACCCATCGAGAGCTGGTAGGCCATCTGGGGAGAACTCGACAGGCTCTTGGCGCCCTCGCTCGCTGAAAATGCATTAATCTTCGCATTGCTTCGAGGGAATGGGCGACTTCCGACATCCGTGAGTTCGTCTAGAATTGGTTGCGGCTATTTTCGCTCTGCTTCCTACCCGCCCTCTGGACGTCCCATCGGCTACAACGGCCCCTCTTCTCCCATCATTGCCCAGTTCCATTCCCGCCGCGGCTCCAGCCCGACCTGCAACAGGCGCGCGAGGTGGAACGGCCAGCCCGCAGCTGAACCAGCCCGCCTGAGCGCGATGAGCGGCGCCGCGGCGCAGCCGTTCAAGGACTTCTGGGCCTGCAAGGTTTTCCCCCTCATCGAGACTGACTTCGAACGGCTTCTCAAGACCATGCCGAAGCGCGTCGCCGAGAGGGCCGCGCAGGCGAAGAGGGAGAAGCCAGACAAGTCGCAGGAGGACCAGTCGAAGAAGATCTCGAAGAAGGACAGCAAGGAGAGAACTCCATTGCAGGAGAAGCTCGCCAAGATCATCGAAGAGTGCAGCGAGAAGGGCGAGCGCAGGAATGCCTATCTGAACCTGGCGTATACGGCGCCCATCGACAGCAGTTTCCTGGGGGAGAATATCACGGTGGGCAAGGTGGAGAACGTGGCTGCGGACATGTTCATGCGGAACGTGCCGACGGACGACGCGGCTGAAACAGCGAACGACTCTCTTGAGGGCGCTGGCGACGTCGAGCGCACAGCCCAGGGCAACCCACAGCGGCGCATCGTGGAGACGCTAAGCCAGGTCAAGGGTGGCAGGCGTTGGAACATCCCGGAGCAGGTTGAGAAAGGGTTCGAGATCCCCATCATGATCACCAACGTGAACCAGACCGCTGTGCCCGAGATCGGCAAGTTCAAGCGTTTGGGCAGTGACTTCGTGGTCAACGCTGTCTGGCTGGCCTACTACTGGGCGAAAGAGGAAGGCAACAGGCAGGCCGTAGATGCGGTGGAGGAATTGATTCTGGATTGCCCCTTCGATTTCGCGCAGATCCTGGGGCGCACGGCTGGGGAGGTCGAGGAGAACATGTTCAAGTGGTCTGTCAACCAGAGATCCCGCAACGAGCGCCTGCGAGAATTCCTCGGGCTCGAGAACCAGAACCTCCTGCGCGTCGTGGCACGCGCGGCGGAAATCTTGAAGGGCGGCGGGCCAGCTGGCGGGAGCCCCTCGGCAGAGAAGGTGCTGGCGTGGTTGGGGAAAAACATAAAGTGGGGACTATTGCACTGCCCCAGCCTGAGGACCATCAAGACGCACATGGTCAACTGGCCCGCTCTCGACAAGTGCCCGGGGGCATTGCTGCTTTTGGATGCCGCCGTGAACCGTTGGGGGCGAGACAATCTGCTGGACAGGCCCACGCAGCTTGGGACGATCATCGCGAAGACGGACGCTATCTCGCTGGGGTACGTCTTGGAAAGCCTGTACACGCGGATGTGGCGGAAGAGCGTGAAGGACCCGTGCAGCGCCTCCACCATCGGCCACGCAGTGGGCGAGATCTTGTGGGCGAAGAAGTACGTGGCGAACTTTCTGAAACAGTGCCCAGACTTGTTCAAATGGGAGCACTGGCTGCAACAGCACTGAAACAACAGACACACAGGAGAACGCCGCCGAGAGAAAAGTCATGGTCATGGCGAGGCAATACCTCGACTCGCCGCTCAAGTTCTTCGAGAAGACTGAGGGGCCTGACAAGGGCCCGACCTGGGTGCAGTCACTGCCGACCGAGGCGCTGCGCCTGGCGATGAAACACTTCCTCGAAATAGGCCAGGACTTCTACAAGCAGGAGGTCTCTGGCGCCCTCGCCCAGCCGTGCGCCGAGCGCTACAACGTGGACAAGTTCCACAGGAGCGTGCGAGTGAACGAGAGGTTGTTCGAGAAGTTCCAAGTCGCGCACGACTCCCTCGTGGGAAACCCCCAGGAACCGTCAGAGCAAAAGCCTGCAGACAGCGACACGGTCGGTGCTGCAACAGCGGGCGGTGCTGGAACAGCGGAGGCGGCCTCCGAGGACAAGAAAAAGATCGACGTCTCCCCGAGCGACGTGAATAACTTCAAGGCGCTGTGCGAGCAGCGGTGCTCTAGCCAGTTGGATACGCGGGTCGTCATGATCACGGCGGAGGGCAGCGCCATGGATATCAACGCTTCGGTTACTAAGACACGCCTATACCAGAACCTCACAGAGAATGCACCAGTGATGGGCTTCTACGGCGTCAAGAATGCGAAGTTGTGCTGCGTCTTCGAGGGGCAAGGCCTCGCGCGCCGTGAGCCCGCGCTGGACGAGTTGGATTTCACGCTACCTGAAGTCCCTGGAACCGCTGATGGTCGGTGGGCGGGGCGTGCTGTGGGTGCTGACGGGACGCTCGCAGTCGAACCTCCCGAAGATCCAGAAGATCCTCGCCGCAAACAAGTCCCGCACGGTCACATACCACCTCGCCTACAACACGAAACAGATGCCGCAGTGCGGCCACTTCCAGAGGCAGCGAGGCCTGGGGAACTCGCGCTCGCACGAGGTCATGTTGCTCTGCTACAAGGGCAGGAAGCCGAAGCACCTGGCCATGAACAGGCAGTTCGTGGGCGCGGGCAGCCCCCTCTTCAACGAAGTGATGAAGAACGTGCCTGTCCTGCCCCAGAAGAGCCACGGCCTCGTGCCCGAGCAGGTTCGGGGGACCAGCTTGGCCAGCATGGTCGGCCAGTGCGTCGCCGAGGTGGAGGCCGAGGAGCGAGAGAAGCTGGGGTGTTGCCACCCTCTCCAGGGGGGCGAGGGCGCTGATTGTGGCGCCGAGGCGCGCGACGAAGCTGCAACAGCCGTCCGCCCCGAGAAGGCCTTCGTGACTGCGGCCGTGAAGAAGCGGAAGGTCTACCTCCAGCTCACGGGAACGGAGGTGCCGTGGTTCCCGCGCGACAGCGACATCGAGCAGCTCTGCCACGAGGCGGGGCAGCCCAGGTGGGTGCACTTCGGCACGCCTGCGGGCGGCGCAGGCATGCACGGCTGCATCGGGAGCGGGCGCAGTGTGTTGGCCTTGGCTTTCGACGACCACCACGCGAAGGTGCTCGAGCCGTTTCTCGTGGGGCGCGCCGTCAAGGCCGTGCTCGGGAGCAGCGCCGTGGTGTTCGTGAACGAGGACCTGCTTGCACGTTCTGTGCAGTTGCGCCTGACAATGGAGGACCCAAATGAGGACCCGAAGGATGGGAGGAAGGACGACACCAAGAAGGAGGGCAATAAGGAGGACAAGAAGAAGGACAATAATGATAATAAGAAGGACAAGACTGATGAACAAAATAATGGTAATAAGGGTAAGAAGCGCGACGCCGACGCGCCCTCGACCTCAGACTCCTCGCCCTCAGACGACTCCTCGGCCTCGAAGAAGAAGAAGCCGACGACAGGCTGAAACAGAGCACAGGCTTGAGCACAGGCTGCAACAGAATTCGACAGCTCCGACGCAGGAGCCAGCCCGCACGCTCCTGTTCCCGTGGAGCTGCCACTTGTTTGATTTTGGACTGCAGCAGTCGCGCGCTGGCGGCGTCGCCTCCGTTCTCGCAATGGGACGCGCGCCACATTCTGGCCTGTGCAGTGCACGGCACCTTGCGTATATATTGGAACATAGTCCTCCCTCATCCCTTCGTCGCCATCCGTCGCACTTGGCCCGCGGCGCAGGCAAGGCGCAGAGTCAGGATGCTTACCTTTCTAAAGGGTGCCTTTGCATCCTACGCTTTCCGTTCCGAAGCTGGGGAGCTGGATAAACAACAGATGCCATGCCGCAAAGGCCCTTGCATCCTTGCGGCGCCCTGTAGGGGCGGGCCAGGATGGGGATGCAGCAGGGCAGGGGAGACACGGGAAGCAACGCTCCGAGGAGCGGCCGCAGGGGGAGGAGGAGGCCGGGGGAGGGGCCCGCAGGCGTCTCGGTTCACTGAAACTTAGCGGGCCCGCAGGGACGACACTGCCGTCAGCGGGCCTCCGCGGCGATGGCTGCCTCGGTCGGCAGCGGTCGCGACAGGAACAATGTTCTCTTCTATAAGTGGGGCTGTTACCTGCAGGGTGACGGGTCGAACAACGACAAGATCAACGAGAAGTTGAGGGAGACTTGCAGCACTAGCATGGCCAGGGTGGCAAAAAGGGACCCCGACCGCAAAAGTGACGCTGGAGAAGGTAACGAAGAACAAATGTGTGTTGACGTGGTCAAAGCCAGTTTCGCATGACACCTGCACGCGGCTCCTCACGATTGCGCTGGGCGCCAACTGGAAAGACTATGTGGGCAAGCCTGCGGGGGTGCCAAGGTTCGCGAAATCGGCTGGAACAGCTAACGCTGCAGAAGATGAGCCAGCTGTCGCCGAGGGCCACGGTTTCGCAGGAGGTGCCCTAGAGGACGCGCTGGGGAAGGTGCTCGTTCCCGCCGCGGACGGGGTATCGGAGCCTACGCCACCGACAGCTGCTCGTCGCGGGTCTGCTGGTCCGCGAGCGGTGTCCCACGACGAGGTTCGTGTGAATCTACTTGCACTGAAGCTCGACGCTGTCGGGCACGCGAACCAAAACAAACAGAATGGCAAGTGCGAGGGCCTGCCGCTCGAGTACGACGCGCAGTGGGAAGGAGGGGGGCTTGGGCAGGGCTCTTTCGGCAAGGTCTACTTGGGCACGCGACGGGGCGACAAGACTGGCCTTGCGATCGAGATGCTGCGGGGCGACCCCAGCGATGCGCAGAAGGGGTTCAATGCGGATGCCGTCGGAGGGGCTCTAGATGAGGTCGCGCGCCGCGGTGCTGTGGGCACGCGCCCGCGTCTCGTTCGCTTACTCGGCGTGGGCCTTTTTCAGGAGGTTGTGCCCAGGAACTGCAACAGCCCCGAAGAAAGCACACCGAGAATTGCAACAGTCAGTACCAAGACCAAGGATAGATTGGAAATGGACGGAGCACATCGGCCTCGTGCACGAGTTGTTCGAGATCGATGCCCGCCAATTCCTCAAGAAGTCCTCCTTCACGCAGACAGGGATGCGACACGTCCTGAACAGCGTTCTCGAAGGGCTCCAGTACATGCGCGACAGGGGCCTCATTCACTGCGACATCAAGCCCGCAAACATCCCGATGCGAGGATCGCCGCAGACGCGCGGCTGCTTCGAGAAGCAGGCACTTGTATCACGTGAGCTTTGCGAATGGGGTCCCGTCGCGCCGTGCCCAAAGAGCAAGCTGCAGTTCGAATGGCAGATCCCGAGTTCCTTCGAGGCGCTCGTCGTCGACGTCGTCGTCGCCGTCGTCGTCGCCGTCGTCGCCGTCGTCCTCCTCCTCCTCGTCCTCCTCGTCCTCGTCGTCCTCGTCGTCCTCACCGTCCTCGTCGTCCTCGACGTCCTCGTCGTCGTCCTCCTCGTCCTCGTCCTCGTCATCCTCGTCCTCGTCATCCTCGTCATCCTCGTCGTCCTCGTCGTCGTCCTCCTCGTCTTCGTCGTCGTCGTCCTCGTCGTCCGCGTCATCATCGTCATCCCCGTCATCCTCGTCGCCGTCGTCGTCATCATCGTTGTTCCTTCGACTAAGATCCCGAGTTGTCAGGGCTCACGTGGAGCTCTAACATAGTTTGTTAGGGCTCCCAGGGAGCTCTAACATGCCATGTGAGAGCTCCCATGGAGCTCTAACATGCCACGTTAGAGCTCCATGGGAGCTCTAACCTAGCATGTCATATCTCCCCAGGGATCTCTAACATAGCATGTGAGAGCTCCGATGGAGCTCTGACACAGCGTGTCAGAGCTCCCATGGATCTCTAACATAGCATGTTAGAGCTCCGACGACGCCCTCATATACGAGGTCAGAGCTCAGCTTATCTCACTAGCCTTCATGTTAGGTCTCACACCGAGTTCTAACAAGGGAGGTTCCACTTTTCCCCCGAGATGCCGTCGTCGTGCCCTCTATCCCGCCCTTCCCTGCAGGGGGAGCTCAGTCGCCGTCGCTCCCCTCTCCTCCATCCGCCCCTCTCCGCAGGTGGTGCTCGGCGACCTCGGCCGCGTGGAGATGGCGGATCCTCGCGGCAGGCTGAAGAAGAAACCTCGCTACATCCCGACCTGCGATGACCTCGGAGTATGCGCGCCCGCTCACAGAGCGGTATACGTTTTCTTGGGGAACCGGCGCTACTCAGAGGACCTGGACACGCGGTCCATCGGGTGCCTGATGGCGGAGTTGTACACGCGCAAGGTGTTGTTCCAACCAGAGCCTTGCGGCGCGCTCGGGCATCCAGGGGGGCACCCGAAAGACTTCGTGGTTTTCTGCAGGGAGGTCTTGGGGATCCCAGGCAAGGAGCCAGGGTCGGGAGACTTCTACAATTACGAGGACCGGGGAACCGCCCCGTGGCTGGACAACCTGCCTTTCTTTGAGAAGTGGTTCGAGCGGTCGGGCGAGGATTGGCTAAAGGCTGAAACAGCGAAGGCACTCGACGGCCGAGGGCGCTGGCCCGTTGACGAACTTGCAGACTGCCCCCCAGACTTGTTGAAGGCCGCCGAGAGCTGCCTGCTTTGGCACCCTGGCGCCAGAGCGACAATCAGTCGTCTAAGGGCTCGCCGCTTCCTGCAGCCGGCTGGCGCCCAGCTCGACGTGCGCATCTCCATGGCGCAGGGAAAGAACAGCACGGGCACGATAGCGGAGGCGGAGCTGGACCCAGACTTGCCCCGCTTCTTGCAGAGAGACCCGCGCTGGCAGAACTTGGCCAAGGAGCGCCTGGACACGGGGGCAACCGTCGCCAAATGCGTCCGAGGCGACGAGGCGGCAAAGGGCTTGAAAACAGAGGTCGCAGGCATCGTGGACGACGAAAGCCACCCGAAGTGCCGCAGCCTCAACAAGGGCGGGGATTTGCAGATCACCCCCTCGCCCCGCGCGGCCGCCTTCGTGCGAGCGCTGCGGAAGAAGATGCGCCCGTGGCTGCAACAGCTGGGAGACAAAATGAGGAGGCTGTCAAAGCCGACGGCATGCCGCCTGCCATCGTCGAGCAGAACGGAAAGCCCATCATGACAGAGCACTTCGCCGACAACGCGTTCGCGCACGCATCGATCCAGCTCATGCAACCAGGCGCACGGGACGATAGTTGGCGCACAGATGGCGGATGCTCCCTGTTGCACGCGGCCGTGGCGATTTTCGGGACGCGCTCCGTGCAAGTGAGGATCCCAGGGGTCCTGGGAGCACATGGTGGGGCGTCGCCCTCGAGCACAGCCTCCTGCGGAAGGGTCGCCACCCTCGATCAATAGCCTAGGTCCTTCTACATGGGCACCCTGCCGTCCCTCGAGCACAACGTGCACCACCACGCCTCCGCGGACTGCCAGGGCTGTTTCGCGACCCACCACGAGCTGCAACAGCGCGTAGACGACAGCAGGCTGCAGATCGCCGTCATGATCCGCTCCGACGTCTTTCGGGAGTTCAGGGCGCGCAGGATCGATGCCACGCCAGGCCCGAAGGAGTTCTTCAACGTCGTGAACCACGTCGTGGCGCCGATCACCTGGCACGGGTCCCCGTGGCGCTGCCCGACCTCACGGAGGTGCTTGACGAAATTCGGTGGCCCGCTTCCGCGGAGGCTGTGGGGCTTTCCGATTAGTGCTCAGCACGGCCCGCGCAGTCCGAAAGAAGGTTATCGTCATCCTCATCATCATCAGCATCATCACCTTCATCGCCATCATCATCGCAAGCATCGGCTTCATCACCATCGTCATCATCATCATCATCAGCATCAACATGCTCACGCCGCCATCATCGTCATGCGGGTCTTGATTTAATCGTCATCGTCACTGCGTGATGATGACGATGTCGAGGGGATGATGATGGGTATTATGAGGATGACGATGATGAGGAGATGGTGATGATGATGGCGATGGTGCGGACGATGATGAACATCATGACGACGGTGGTGACGATGATGTTGACGATGATGCAAAAACATGTTGAGTCGGTTGAGTCCGAAAACCCCGCCCTGAATCAAGCCAGGGAGGGCCTCAGGGGGGCCTCGACAGGTCCAAACGAACGTCCCCAAACGGCCACGATGGGCCCAAGATGGGCCCACGATGGGCCCACGATGGGCCCACGATGGGCCCAAGATGGGCCCAGACGGCCACGATGGGCCCACGATGGGCCGCTCGACGGCCCGAGCCCGCCCTGAAGCAGGCCACGACAGGCTAAGGGGGTCCCGAAAGGGCCCAAGACGGTCCCACGAGGCCCCGAAGACGCCCAATATGCCCTTAAGACAGCCGACGAGGATTCCAACACGCTCCAGGACGGACCCAAGAGGCTCCCCAACAGGGCCCTGGAAGGCAATATTCATTCGTTTTCCGAGTATTTTGGATTTTGGCGTTCTCGCTTCTCCCGCTTTCCAGCGCTCCCCCTCGAGGCCCTTCAGATCGTTCCAAGAAGGCCCACGAGGCCCCGAAGAGGGCCCCAAGACGGCCCAGGATGCCCCCCAGACAACCCAAGTTTGCCCCAAGAGCTTTCCAAGAGAGGGCCCAGAGGGGGACCGCCAACCGGTATTTCGAGGTCTCTGGCAATAGAGGCCGCCTGTGGGCCCCCAGAGGCCACCAAGAGGCTCGCACGAAACCCCGTGAGACGCCCAAGCGGCCCCCAGGAAGCCCCAAGAGACCCCCAAGGGGCTCCCAGGGAACGCCCAAGAGGCCCCCCAACACACCCCAAGAAGTCATGTCCCCAGAAAACCTTCCAGGGACATGGTTCATCATGGGCCCAGGGGTTCCCGGAGGCCCCCAAGGGCCCCCCAGGGACCGCCCAAGAGACCCCCCAACACACGCCAACAAACCATGTCCCCAGAAAGCCTTCCGGGGACATGGTTCATCATGGGCCCGCGAGTCTCCAGAGGTTTCGAAGAACCATCATGCTACAGGAGAGCTGTCTGGGAAGTTGATTGGGAACATGACTGATCGCCTTCTCGCGGCCATCCGCAGATCGTTTCGCACAAAGTTGCCCCAAGTGCCTTCTTGAACCGACGACGACGACGAAACGACGAAGACGACGACGACGGCGACGACGACGATGACGGCGCGCCCCAATAGGCGACGACGACATTACGACGAACAGGATGACGACGACGACGACGACGACGACGACGGCACGCCCCAACAGGCTCCCCAAGATGCCCCCAAACCCATGCTCCCAGGGGGCCTTCTGGGATCCCGATTCATACGGCCTCCGCCCCCCTACACAACAATTTTCCTCGAAGGCCTTTCGAAATGCAGATTGATATGCGTGGGCTATGGCCCACTACTTCAGTGGAGCAGTCCAATACTTCAGTGGAGCAGTGCTAGAACCTTAGCGCGCGCGAAGCGCGCGATGGTTCTAGTATTTGTATATAACACATATGCATGTCTGTATGCATGCGTGCAGACATGCATGCGTGCACGCAACCATACATGCATGCGTGCATGCATGCGTGTATGTGTGGATGTATGCGTGTATGCATGCATGTATATTTTTACGCATGCTCGTATGTACGTAGGTTCGTGGGTATGCATGTGTGTATGTATCTACGTATGCATGCATACAATTATGTATGTTTATATGGTTGTGCGTTCGTGCTTATGTATGCATGCATTTACACATGTATATACATATATATATATATATGTGTATGCATGCATGCATGTACTGTGTGACTGTTGTTTGTGTATGTATGCACGTTTGTATGCATACAGCACGATATACATATATGCACACGGTCATGCATGCACATATGTATGTCTGCATGTAGTTATGTGCGCTTGCTTGTATGGTTGTATGTATGTATGCGTGCATGCATGCATGCATGCGTGTATGTGTGTATGATTGTTTGTGTGTAAGTATGTATGCAGGTAAGTATGTGATCATCATGTCTATCTGTGTGCATGCCCGTATATGCTTATGCACGTATGCCGCATTGCATGCCTGCATGTGTGTATGCTTGCATGCCTGTATGCATGTATGTATGCATGCATGCATGTACGTACGCATGCATGCATGTATGTGTGTGCTTGTCTGTCTGTCTGTCTGTCTGTCTGTCTGTCTGTCTGTCTGTCTGTATGTATGTATGTATGTATGTATGTATGTATGCATTCGTGTATGTATGTGTACATGCATGCATCTATGCATGCATGTGTGTATGTATGTATGGTGTTATGCCTGGCTGTACGTAGGTGTGTATTTAGGTATGTATGTCTGTATGTATGTATGTATGTCTGTATGTACGTATGTATGCCTGTTTGAATGCGTGTGTGCATGTATGTATGCATGCATGCATGCATGCATGCATGTATGTGTATAGGGATGCATGACTGTTTATGCACATTCAATTATGTATGTCTGTATGCAGGTAGGCATGTATGTATGTGTGTATACATGAATGAATGTATGTCTATGCATATATGTATATACACCCGTACGTATCTATGGATGCACCTTTATAGACATATCTATATTTAGATATATACATATATAGATATATACATGTATGTATATATACACACATATATATATATATATATATATATATATATATATATATATATATGTGTGATATATTTCCGTGAACGAGGCCTGGGGGGGCCGGGCTGGTGGGCACCACAGCACACTGGCGGACCAGAGGGTCCCAGAGGTGCTCCAGAGACGCTTCGAGAGCCCCGAGTCGCTGCCGAGTCGCTGGAAAATCTCTCCCACACGGTCGTGGTTGTCCTCCCATTTTGCCAAGGCGTTCTACCACCGCTTCCAGATGGCTCAAAACGCTTATTGGACGCTCCAAGAGGGTTCCCAGACGGCCCCCAAAAGGTCCCCACTGGGCACAATTCGGGGTGTTTTCTGTAGGTTTCTGTTTTTGGGAGGGGCTTCCGCCTTTTCGTCTTGCCGATGCTCCAAACTAGCCAAAGAAGCACCACCACACGCTTCAAGACTGGACCAGGGGCTACCCACAAGGGCGCCCAGCGCATCCAAGAGGCCCCACAGCCGCGTCGCGACTTTTCCAGGACAGCATGACAGGGCACCGAGTCGCGCCGGAGTTCTGGACGCCCATGGACGTCTCCAGACGGCCCTCTACTCTCCTGAGGGGCTCTACAAATTCTCCCATACGGCCCAAAACGCGCCCCAAGCGCTTCAAGAGGGTTCCCAAATGGCCCCCACCACAGCCAGAAGAGGCAAACATCATTGATTTTCTTATGATTTTCAATGTGTTTCGGGGATTCTGTCTTTCGGCTTGCCGATACTTCAACCCAGCTCCAGAAGCAGTACCACCCGCTTCAAGACGGTTTCAGGGGCTCCCCCCATCAGTATCGTTTAACCGATCCCTATCCCCATCCCCGCCCATATTTCGAGCCCCACCGTCTCACCACCGCAGTTGGGGATCTGCCCCTCGCAATCCGAAGAGAGCAGCCTATATCCCCTATCAGGGGGGTAAATCGGCCAGTGGGGCCCAGCCCACGCTGGTGGGGATGGGGATCGGTGAAACGATGCTCACCCCAGGGGCGCCCCGAGCACCCAAGAGGCCTCACAACCCTTGCAACACACTTGGAGGGCAGCCTAACAGGGCACCGAGGCGCCCTCGAGCCGCCAGAAAAGCAGTCCCAGACTTAAGTCGGGCGTGCCCCCCTACAGGGGGGTTGTCGACGAAAAATAGAGAATACCCCAAACTCAAAACATATTCCAAACATAGCCTGGGGACTATTTCCTGGAGTATGTTTTGACATTTTGGGGGCATTTTCTGGGTATTTTTATTTTTCGTCGAAAAACCCACTGCAGGGGGACACGCCCGACATAGTCCCAGAGACGCCCCCGCGTGGTCGCCGGACGGCCTCCACGAAGCCCCGAGGCGCGCTCCGCGAAGGCTCCCAGACGGCTCACCTGCGCGCTCGAGACGTCCCACGATGGCTCCCAACCGACCCCCAAGAGGGCCCCCCAAGGCAAACAATATTGGTTTTCCATCGGTTCTTGACCTTTCGGGGGGTCTCGCCTTTTCGGCCCCCAGGTGTTCCAAGAGGGTTCCGAGACGGCGTCCAAGCAACCCCAGGGCGCAAAACTCATTGGTTTTCCAAACAGGTGTTTGACGTTTTGGGGGTACGGCAGGTTTGCGTCGTGTCGAGCGGCGGCGACCCCGACGCCGGCGTTCAACGTTGAACGCCTGCGGCGGCCCAGAATCGGTCGATAATGAACGATCGGACGTGGCGGAACGGGCCGATCGTTCAAGGTTGAACGATCCCCGCGGTGTCACGAACCAACGCCTGGGTCGTCACGACACGAACCTTTCGTACGGCTTGCCGACGCTCCAACCCAGCCTCAGAAGCACCACCGCCGCTTCCAGACGGTTCCAGAGGCTCCCCCGAGGGCCGCCCGGAGCACCCCGAGAGGTTCCCACGCTGCCCCGAGACACCTCCAGGACAACCCAACAAGGCATTCCCAAATCTTCCAGTATGCCTCATCATTGCCAACCTCCTCTTCTCCTCTGCAACCAATCTCTTCTCCTTTTCCTCTTCCATTGCATTGTAATCTAAAACCAATTTCTTTAATTAGCTGAGTCGCCAGAAAATCACCCCCAGGCGCCCGCGGTCGTCTCCGCCTGGCTCGCAACGCTCCCGAGGCGCTCCACGAGTTCTCCCAGACGGCCCAAGCCGCCCCCCAGATGTTCCAAGAGGGTTCCGAGACGGCGTCCAGACAACACCAGAGCGCAAACATCACTGGTTTTCCAAAGGTTTTCGACGTTTTGGGGCGTATCCTCCTCTTCGGCTTGAAGCCCAGCCCCAGACGCACCACCTGCCCGCGTGAAGACGTTTTCGAGGGTTCCCCCCAAGAGCGCCAGAACCGCCCAAGAGGCCCCGAAACCGTCCCAAGGCAAAACCCCAATGCGGGGAGATTTGCAGTGATGCTCATGACACGAGCGAGAACGAGAGCAATGGCCCGGCTCTCACTAGAACCTGACCGCGCGTAGCGCGCGCGTGAGGGGCAAAATTGGTGCTCCAGTTCGCATTGGGGGCCCGGCGGGTCCCCGCGCTCCAGGAAGGGCCCTCCAGGGGGCCCAGGGGGCATCAAAAGTGGCCCTCAGGGTGTCCAGGAAGCACCGCAGCGCCCTCAGCACGCCGACCATTGCTGCGAACCGGCTCACGTGGCTTCCACGACACCCCAAGACAGCTTCCAGCTGATCCCCGGGAGAGGCTCCCGAGGTGAACATTTTGTGTTCCCTTGATTTTTTGGGTATGTTCGTGTGCTCGCCTGCTCCGCTGGAGACGTCACAAGATGCGCCAAAAAAGGCCCCAAGGCATCCGAAGAGGGCGCCAAAACGGCCCAAGAGGCGCCCCAAATCGCCCCAGACGGCTCCGGGCGGCCCCCCACATGAGCTCGGATACGTTACAAGAACCCTGAACGAGGCCGACATGGCCCCGAAGCGGCCTCAGCACGCCCATCATTGCGCCGATGCGGGCTCAGGCAACCTCCGAGGCGCACCAAGGAGGCTTCGAGCTCATACCCGAGAGAGGCTCCAGGTGCGAATATCATTGATTCCCCGTGGGTTTTTCAAGGATTTGTGCTCGCCTGCTCCACTGCCCGACGCGCGGAGACGGCACAAGAGGCGCCCAACAGGGCTCCAAGACACCCGAAGAGGGCGCCCAAACGGCCCACGAGGCGAGCAGAATTCGCCCAAGCGAGCTCCAGGTGGCTCCCCAGCTGAGCTTAGACAGGCCACAGGGGTGGTCACGGAGGCCCACAGGGCTCCAAACATGCACCAGCACGCCCACCATCGCTCCGATGCGGCCCACGAGACATCAAGACGGCCCTAGAGGACACCAAACTGTTTCTCGACACAGCCCCGATGGGCAACAGTCATTGCCTTCCCATCGGTCTTTCATGGTTTTTCACGTGGTCGCCCGCTCCGCTTCCCGACGATCGGAGACGACACACCAGGCGTGCACGGGGGCCCTATCGCGCCCCAAGGCGTCGCCAAACCGGTCCAAGAGGCGCGCAAGATGGACTAGGAGCGCTGGAGGCGACGTTCCACATGAGCATGGACACGCCAAGAGGGCGGTAGAAGAAGCTCGCAGGTTTCTAAAACGGCCCCAGAATGCCCACCAAATGCTCACAGAAACCTCCATGAGGGCTTCCACATGGGCGCGGTTTCAGGTTTCTGGAGAGGCTTCCGGAAACCTGAAAGCGCGCCTGTCGTTGGATACATCGGCAAGCACCTACATTGTATTTATGCGCATACACATACACTTACAAATGCATAGACACATACATAACATATACATTCACATACACATATCCATATACACATGCATATACATATGCATTCACATAGACATATACATATGCATATGCGCATACATTTCCATTCACACATGTACATGCACATACCTCAACATACGCACATACATATCCATACACACGCATGTGCATACGCTTATTGTTTTGCAATATCCCTTACACATGCATATACAAACGCATCATGTACACAGTGTTTTACAATAACCCTTACACATATTGTTTCAACATATTCCTTGCACGTGTACATGTACATACACCTATGTATTTGTATACACGTACAACTACAGCTACACATACAATTGCATACCCTTATAGCTATTTGTACAACACATACATCCATCCATGCATACATACATACATACATACACACATGTATACCCCTTACCTGTCTACCTGCCTGTCTACCTAGGCACACGGACACAAACCCACATCCATACATATATACAACCAAACATGCATACACACATACATATATTCACACATGCATACATACATACATCCATCCATACATATGTACATACATGCATACACATACGCATACATACATACATACACATAGTTTCATTTAATCAAGCATACGTACATACATATCATACATACATGGATGCATACATACTCCAGATGTCGTAATAAAGGGAGGGGGGTCTCATTTCGGGGGGGGGTCTCTTCCAGGCTATCTTGGAGGGCCTGGGGGGGTCTGGGGACGATGTTTTGGAGGGTTCTCCCACGGGGGAGGTCTGAAATGGCTTGTCTTGGAGGGTCCAGACTCCCTCCCTTTTATTACGGAATTTTGAGTACACACACATACATACTTATTAACACACACATATTTATACATACATTCATACATACATACATACATACATACATACATACATACACACACATACACACACATACACACACATACATACATACATGTATACATACTTAACCATACGTACATACACGTACATACACACATGCATACATACATACATACATACGTACGTACGTACGTACATACATACATACATACATACATACACACGTACATACATACACATACAGACATACGCACACACACTTACAACCATACATTCATACATACATGCATGCATACATAGATACATGGGGAAGGGAACCAGGGCCCGGAAGCCACGGCCTTGAACCCCCAATCTGGGCCCGCCACCCCTTGGGCCTCCTGAGCCGCTCCCCGGCCGCTCAAGACAGCCCTTGGGGTGCTCCAGAGGCGCCCACGATGGCTTCCGGACTGCCCGCCCAAAAGCGCCCCAAAGGCGCCCCAAGACCGCTCAAGAGAACCTACCAGCGGCTCCAGAGATCTCCAAGACGCCCTGAGAGAGCTTCGAGAGGCCTCCCAAGAGGGCGCCAAGAGGCCCAAGTCGCCCCATTCCATGCGGAGATGTACATGTTTATCACAGTCACCATTTTGGGTTTCACAGCGTCCAAGACGGCCCAACTGCTCCCTCAAGATCGCCCCAAGACGGCCACATAGTTAGGCCCCCAATGAGACATCAACGTTGCGGAAGAGAAGATGAAGACCAGTGTGGGTCACTACTTCAGCGGAGTTGTTTGTATTTTCATCGCGCCATCCAATTAATGTTAGTGGTGATGAGGGGTTGGTAGGAGGAGGAAGGAGGAGGAAACAGGTTCTTCAGAAGCTTTGAGTTATTTCAAAGTATCTGCGCACGACTCGCATCGGAAAGAGGAGGAACGCAGGCTGCGGGCTTGACAGGGCTGCCGGGACTCCGTGAGGGCCCCCAGACGCCCTGAATTTTGGTTGGCGTACGGGGACACTCGAAGCACGATTGGAAGTTAGCCAGAGCTTCTCGGCAATCGTTTCCGAGAGCGATGGTTTTCCAGCCGGGTCAGAATTCGTGGAGGCCGCGAGATTGACGCTCCTCGAAAAATTGGGGTAGGCCGCGTTGGCAATGGACTGCCTAAATGCACGGCCGCGCGCTGGTTGCTGCATGAGACGACCCAGACTGCCATCAATTCTTGTTACAATCCCTTCAAAGCACTTGGGACGCAGCTGTCAATGAATCTTGTAATTCTTGAGTGTGATCTTGTTATGTTTCCCCTCTCTCCCCTCTCCCCGCCCTCCCTCTCTCCCTCCTGCTCTCCCTCCTGCTTGCCCTCTCTTGCACGCGAGCGCTGCTGATCACCCTCGCGCGCCATTTGCACAACTGTTGCCGGTGGTCGAACTCTGCGGCGCAGCAGCCGCTCTCAGACATGTGCGTGTAGTTACTATTTTGCTGGTGCGCCGTCCAGGTGCAGCTCTTGAGTGAGTGTGTGCAAAGGGGGGGCCGGCCGGGGCCCGGACCTGGACGCCCTGCCGAGTTTCCCCGGCGACATGCTTGACCCTTTCCGGGGCCTCCGGGAGGCCGCAAAAAACAATCAAGGCCGAATGCGCCCGAATATTGGTTCAAAGCGGCTCAAGACGCCCCGAAATCGATGAATGCTCCAAGATGGGCCCCGAAAAAGACTTCAAGAGGCTGAAATTGTTTTATCCCCGAGGTGCATTTTTGGCATATTCGCGGTCTGGGTCTTGACAGCGTCCCAAACGGCCCAAGAGGCTCTACAGATCGCCCCGAGACGGCCCAAGAGGCCTCCAAGAGAGCCCGAAGACGGTCCAAGGGAGCCCCGAGACGGTTCAAGAGGCGCCCAAAGCGGCCCAACAGGGCCCCGCGAAGTCCAAGAGGGGGAACTCCAACTGACATTTCAGGCCCTCCGCCACGAGTGGGTTCCATAAACCGCAGCAGGCACCCCAGAGAGAGAGAGAGTAGCAGGAGAAAGGCTGCTGAGGATGGAGAGCGAGAGAGAGAGAGAGTAGCAGGAATGGAGCTAGGAGCAAAAAGCACGTGGCAAAACCAGACGGGCAGATCGGGAAGGTAGACCTTGACAAGCAAGTCGGGAAGTGGGGCCCAAGCGGCCAGGTCGAGCAACCGGGTTGCTGAAGCGTGCGTCATGCATGAATCGCGAGGAAGTCTCGAAAGATAGCGCGGTTCCCCAATACATCATTTCGGGATCCGCAGCGAAAGCGTGATTTTTAAGTGTCGAGGGTGCGGCGTCTGAATAAATGTGAGGCAGTCCCACGCGAGAACACGGTTCCTGGATGCATTGTGAGGGAGTGTGGCGGGAATGGAGTCTCAGGCGGGAGTTGCTGTTGTTGTAAACGGGGACCCTGCCAGCAACTCTGATTGTTGGCATGTTTTGCTATTTGAATTATATTAAAAGAAACAAGAGGGTGCGAACCCCAAGAGAGGCAATGGTTACCGGGGAGGTGGGATCAGCAACATGTATTCTTTTTAAGTCATAACTCAGCAACAACACCAAGAACACTCCGCACCGCCTAACCTTGCTTCAGCCACGCGCCAGGGACAGTGCTTTACCGTTCGGTCCCTTCTCTCCGATACCTATTTTTTCGATCTATATATATATATATATATATATACATACACACATAGACACACACATCCATATGCACACACACATATATATATATATATATATATACATATACATATACACAGGTGGAGAGGATGTATGCAATCCAGCTGCTTACGCCAAGTCCCGCCACCGTGCCTGGGTTGTGGGACATGAACCTAGTGCATGCTCGTTGGGATTTCGTGGGGGGCCTGTCGGGGGCCTCTTGGAGGCAGTTTGAAGTCTCCTGGGGTCGTTCTGGGGCCTTTCGGGGGCCTCTTGTGGGTTTCTCGGGGCCTCTTGGATGCTTCTTGGGGGCCTCTTGTGACTTCTTGGGGGCCTTTTGGGGCCTCCTGGGGGTCCCTTGGGGCGGAAGGCTCGGATTTTCGGTTCGTGCTCCCTCTCTGGGGCTCCTCTTGGGGCCGTCTTGGGGCTCTTTTTGACCGTGTTGTGCGCCTCTTGGGCCGTCTTGGGGTGCTGTCTTGGGGTCATCATGGGGGCTTTGGCTGTCTTGGAGGGTCGGGGCGCCGAACAGGCGAGAACGCCCAAATCTTTCAAACACGAAAGGGACATCAATGATTGTTGCCTCTGGGGGCCCTCTTGGGAGACCTCTTTGAGGCGTCTTGGGGCGCCTTCGAAGCCTCTTGCGCCATCTTGTGCCCATCTTGTCTTGGGTGTCTTCAAGCGAAGGTTCGGCGACGCGGGTCCCTCCTGGACCGTTTTGGGGGCCTCTTGGGTTGTCATGGGAGCTTTGGAGAGCCCCAGGGGGGCGCCATGCCCGCCCAGGGACCCCATGGAAGCGTTGCCCGTGCATGCGACGAGGTGCGGCCCGGAGGGGGCTGCCCCCTAGAAGGTTGCAGAAGCCCTGCCAGTCAGCATTTGGCATCCCAGCACGCCTCAGCGTGCCAGGGGGCACGTTGAGGCGTTGCTGGCGGACAACGAATTCTGGTGGAGAGGACGCCTTCTGCAATGACCAGGGTTGGCCAGTGCGGTTGGCCAGCGCTGGCCAGAGTGTTGGCCAGGGTTGATCTTCGATGTGTAGCTCCTACCGTAATCTAACCATACAGCACCGATGCCGCTGCCCTCTCTCGCGTTCTCCTGTTTGGGCCCCGGGGGGGCCGTTGTCGTCGCCACAGCCTCGCCTCAGGACCCTGGTTTCGGAGGAGGACCAGTTGAGAACGGCTGCAGGCCGAAGTCCGCTCAAGAGTGGTCGCTGGATCCATCTCGGGGTCCATCCGGACCTGTGTTCCCATGCGTATGCAGCCGTGGCGACGAGAAGCCTCCAGGAGGCTCAAGAATGACGAGAAACGCCAGGACTGGCCGCCGTTGTCTAGACGGGCCCCCCTCCGATGGTCAGCCCGCACCCCGCGGAGAGAAGACTGATGAGGGGTCAACGATCAAGAAGGACTCGAGTCCCGAAGTGGCCCTGCGCTGGGGCGAGATCGCCGTGCTGAACAACGGGGACAGAGCCCCGATCCCAAAAGGAAGCCCACGCCGCAGCGGGGTGATGAAATACCGAGCTCAATCGGATGATAAAGATGTTTTGAGACCCTGTGTGGGGTGGGGAGGGCAGCGGTAATTCTGCCAAGGGAGGAAAACCATCCAGTCCCCGAGAACTGGCGCTTACTAGACGGCCCTGTCCTGTTCGCCTCGTTCCTTGGGGGCGTTTGACTAACGGCTTCGCTTGTCGGGGTGATTACAGTGGAGGCCTATGCCAAGAAACACCTTGCTTGCCTCCAGGGTTACCTGATTTTCTTGGATTTCGATGGTTCTGCGACGGAGAGCGTGGCGTTCCCACACCAGAAACCAGTGGACGTCCTGGGGTCTCAGGGCTGGGTTCTTATGGGAGGTTTCTTGTGGACTGGGCCTTCACTGTATTCTGGGGGTGGAGTTTCTGCCCCCTATTCCTCTGAGCAGGAGGAGGAGCAGGAGGAGGAGGAGCAGAATGAGGAGGAGGAGGAGGAGGAGGAGGAGGAGGAGCAGAATGAGGAGGAGGAGGAGGAGGAGGAGCAGGAGGAGGAGGAGGAGGAGGAGGAGTAGGAGCAGGAGGAGGAGGAGGAGGAGGAGGAGGAGACGAGGGGTGGTGGATGTTGTGCCCTCTGTTTTGGAGTCTTGCTGCCTGCTGCAGGTGCTGCGCCTCTGCCTGGCGGGCGCGGGTCTCTGCGGCGGGCGGGTCGGCCGGCCCCCCGCGGGCGCGGGCCATCTTTCGGCTGCGTTTAAGTCGGGCATGTCCCTCTACAAAAGGAATACTTGAGACAAAAACAATGCTAAGCAGTAGCCTGGGGACGACAGCTCGACCATTTCCTAGTATGCTTGAGCATCTTTGGGCCAGTTCCCAACCGTCTCGTGGTGTTGGGGCCTCGTTTTGAAGAGACGCTGCCCCGCGTTCTCCTCCCGCCTCCCCCCTCCTCCCCCTCCTCCCTCCTCCTCCTTACCCTCCTCCCTCCTCCCCGCGTTACACCGTAGGCCCCATAGGGAGCTCCACCGCAGGCCCCATAGGGAGCTCCAACGCAGGCCCCAGTGGGACCGACCAATGCGTCAGCCACCACCCAGTACAGCGCTTCGTGGCCACATAGGGAGCTCCACCGAGGGTCCCAGTGGCACCGCCCGCATGCGTCAGCCACTACCCAGCACAGCGCTTCGTGGCCCCACAGGGGGCTCCAGCGAAGGCCCCAGTGGCACCGCCCGCCTGCGTCAGCCACCACCCAGTACAGAGTTTCGTGGCCCCATAGGGAGCTCCACCGCAGGGCCCATAGGGAGCTCCACCGCAGGCCCCAGTGGTACCGCCCGCATGCGTCAGACACCACCCAGTACAGCGTTTCGTGGCTACATAGGGAGCTCCACCGAAGGTCCCAGTGGCACCGCCCGCATGCGTCAGCCACCACCCAGCACAGCGGTTCGTGGCCCCACAGGGGGCTCCACCGAAGGCCCCCGTGGTACCGCCCGCATGCGTCAGCCACC